>SJYX01006960.1:72907-154483 GCA_006410675.1 Oreotragus oreotragus
GGGGCTCCAAAATCACTGCAGATGGTGACTGCAGCCATGAAATTAGAAGACGCTTACTCCTTGGAAGAAAAGTTATGACCAACCTAGATAGTATATTCAAAAGCAGAGACGTTACTTTGCCGACTAAGGTCCGTCTAGTCAAGGCTATGGTTTTTCCAGTGGTCATGTATGGATGTGAGAGTTGGACTGTGAAGAAGGCTGAGCACTGAAGAATTGATGCTTTTGAACTGTGGTGTTGGAGAAGACTCTTGAGAGTCCCTTGGACTGCAAGGAGATCCAACCAGTCCATCCTGAAGGAGATCAACCCTGGGATTTCTTTGGAAGGAATGATGCTAAAGCTGAAACTCCAGTACTTTGGCCACCTCATGTGAAGAGTTGACTCATTGGAAAAGACTCTGATGCTGGGAGGGATTGGAGGCAGGAGGAGAAGGGGACGACCGAGGATGAGATGGCTGGATGGCATCATGGACTCGATGGACGTGAGTCTGAGTGAACTCCGGGGGTTGGTGATGGATAGGGAGGCCTGGCGCACTGTGATTCATGGGGTCGCAAAGAGTCGGACACGACTGAGCGACTGAACTGACTGAATTCCTACCTGCCCTGTTTCCGCAAGCACTTCCTCCTGGGGTGATGCCTGTGGGCATCTTGTGTGGGAAGCTGGTGCCTCTGATGAAACATTCAGGTTGGTACATCATGTGGCCTTCCTTCCCTGTAAATCCGCTGGACATGGGCATCCCTTATAGCCTCATCTGAATGCCACCTTCCAGCTCTTAGGATTCACCTCCTGGATCCAGGATGCACCAAACTTTCCTGTTGTGATTGCATCTCTGCTCACCCTCTGCGCACGGATCACATGTTGGGGAAGGAAAACTTCTATCCACTTATGTTCTAGTCTTGTTGTTGTTCAGTTGCTAAGCCTTCCGCGTAGAAGTTAAATAAGCAGGGTGACAATATACAGCCTTGATGTACTCCTTTCCCAAGGTTGAACCAGTTCATTGTTGCATGTCTGGTTCTAACCGTTGCTTCTTGAACTGCATCAGGTTTCTGAGGAGACAGGTAAGGTGGTTTGGTATTCCCATCTCTTGAAGAATTTTCCACAGTTTGTTGTGATCCACACAGTCAAAGGCTTTAGCATACTGAGTGAAGCAGAAGTAGATGCTTTTCTGGAGTTCTCTTGCTTTTTCTATGATCCAACAGATGGCAATTTGGTCTCTGGTTCCTCTGCTTTTTCTAATCCCACCTGGTGCATCCGGGAGTTCTCACTTCATGTGCTGCTGAAGCCTAGCTTGAAGGATTTTGAGCATTACCTTGCTAGCATGTGGAATGAGCACAGTTGTAAGGTAGTTTGAACATTCTTTGGCATTGCCCTTCTTTGGGCAATGATTCTATTCTTGGAGACTGCAAGTTAAAAAGACAGATTACCCAGAGAACAGACAGATTTGAATTTATATGTGTATGGGACAATTCAGAGGAAAATGCAATCTTAGGAGGTGGTTAGAATCCGGGGCTTATATACCATCTTAATGGAAGTGGGGAGAGGCAGAGAGGCGCTTGGGAGAGAAAATGCCTTCTTAGAAGAGGGTGGGGCCGGAAGGGCACTGATGCAAACACCGAGGACTTTGGAGAGAGGAGTGGTCACTTGAGATGAGCAATAAGACAGGACAATATTTGTTTGGGTTTTTTCAAAGAAGAGATTAGTTTTTTCTAGGAGGGGTAGAGACACGTTTGGAAGTCCCAAGGTTCAGGCCTGTAAGGGTTTTCAGGACCTTAAAGTCTTGAGCTCAGTACAGTTGTTAGGTAACAATGGCTCATTCTGGAGCCCTTTGTGTGGATCTTGTATGAAAGCCTCTGACTGTCATTCACTGCGTCCAAGATTTCAGAGCCCCCAGTCACCTCCAGGATGGGGTCACATTGGTGGTGACACCTGGCCACCCTTGTGCCTGGTCCCGGACCAGCGCCCCAGTCACCCCTCTCCACCCCGAGCATGCTGAGCTGCTTGACTCCACCCCGAGCCTGCTGAGCTGCTTGACTCTGCATCCTCCACATGCCTCATGGGTTTCAGGTCTCCTTGCTGTGAATACTGTTTGTCCTGTCCTCTCTCTGCTGCATCTTTTCCTGGCTATTTCTAGGAATCCGGGATCGTTAAGAAACAACTCGTTCCTCACGTTGAACTAGAGAAGTCTGTGCCTTTACCTGGCTCTCCCTAGGCCAACAGGCCTTGGAGTTCACATTCCCACATGTTTACTACACTGGACTCAGAGTCCTGCATCTTGTCCTCTCTACAGATCACATGCAACACGTGTTGATACTAACCGTAACAGGTGCACTTGTTGGTGATTTTACTTGAATGACTAACGAGTGCAATTCTTAGCACCTTCTGCTATCTTACAGATAAATGGGAAGGCATCGTAGTTGTTCTGTTGCTAAGTCATGGCCAACTCTTTGTGACCCCATGGACTGCAGCACACCAGACCTCCCTGGGCTTCACCATCTCCCGGAGTTTGCTCAAGCTCCTGTTCACTTAGTTGGTGATGATATCCAACTATCTCATCCTCTGTCACCCCCTTCTCCTGCCTTCAATTTTTCCCAGCATCAGGGTCTTTTCTATGAGTCCACTCGAGTCAGGTGGGCAAAGTATTGGAGGTATAGCTTTATCATCAGTCCTTCCAATGAATATTCGGAGTTGATTTCCTTTAGGATTGACTTGCTTGATCTCTTGACTGTCCAAGGGATTCTGAAGAGTCTTCTCCAACTCCACAGTTGGGAAGCATCAATTCTTTGGCACTCAGCCTTTTTTATGGTTCAGCTCACATTTGTACATTTGTTAAAGCGTCTGCCTCCAATGCGGGAGACCTGGGTTCGATCCCTGGGTCGGGAAGATCCCCTGGAGAAGGAAATGGCAATCCACTCCAGTATTCTTGCCTGGAGAATCCCATGGACGGAGAAGCCTAGTAGGTTACAGTCCACGGGGTCGCAAAGAGTCGGACACGACTGAGCGACTTCACCTCACCTCACATTTGTACACGACTACTGGAAAAACCATAGCTTGGACTATATGGACTTTCATCAGCAAAGTGATGTCTCTGCTATTTAATATGCTGTTTAGGTTTGTCATAGCTTTCCTTCCATTGAAAGCATCTTTTAATTCCATGGCTGCAGTCACTGTCCACAGTGATTTTGGAGCCCAAGAAAATAATCAGGCTTTAGCACAGTGAGTGAAGCAGATGTTTTTTCCTGGAATTCTCTTGCTTTTTCTATGACCCAACAAATGTTGGCAATTTGATCTCTCTGTTCCTCTGCCACTTCTAAATCCATCTTGTGCATCTGGAAGTTCTCCATTCACATACTGCTGAAGCCTAGCTTGAAGGGTTTTGAGCATTACCTTGCTAGCATGTGAAATGAACACAATTGTATGGTAGTTTGAACCTTCTTTGGCTTTGCCCTTCTTTAGGATGAAAGCTGCTGACCTTTTCCAGTCCCATGGTCACTGCTGGGTTTCCCAATTTGCTGGCATATTGAGGGCAGAACTTTAACAGCATCATCTTTTAGAATTTTAAATAGCTCATCTAGAATTCTATCACCTCCCCAGCTTTGTTCGTAGTAATGTTTCCTAAGGCCCACTTGACTTCACACACCAGGATGTCTGGCTCTAGGTGAGTGATCACACCATCATGGTTATTTGGGTCATTAAAATCTTTTTGTATTGTCTTCTGTATTCTTGCCACCTCTTGTCAATCTCTTCTGCTTCTGTTAGGTCCTTGCCATTTCTGTCCTTTATTGAGCTCATCTTTGCATGAAATGTTCCCTTGGTAT
Source organism: Oreotragus oreotragus (assembly GCA_006410675.1). Taxonomy (NCBI): domain Eukaryota; kingdom Metazoa; phylum Chordata; class Mammalia; order Artiodactyla; family Bovidae; genus Oreotragus; species Oreotragus oreotragus. Next base: position 76,721 of record SJYX01006960.1, read on the forward strand.
CTCAAATTTTCTTGAGATCTATAGTCTTTCCCATTCTATTGTTTTCCTCTACTTAAGGGCTTCTTATCTCTCCTTTCTGGAACTCTGCATTCAGATGGGTGTATCTTTCCCATCCTCCCTTGCTTTTTGCTTCTAAGTTACTAAAAAGATGAAGTAAAAGTGTGAGGCAAGCGCCTGAATTCCCCCTGATGTTGCTGCTCCGGCCACAGCTGTATTGGGTGAAGAGGCGTGGGCAGGACCGGGTGGCACCTCTTGTGGGTGGACAGCACTGTGGTGCTGATTCAGTGCTGGGGTTTGCACAAGTTAGCGTTTCTCCACCAAGGAGGAAATGAAGTGGGTGCTGCACAAGTATTGACCTGGGGTGATGTCCAGGCTGAACATCAGCTGTACAACATCAAGGGTGTGTCCTTAGGAAATACATAAGCATATTGTCTGTTGGAGGAAACAGGTGCATGATAGCATTAATTCAGTAATGCAAATGAAAAAGCAGTTGTCAAAAATGTTCCCTAAATTCTCTGAATGAGCTTGCCTATGATGACTTCCAGTTACATTACACAAAAGCTTCCCTGGTGACTCAGATGGTAAAGACTCCCTACAATGCAGGAGATGTGGGTTCTCTCCCTGGAGAGAAGATCCCCTGGAGAAGGAAATGGGAAGATCCCCTGGAGAAGGAAATGGCAACCCACTCCAGTATTCTTACCTGGAGAATCCCATGGGCAGAGGAGCCTGGCAGGCTACAGGCCATAGTGTTGCAAAGAGTCAGACACGACTGCGTGACTTACACTTCCAACGCTCTTTAAGTTGTGACCTGAGCTGAACCGACTGCAGTGGACCCTGGAGGGCTCCCTCTCTCTCTGTCTGCATTAAACCCCAGGGGGACAGACTTTGGCCTCAATGGTGAAGGGCCCATTTTCTGATTCTTTTGATGGTTGGAAAAAATAATTCATCTTCTTGACAAAAAATAAAACACCACCACACAACTTAAAAGTTGGGCATTAAGTTTTGTTTGATGGCCTTACTGAGGACTTAAGTCCAGGGAACAGCCTTTCAGGTAGCTGCGAGGAATGCTCCAAAGAGGTAAAACTGGACCCAGGATATATAGGAGTTGTGCTGATAGCAAAACAAAAACCAGACATTTAAGTTGAACATCAGAAGATTACAGCCAATCGCAGAAAGCAGAAGACTTCTCGAGTTAATGATCTCTGCGCTTTTCTGTGTGCGGGAAGATGTAAGAGGCTGGGCTCCTGGAAATCATTCGTCTGATGTTCGTCTCAACCACCTAGGGCCAACGTCTTGTTTTTCTCCATCCTGAGTTTCCTGGGGTGCACCATGGGGATGGCTGCCTTGGCTGAGGACTTGATGGAGGCAACATTGGTTACAGCAGTGGCTGGTGACATCCTTTTACCCACAAGCTTCACATACACGTTAAAAGATTTATTTATTTGGCTGCACCAGGTCTTAGCTGCAGCCTGTGGGATGTAGTTCCCCAACCAGGGCCCCCTGCATGGGGAGCTCGAAGTCCTTGCCACTGGACCACTGGGGAAGTCCCCTACACATTTTTATTAACTTGAAAATTTCTTCTGAAATTCTACTAGCATGGTTCCCTGAGTGGTTATTCTTAAGCATCACCAGGGTCTCCTTTTACAGAAGTGGGGTGTTTACCTTGTTGGTAGCCTGCAGAATAAGGGTGAATCTGAGTGAGCAACCAGTCTGCCCTTGATAGTGGTGTGGCTCTTGGACCTCATCTGTTCCAGCTGGTCTGAGGGCAAGTGAATTGAGAGGAGAGGGACTTCCTTCACCCCCTCCCCATCTTTGACCTTTCAGTGGGTGGGTGGGGTGGCCATATCTTTTATCCTCCACACCCAGCTCCTTCTGAGAGTGAAATACGGTTCTGGTGGTTGTGCCAGGATTCCTTAGGCAAACGTGCGTGCATGCTCACTCCACCTGGACATCTTAAGATATTTAGTGAGGAAGTTACCAGTTACAACATTGCAAAGGCTGTAATCTTCCTTGCACAAAGTTGGTTAAATAAAGCTTTCTTGTCGGCAAGGCCAGGCCCTGGCCCCAGGAGGAGTTGTCTTGGGGGTGGGGAGCTCACAGCCTGGAGGGGAACACCCGCCAGGCACTAAACTGAGTCTAGGAAGCCTGCCACACTTCAGGAAGGAGCTGAGGTCCGGGGTGGCAGAGGGCAAGGATAAGACAGAGAGAATGCACTCTCTGCTTCAGAGGCAGGGAGAGAAATGGGCTGGAGAGAAACCCTAGCAAATCCAGACAGGATGCCTTCTCTGTGGCTAAGTTTCAATTCCTGGAAAATAGGGATGGATTCTCCCTGAGGACCCCTGGGGTACCCTCTGAACTCTGTGATTCAGCTGCTGCCCTGTGGGAAGGCGCCTCTCACCCTTCCTCTTTCCCATACCCACCTCCCCCACATCACCCCCAGAGGAAGAGCTGGCAGACCAGAGTGGGCAGATTGCAGGAGGAGGCAACTGACTCTCCATGACCCTCGGCCAGACTTCATCTCTCCGAGGACCGTGAGGGCTGTTAAGGAAGGCTGTGGGCTGGTGCTCTGAAAGACGTGTCTGCACTTACTACAGACAATGAGATGGATCCCAGAGGGGCAGTAGCTGCTGCCTGCAGGGTGCAGGTGATGAGAGTGGTGTTTCCTGGATGCCAGACGTCTTCAGAAACTGGGCTGTCTGCGTCTCATTTCACCCGTCTGTCTGCTGGATGCTCTAAAGGCAAATTATACCCTTAGAGTTTGATCACTGAGTATGATTCTGATTGTTTTCCCCACACCATCAAGCAGTTCTCCACACCAGCTCCTACACCATCAGGGAGTCCTACCGTTGGACTCAGTTCTGACACTATTTGCCTGGTGACAGCGTCAGACCGCAAGGCTAGGGGCTCAGTCCAACAATACTGCCCGCCTTCCCCCACCCTGAGCCCTGCACTCCCATCACAAGTCTGGGTTGTCACCTGGCTATGGATGGGGGGTTCCCAACAACCACCCTGCCCTGCCCACCTTGGGTGCAATCAATGTGCAATTGACTCAGGCTGCTGGGCTTCCCAGGTGGCACCAGGTTAAAGAACCCGCCTGCCAATGCAGAATACATAAAAGACACAGATTCGATCCCTGGGTCAGGAAGATCCTCTGCAGGAGGNCAAGCTCCAGGAGTTGGTGTCTTGACAGTTTCTTTTTCAGGACAAGGAAAGCCTGACATGCTGCAGTCCATGGGGTCTCAAAGAGTCGGACACAACTGAGCGACTGAACTGAACTGAATATAAATGAGCATCTACTGTACTGGAGTGTATAGATTATTTAAAAAAGAATCATATAAGATTCCTGGCCTCAGAGTTTGCAGTCTATTCAGTCATGAGCAGATGGTCCAGATGCTGCTAAGACAAAGCAAGAACGAGTGATTCAGGAGGCAGCCAGGCAGTGAGGGGTCTGAGAGAAAGAGGGTGAGGACCAGGGAAAGCTTCGTGAAGAATGTGGTTTGTGTGCTCTGTCTTGAGGAAGGGTGGGTTTGGGGCAAGCAGAGGAGGGCGTTGCAGGCGGGAGGGAACGGAAGGCGGCCACATGGTTGCAGGAGAGTTGCGGTCACGTCATGGGTAGTGGGCATCTGATTCGTCTAGAATCAGGATGGTGGTGGACTTTAAAGGCGGGATCTGCTCCTGAGTTTGGTTAGCACTGAAGCCTCAGCCAGCATGTCCATCATATTCTTGGGACTTTTTCTAACAGAAACCATGTCAGTGACCCATTCTATCTGCTCGGCTAAAGGATTGTTTCAGAAAACGAAATGCGTGAACCCTTGCAAGTGACATTTAATACTGTGCCCTTCTCAGCTCTTATTAGATGAGGTTTCAAGCATACACTCCTTGTGGGCTTGTTTACAGTGACAATATTGCATAATGGGTGAGTCCAAAGATTTGTAAACTACTGCTGTAAGGTAAGTTTTATAATCACAAAGGAGCATAATTTTTCTGTGTTAATAATGCAAGTGTGTGTGTGTGGTGGGGGGGAGGTGCTGGATAATAAACAATAGCAGTTTTTAGGTTTTTCCAGGGACTTCACGGGACCACGCTTGCCCAGGACTCTGTTATTTGGAGAGACCTGGAAACCAAGACAAAGGCTCAGAGATCTCAGCCCTCCCTGGCGCCCTCACCCACACTGACGGCGAGAGGTTCTGCCTTCAGGGTATCTGCTTTCCCAAGCAATCGATGCAACAACAGAGTGAGAAATGAGGAACAGCAACCGCTTAGCATCCATTCTTCCTTGTAATTAACATCATGTGGCTGCGTGAACAGCCCGGAGCTGTCTGGTGGAGAAATGCTCATTCAGGGAAACCAAGCAACACACAAACAAACACGAAAAGGCGTGCTGGCCCATAATTCTTGCAAAATGCACAGAAAGGGAAAGGGCCTGCTTCAAAGCTGTCTATAACCGAATTACCGCTCGGGGTTTACGTTTAGTATTTTCTTTCCTTTTCCTCTGAAAAATCAGCTCATATATTTTCTTGCAACCACGACAAGCACTCTCTTAATTGTTCCATTAAAAGAGGTGTTGAAATGTTACTAATTGTCAAATGCAATTAAGTGTAGCAACATGTCACAGGTAAATTAATGGGAAGCTAGTTGCTGTGCGGGGAGTGTGGGTGGGTGGGGGGAGTGAAACGACATTCATGCTGATGGGAATAATCATTATCCTTTCCGGTAGGTGACCCATGCTTGCCCAACGGTGCCTCACACTGGCCTCTGATTACAGCTTTTAAGGGTTTCTAACTCATCAGTGTCCATTTACTGGGAGTAGTTTTTAGCTGTTCTGTCTCTAAAAGCTTGATGGTGATGTTATGAGCAGAGTGCTATAACTGGAAAAAGGAAAAGTCCATTATTACCTTTGAGTCACCCAGAGAAAGGGAATGGTATTTGAAGGAAATCCCCAAGCCCACACCTGAAGCTGCAGAGAGGCATCCACAGAGAGAGAGGTGCTTTACACACGCGGTCCTGTTGCCCCTGGAGATCAAGGAGTGCTGCGGGAGAGAAAGGGGTGGTGCAAGAGGATGGTCACACCCCAGGTCTCAGGCCAGTCCCTGGGACAGGGCACCGGTTCGTGGCTTCTCACAAGGAAGAATTCAAGAACAAACCATGGCAAAGTGAAAGGTTTATTCAGGGAGATCCACACTCCAGTGAGGGCCGTCTCAGAAAGTGAGAGGCTCCAGGGTACTGAGTCACCAATTTTCATTGTTGTCACCGTTCATTCCCTAAATTGTGGCTGCCTCTTTGCGACCCTATGGACTGTAGCATGCCAGGCTCCCCTGTCCTTCACTGTCTCACAGAGTTTGCCCAGATTCATGTCCATTGAATGCCATCTAACCATCTCATCCTCTGTCGTCCCCTTCTCCTCCTCCCCTGAATCTTTTCCAGCGCCAGGGTCTTTTTCAATGAGTTGGCTGTTTGCATCAGGTGGCCAAAGGACTTCAGCTTCAGCATCAGTCCTTCCAATGAATATTCAGGACTGATTTCCTTTAGGATGGACTGGTTTGATCTCCTTGCAGTCCAAGGGGCTCTCGAGTCTTCTCCAACACCACAGTTCAAAAACATCAATTCTTTGGTGCTCAGCCTTCTTTATGGTCCAACTCTCACATCCATACCTGACTACTGGAAAAACCATAGCTTCAGCTATGCAGATCTTTGTTGGCAAAGTAATGTTTCCACTTTTTAATATTCTATCTAGGTTTGCCATAGCTTTCCTTCCAAGGAGCAAATGTCTTTTAATTTCATGGCTCCAGTCACCATCTGATGTAATTTTGGAGCCTCAGAAAATAAAATCTGTCGCTATTTCCTCTTCTATTTGCCATGAAATGATGGAACTGGATGCCATGATCTTAGAATTTTAAATGTTCAGTTTCAAGCCAGCTTTTTCACTCTCCTCTTTCACCCTCATCAAGTTCCTCTTCACTTTCTGTCATTGGAGTGGTATCATCTGCATATCTAAGGTTATTGATATTTCTCCTAGAAATCTTGTTTCCAGCTTGGGATTCATCCAGCCTGGCATTTCTCATGATAGACTTTGCATTGAAGTTAAATTAGCAGGATGACAATATGCAGCCTTGTCATAATCCTTTCCCAATTTGGAACCAGTCAGTTGTCCCATGTCCGATTTTAACTATTGATTCTTGACCTGCATATAGGTTGCTCATGAGACAGGTAAGGTAGTCTGGTATTCCCAACTCTTTAAGAATTGTCAAGTTTTTTTGAGATCCAGATAGTCAAAGGCTTTAGTGTAATCAGTGAAGCAGAAGTGGGCTATTTTTCTTACATTCCCTTGCTTCCTGTATGAGCCAGCAAACGTTGGCAGTTTGGTCTCTTGTTCCTCGGCCTTTCTTAACGCCAGCTTGTACATATTGAAGTTCTTAGTTCATGTACTGCTAAAGCCTAGCTTGAAAGACTGAACATGACTTTGTGAAATGAGCACAATTGTAAAGCAGTTTGAACATCCTTTGGCACTGCCCTTCTTTGGGATTGGAAAGAAAACTGTCCTTTTCCAGTCCCATGGCCACTGCTGAGTTTTCCAACTTTGCTGGCATATTGAGTTCAGTGCTTTAACGGATCATCTTTTAGGATTTGAAATAGCTCAGCTGGAATTCCACCACCTCCACTAGCTTTGTTCATAGTAATGCTTCCTAAGGCCCGCTTGACTTCACACTGCAGGATGTCTGGCTCTAGGTGAGTGATCACACCGTCTTGATTATTCGGGTCATTAAGACTTTTTTGCTACAGTTCTGTGTCTTCTTCCCACCTCTTCTTAATTGCTTCTGCTGCTGTCAGGTCCTTACTGATTCTGTCCTTTATTGTGCCCTCCCCCCATGAGGAAAAGGACATTGTGTGTGTGTGTGTGTGTGTTTGTTTTAGAATGTGTTGCAGGTCTTCATAGAACCAGTCAGCTGCAGCTTCTTCGGTCATTTTTGAGATTGCTTCTAAGTACTGCTTTTCAGACTCTTTTGTTGACTATGAGGGTTCTTCCAATTCTTCTAAGGGATTCTTGCCCACAGTAGTAGATATGATGGTCATCTGAACCAAAATCGCCCAGTCCCATCCATTTCAGCTCACTGATTCCTAAGACACAGATGCTTACTCTTGCCATCTCCTGCTTGTGCTAAGTTGCTTCAGTCATGTCCAACTCTTTGCGACCCCCATGGACTGTAGCCCAGCAAGCTCCTCTGTCTGTGGGGTTCTCCAGGCAAGAATACTGGAGTGGGTTGCCCTGTCCTTCCTCAGGGGATCTTCCTGACCCAGGGATTGAGCCCTGGTCTCTTATGTCTCCTGCAATTGCAGGTGGGTTCTTTACCTCTTGGATCTCCTGGAAAGCCTCCTGCTTGAAACTTCCAATTTACCTTGACTCATGAATCTAACATTCCAGATTCCTATGCAATATTGCTTTTTTTTTACCGCATTGGACTTTACTTTCACTACTAGATTTTATACAGTGGGTAATAATTTCATAGACTAATGAGTGGGAGGATTATTCCAGCTATTTTGGGGAAAGGCTGGGGATTTCCAGGAATCAGACCGCCACCCACTTTTTGACCTTTTACGGTCGGTCGGCCTCAGAACTGTCTCGGCACCTGTGGGCGTGTCACTTAGGTTGCTAATGAAGTACAAGGAGCATATAGGGAGAGGCAAGGTCTAGCGGAAGTCAACTGTCTGCCGTCCTGGGCCTAGGTGGCTCTGACCGGTTTCTGTCGTGTCTTCAGGGGCTGTCATTCTTTTAAAGGTTGTGCCCTGCCCCCTTTGCCTCAGTAGGCTTTGCAATCCTTCATTTGATTCTGCATTTTGTTCCCTTCCCAGAGCGTTTCCCTTGTACTATGTGTGGTGGAACTTATAGATGGATCGCGCAGGGCACCGAGACCACTGCTTTCATTGTCAGCTCCTTCATGGAGCTCAGCCGCACACATTTTCAACTAGATTATAAGCTCTTTGATTGCAGGGACTGAGTCCTATTCTTTAATTGTACCTCCAACATCTAGGGCTATGCTTCGCACATATTGAGAATTCAATATGTATTTAATGAATACACATAAAGAACTCAGCAAGTTGGGAGAGGGAATTTCTCTGGAGGAAGAGGGTATATCTGGTTGGGAATTTGTGCTCAGGGAGGAGTTTGAAAGCTAGTCAGACACTTAAGAGATCCAGTTCCAGATGAGGTCAGAGCTGGAGGCAGAAAGTCGGTATCACTTGGAAAGAAGGGAGAGCTGACCTGTGGGCTGAGATCTGTTCCTGATGGAGGAGTGAGAGGCCCAAGACTCAGTCTGGGCGGGTGCTCCTGGTGACAGTGGGAGGGGCTCTGGGGGGAGGCAGAGGGCACAGGCCCCTCTGTTATCCTCCATCCTGGTGCCAAGCCCTGAGGGGCTGGGGAGGCAGCAGCAGTCATTGTCTTCCCAGCTGGTAGGCCCTTTCTTGGCAGGGAAGACAGTATCTGCACTGCGTGTTAGTGCAGAGCCCACCGGTCAAGGGCTCAGTCCCAAAAGAATGCCCCCACTTCAGCCGATAGATGCGCTGCCCAGGTGAACCACATGTGTGCCCAGCTGACTGCAAATTAGAAGAGTCCTACCACCCTCTCCCCGTCTGACACCACCCTTATGGCAGAAAGCAAAGAAGAACTAAAAAGTCTCTTGGTGAAAGTGAAAGAGGAGAGAGAAAAAGTTGGCTTAAAACCCAGCATTCAAAACACTAAGATCATGGCATCTGGTCCCATCACTTCATGGCAAACAGATGGGGAAACAGTGGAAACAGTAACAGACTTTATTTGGGCTCCAAAATTACTGCAGATGGTGACTGCAGCCATGAAATTAAAAGATGCTTACTCCTTGGAAGGAAAGTTATGACCAACCTAGACAGCATATTAAAAAGCAGAGACATTACTTTGCCAACAAAGGTCTGTCTAGTCAAAGCTATGGTTTTTCCAGTGGTCATGTATAGATGTGAGAGTTGGACTGTAAAGAAAGCTGAGCAGTGAAGAATTGATGCTTTTAAACTGTGGTGTTGGAGAAGACTCTTGAGAGTTCCTTGGACTGCAAGGAGATCCAACCCGTCCATCCTAAAAGAAATCAGTCCTGAATATTCATTGGAAGGACTGATGCTTAAGCTGAAACTCCAATACTTTGGCCACCCGATGCAAAGAACTGACTCACTGGAAAAGACCCTGAGCGACTGAACTGAACTGAACTGAATCCCAAACTCCTAATCCATCCCTCCCTCACTTCCCTAAGTCTTCACATGACTTTCCTGCTGGACCTGTCTGTGCCCTAATTCCCTCTTCTTGTAGTGATAATGGATTAGGGCCCCTTCCATATGACCTGATTTTACCTTCATTGGCTCTTTAAGGGTTCTCTTTCCAAATACAGTCACATGCTGAGAAACTGAGGGTTAAGACTTCAAAATATGAATTTTGGAGAATATTATTCAGCCCCATAACAGTCACCCAGCCAGATGGAAGCAGCCTAGCCCAAAGATTAAATATACATTTAAGAGTCAGGAAGATTAAGGTTGGAACTCTGACTTTACTCTTATAATCACTTGGGTATGTCATTCAGTCTCTTGGAGTCCTGCTGCTGTTGTTGCTGCTGCTGCTGCTGCTGCTGCTGCTGCTAAGTCGCTTCAGTCGTGTCCGACTCTGTGCGACCCTGTAGACGGCAGCCCACTAGGCTCCGCCGTCCCTGGGATTCTCCAGGAAAGAACACTGGAGTGGGTTGCCATTTCCTTCTCCAATGCATGAAAGGGAAAAGTGAAAGTGAAGTCACTGGGTCGTGTCCAACTCTCAGCGACCCCATGGACTGCAGCCTACCAGGCTCCTCCATCCATGGGATTTTCCAGGCAAAAGTACTGGAGTGGGGTGCCATTGCCTTCTCTGCTTGGAGTCCTAGTTTCTTTATTAAGTGGAAGCAAAAACCACTATGGCACTAGCCCTGTTAGATAAGATGATGCGTGTAACGTGAAGACACTGTACATACCTGATAACCCGCCAACTGTTGTAGCTGGTGTGGCTTCTGTGGTTGTCATTGTTATTATTATTACTAGTTTCTTTTTCCAAAAAATGGGGCTAATAAAATGCCCACCTACTGAGGGTTGAGGTGGTTGGATGGCATCTTCAACACAATGGACATGAGTTTGAGCGTGCTGCAGTCCATGGGGTCGCAAAGAGTGAGACACGACTTCATGACTGAACAATGAGCAAAAACGACCGAGAGCCGAGAGGCTGCCTGGCCATCAGCTTATACCATGCCTACTACAGAGCGAGATCTCAAAAGCCTTTTCACTGTAGCCGCCATCCTCATGGGACGAGAGCCCACTTTTCTAGGCACTGTGTCTTTTTATCCCACTGGATGTGATCTCATGCAGCAGAACAGTATCTATATTTAATAAAATGCAAATTTTCTTGTCAGGGAAGTTTTAAGCAGAAAATTCACCTATTTTATGCAGGAGTTCATATTTTAGTTATTAAAACCTGAAATGGCATGTTAGTTATTAAAACATAGGAGAATGCACACCTTATAGAATTTTTCAGCTAAAGGGTGGGGGGGATCTGTATTCTGAATTACATAGTAAAGAAGGATTCAGGTTCAGTGTGGGTGATTAACCATTTGATACCTTGTCACGCTTTGACAGCTTCTTCCTCTATTTTTTCCTATGCTTCTCACTATGTCTTATGTAATTAAGAAAGGGTGCTGAGTTCTTGTCATCCACCATTAAGGACTAGTCATAGATAGTTTCATAACATCTGCTTCTTGCAACCTTCTAATTATCCATAAAAATCTGGCAGAGGTACCTGACGGTTTATCTGGAACACAGAATGTGAATACAAAGTAGGATGCTTTGCTTCTCAGTGCAGAGTGAAGGTGTAAAACAGGTCCTCTCTAACCTTTTAGTTCGCATACAGCTATGTTCCCTACTCAAATCAGATCTGGGAGCACGTCTTCTCAATGAAAGACTCAATTTGGAAGGGCATCTTTGGACAAAATGAATGTGGGTCAGGAGTATGTTAGTGGTGCTGGGTCAGAATCCGCTGTCAGTGGCTGCCCCAATATTCTCCTTGCAGCCCAGCCAGATGTGGTGACTTCTGCATCTTCGCTGCCCTTATCTGCCGGCTTGGAGCTGCCTACGCCCTCCCGGAAAGCACTGAGGGGCTCCTGACTGGACCAGACACTTGCCTGCAGCAAGGTCAACCCCTAGCCGCCTGTGCGCGTTTCCAGGGGCGGGTGTGTCTCTTTCCCACCAACTTGTCTGGCTTTCTGACTCACTGTCTCACTTTGGCTCCTGAACCCCTGCATTGTGTGTGCCTGGTCTGCTGAACCACGGCTTTGTTCTGATGATTGGTCCCGGTGTGTCTTCCCTCTGCCGAGATCCTCCTCCACCATCCATCTGGATCCGACTTGCCCTTGGGATCCACACTTGCCTCTCTGCCCGGTGGGTTTCAGGCTCCTACTTTTTCTGTCTTTAATCTCCTCCAGCTGCGGCCTCGCTCCTTCTCCCCAGCTCTCCTGGTCCTGCCATCTTTCACTCTCTCTGTGACTTAGAACCAGTGGGATTAAAAAAAAAACACTCATATTCTTATTTATCATTCACTGAGTGTTTCTTGTACCTACAATGACCTTGCGGGATAAAGAACATGATTTACTTCGTAATTTTTTTTTGTCAGTTGAAGCACAAATAGGGTTACTATTTTATTAAGGTCACAGACGCTGGTGTGAAAGTGTTAGCTGCTCACTCGTGTCCAGCTCTTTGCGACCCCGTCAACTGTAGCCCACCAGGCTCCTCCGTCCATGGGATTCTCCAGGCAAGAATACTGGAGTGGGGTAGCCANGAAGCACAAATAGGGTTACTATTTTATTAAGGTCACAGACGCTGGTGTGAAAGTGTTAGCTGCTCACTCGTGTCCAGCTCTTTGCGACCCCGTCAACTGTAGCCCACCAGGCTCCTCCGTCCATGGGATTCTCCAGGCAAGAATACTGGAGTGGGGTAGCCATTCCCTTCTCCAGGGGATCTTCCTGACCCAGGGATTGAACCCGGGTCTCCTGCACTGCAGGCGGATTCTTTACCATCTGAGCCACCAGGGAAGCCCAGACTCTGGATTTGAACCCACATCTGTCCTGCTTCAGCCTGAGTTCTTTCCACCCAGTCATTAACTTCATGAGCCAATGCAGGACTGCTCAGAATGGTCATTTATCTGTGGTATTATTTTCTCCAGTAAACAGTGAGAACATAGCTCAAAATTATAGGTATACATTTATAAATATATATGATATTAAATATTTCATTTTGAATTTTATCAGCTCTGTGGTCTCCATATTACAAAAAAATCTGTATTGAGACATTGAGGCTCAGGGCATTGATAAGTCTACATGGTAAGTCAGCAATAGTTCTTAACACAGCAGTAGAGTAGCTTGATGAAAGTAATACTAGTCTACGAGGCAGGATGATTAGGTCGATTCAAGGCCTGGCCAACGGTCCTGATCTTTGGTAAGTTACCTGAATTCTCTCTTCCTCCATCTTCAAAACTGCTCACTAAGTTTAGCTCTGAGTTTTCTGGCAGCCAAAGTATACCCATGGTTCCAGGCCAGTGGTCACCGGCCAAGATCCTTGAGATTGCTTCCTCGTGGTTCCTGAGTCACAAAAATCTTATTTCTAACAGTGTACCTTATGTACTAGGCATTGCATGCTAAGTCGCTCCAGTCGCGTCTGACTCTTCGCAACCCTATGGACTGCAGCCCCCCAGGCTCCTCTGTCCGTGGGATTCTCCAGGCAACGGTACTGGAGTGGGCTGCCACGCCCTCCTCCAGGGGATCTTCCCCACCCATGTCCTCCTCCATTGGCAGGCAGATTGTTTACTGCCAGCGCCACCTGGGGAGCCCGTATGTGAGACACTGGAGGTGTGCTATTCTGAACTGCTATGAGTTCTTCAAACTGGGATCACGTAGGCCATTCTTATGCCCAGAAAAGACACCGACTTCCTCATCACATGTCAGAGCCTGGGGTGCCATGATAAGCCCGAACCACCCTCTTGCCCTCTGTGCCTCTCACATCTCCCCAGAGCGGCTAAGGTGCCAGTGACTTCAAAGAAAGACCAGAGGTGCTAGTCCTCTGCTGCACCGAGGGCAGGCATGGTGTGGGGGGAACTGGCTTTGCCTCTCAAGCCCTCCGGTTCTTTGCTAGTCAAAGTGTAGTCCTGGTGCCACAGCAGCATCCCGGGAGCTTGTTAAAAATGCAGATGCTCAGACCCTACCCCACATCTGCTGAATCATTTTGACAAGATTCCCAGTGACTTGTGTACACACTCACGTTAAAGAAGCACTGCTGGTTTATTAATCCACAGAAACATTAAAAATTAACCTCCAAGACGCAGGACTTGTTTAATAGAGCCCTCTTGGAGGGGGCCCAGGAAAGTTGCTGCCATTATTGGCATGGGCTTGACTGAAGAAGGAAGGACTGTGGACCAAATTGCAGTAGATAAACTGACTTAGCTGAAAGCCAGGTTGTCAGGAGGGCAAAGGGGAGTGCAGGAGGCTTTTGAGGTGAGGCCATTAGCTGTTGGATTATAACACAATGTGCCATAATGGTGTAGCAATGAAATGTAATTGATACGGTTATGTTATAAAAAGGGACATTTTCTTTGTTCCCGGCTCTCTTTCTCAGGAAGCAAATGATCTGGGGGAAGGTAAGGAGACAAGAGGAGCTCCTTCTGTAAACATTTCCATTTCTCTTTTAGCTTGTCCTTTGTCCAGCTGCAGGTGAGACCCTTCCGAGTGCTGGCACCTACCAGGTAGGCGGTCTCCAGCCAGGACCCTCATCCTCTGAGGTCAGCTGGGCCCTCTGAGGGGCTTCTCAGGTGGTTCAGTGGGTAGAGAATCTGCCTACAATGCAGGAGGCCCAGGAGGTGCAGGTTCAGTCTCTGGGTGGGGAAGATCCCCTGGAGAAGGACGTGGCGACCTAGAAGGGTGCGGTGATCTGAGAGCCAAGCGCCTGGCAGGTCTGGTCTGAATGGCGTAAGAGCCCCACTTCCATCTCTGAAAACCCCTGGGGAAGGAGCCCAGCTGCCTGGCGGGGTCGGGGGTCGGGGAACATGCCACACTTTCTGTTAGAGCTGTGGTCTCTTGACTGCGATCTCCATGGCCTGGCTTCCGCTGGAAGCCGCTCCTTAAACCTCAGCCTCAGGGCACTGAGTTCAGAGCCACTGCAGTCCCTTCGCTGATGATCTGTTTGCTGTTTCCTGATTTCTGTCTTGATTCATCTCTTGAATGCTCCACTTTCTTGGGAGTTAAAACTGTTTTTTTGTTTGTTTGTTTGTTTATTAGCTCTTCACCAGTTTCTTCTTCCCTTGTACCTTGCACTTGCCCCCTTGGGAAAATAGAGTGAAAATTTGAAATGGCACTTAACCTGGAAAAATGGCTACTTACTTCTGATTTATGCCACGCCTATTTTGCAAGGGAAAAGTCCTCAAGGTTCCTATGGTATGATATGTGCACTGAATATGAAGCTAAAAAGGGAAAACTCCCTGAAAGTGAAGGTGATAGGAGGAAGACAGAAATGTTCTAGAAGCTGAGGTGGATCGTAGTTGAGAGTAAATTGCACAGGAAGCTTAACACTGGGTTGCTGGCAGCTAAAGATGCATTAGTTACTTATTCCTGGTTGGTGAACACTGGGTAAGCGTCTCAAATGTACTTGTCTTGATATCATTATTGTCTTGTTATGACAATAATAAACACTCTTTTTGATTCTTTAGATTCTACTGGGCGCTTGCTGAAGGTTTTGCACGTGTTATCCTATCTCATCTTCACTCCAGCGCTAAGATATGGGAGAGAGTAACAGAATCTTGTATGTAGACTTCAGGGCCAGGGAGCCTGGCTTGGAGCTCATGTCTGCTGGTCACCGACTGGTAGCCTTGGGCAAGTCCCTTACCCTCTTTCTGTTTCAGTTTTATGGTGATAAAAACTGAAATACCAATCATAACTTATAAGATGCTTGGAAACGTCAAATGATTTAATACACACCAAGCATGCAGTGCCTAGCCCTTAGTAAATACTTGCCATTATTACTATTATTTCCACTTGACAGATAGGGAAATTGTGTCTTAGAGAGGTTAAGTGACTGGCCTGAAGTCCCCTGGCCAGATCAAATTGGCACTGGATCTAATCTGACCCCTCTTAACTACTTCACACACTGGCAAACTGCTGCCTGCTGCCAGGCAATGCTGCTGCTGCTGCTAAGTCACTTCAGTCATGTCCGACTCTGTGCGACCTCATAGACGGCAGCCCACCAGACTCCCCTGTCCCTGGGATTCTCCAGGCAAGAACATTGGAGTGGGTTGCCATTTCCTTCTCCAATGCATGAAAGTGAAAAGGGAAAGTGAAGTCGCTCAGTCATGTCCAACTCTTAGCAACCCCATGGACTGCAGCCCACCAGGCTCCTCCGTCCATGGGATTTTCCAGGCAAGAGTACTGGAGTGGGATGCCATTGCCTTCTCTGGTCAGGCAATGCACTTGGGTGCAAATAAGAAATCGTATTAGCTTGAGCAATCAATGTTTGATTATCTTTGGTGAGAGTTTCTCATCCATCAATTATCTTTTGGGGAACTTCTCCCAGCTGCTCAGCCCGATGAGGCCTCTGGGATGATATCTGCTTTAAACATGACTTTTTAAATAATGAAGTTTAAATAATGAGGGAGTTGTATTGCACATCATAGTGTATGTTTGTTTATAGAGTCCAGTTGCTTATATTTATTCCTAGCCAAATTCTTCCCTGATATAGTTGAACATAGCAGAAATGTAGGTGGGTGTCTACCCAACTGCTACTACATTTAAAGTCCACTTCAGTACCACATACCCTGGGGAGCTGCTTGCCTTGTTATTTCCCATGATCTCAGAGGGTGCACAAGTCTCCCCAGACCCGGTGATGCCTGAGAGCCAGGATGGGTGTAATTCTCCTGTCCCCCACCGGGTGTCCCACACAGCCCTGCTATCTGAAATGCATGAAGGAGAAATGGCCTGCTTCACCCCTCCAGATGGGAAAAAGGAATTGAAAAGGGATGGAGGCTTCCCAGGCGATGCGGTAGAGGAGGATCCAACTTCCAGTGCAAAAGGTTCAGGAATCACGGGTTCGATCCCTGGGTCGGGATGATCCCCTGCAGGAGGACGTGGCCGCCCACTCCAGTATTCTTGCCTGGAAAATTCCGTGGACAGAGAGAGGAGCCTGGAGGGCTACAGTCCATGGGGTCTCAAGGAGTCGGACACGACTGAGCGACTGACCACAGAGGCGTTGCGGGGAGGAGGGGGGAGACTGTGACAGGCCTTCTAGAAGCTGCTCCTTGCCTCCAAAGGGAATCTTTTCCATTGTTTTCCTTTGATGCCTAAGTGTCTCTCTCCAGAAAGCCTTGTCAGTTCCCTGCAGTTTAGGTAGCTTTCATTTCCACTAATGAACTGGTGTCTGTCCAGCCCTTCCCATTTCTGGGCTTGAGTTTGAGGCTGCTGGCTGCACTGCTTTCGTTTTGTCTGCGTCACTGACAGGCTCTCATCCCTCTGTGGGCTCTTTCCTTCAGGGTTTGATTTTCAAAAGAGAGAGAGATAAAGGCGGTACGGACCTGATTGGCCCATCTAGTCTGATCCCTCACTATTTCCTTAATCGGGGGAGGTCAAAGATGGGAATTAGTGCGTGACTGCAGCATGCACTAGCCCTCTTGTAAACAGTAATCTAATTTGTCCATGATAGTAGTATTACGTTGACAGAAAGTTCCTCCTTGCTTTCAAATAAAATTGTCATTTGTTTCCACGGGTGGCAGCAAACAGGGAGGAAGAAGGGAATTTGGAGTCACTGACTTTTAGGGACTGGGGACACTGAAAATTGCAGAATAAATCTTGTATCTTTTGCAGGTGGTTGGCTCCTTGCCTGCTATCCTCCTCCTTCCTTCCTTCTTCCTTTCTTTTGGGGGACCACACACAGGGTCAGGGCTAGGGTCAGCGTGAGAGCTCTGAAGCCAGGTGACTTCTCTCTCTGACACTGCCGCCTGCACTGGGGTCATCTGGAGACCTCTAGCCGTTGTCGTAGGTTACCCCCACAGACCCTGGGCATTGACCATAGACCCGAGGCATCCCAATGGATGCAGGTCTCCGAGCCGTCTGGCAAACAGAGGCCCAGACTGTAGCTTATTCTGGGATTGAAGCTTCACCTGGACAACTCATCTGGCCCTAGCTTTAGGATATTTCAACGTGGGGAATTTCTTCTATAAAGGACCTTGATAAAGACCAGACTATCACCCTAGGGGAGCGTGTAGCTTCCGTCTCTTTATATGCATGGGTATTACTATTTGGAGAGTCCTCTGCCAATACACATTTTCTCGTGAACTGGGAAACTGGAGCCCGGGTGCGATGTATTATTGATAGGCTTGTAATTTACTCTTCTCAGGTTGTATCTACAGTGTGTGCCATTAGCACAGAATAGGAAATTACCCATGTTGTGTATATTTGTCTGTTCATGTTTGGCTCAATGATATTTGCCTTTCACCTCAGTAAAAGATCATGAATAAAGCAAGCAGGGCAATATTATTTGTTGTTGCTGCAAGGGAATTTTGATTGAATCATTTTCTCTGTGCTGTATTGTGGCGAGCCATGCTTTGCAGTGAAGATACGGGACATAAACTAGTGGGGGGTGGACGAGGAAGATGGATGGGGTGGTTCATGCAGGCTCACAGCACACACTGGCTTCCCTGGCAGGCTGCTCCGGGCTGGCTCAGCCTCCTGAACGGGAATCTGGCATCTAGCCGGTGCTGCACGGATGGGGGTGGGGAGGGGTGAGGGCAGTTCAGACCCTGCATGGCTGCAACAAAGATGGTGTTGGAGTGGGGCTTGGGTTGTAGGAAGCCAGTAGTGCATTACACAGAGCTACAGTACTGAGCCCTGGCTGGTGTTTGACAGTTGACCCTCTGGGCGTGCATGTGCACTCACACACACACACACACACCCCCATCTACAGTTGACCCTATGTGCGTGCGTGCACACACCCACACCCCCCACCCCCATCTTTCTTCCTTTAAAAGGCATTCCAGGTGGTAGGGCTCAAACCAAGCTGCAAATGAAAATGCCTCATCACTCCGGCTTTGTGCTCTTTTCCTTTCAGAGCCTTGAATGGAAGATATTTGCTGGTTCATTAGCCTTGAGTCCTCTGACCCCGTCCCCATCCCCGGTCACTGCGTAATTTTACGGGTAAACACGTCTTCAAACACTGCCTGTGGCTCGGCCTCCTGGCCCTTTTGTTGTCTGTGGACCTCCGAATGAAGGGGTGAGGGTGACAGGGAAGAGGTTTTGAATCTGTTTGTATTTGAAGCAGGAAGATGTTTTGAATAAATGCTTATTCCTCTTGGTTCCTGCCCCCAGTCTGGGAGCTCGTTGTTCCTGAGGAGCAGAATCCCAGGGAGAGATGAGGTAGGTGAAGAGTCCCCTCCCCTCAGAGGTCACTGGCTGGAGGAGGGGGCTCAGATACCCAAGTGACAAGCATCCATCTGCAAAGTCAGAGCCTCCTTGATAGCAGCTGCCTGAGAAAACACCACTCAGCC
Organism: Oreotragus oreotragus; assembly: GCA_006410675.1. Lineage (NCBI taxonomy): Eukaryota > Metazoa > Chordata > Mammalia > Artiodactyla > Bovidae > Oreotragus > Oreotragus oreotragus. The sequence goes on from SJYX01006960.1 coordinate 95,319, forward strand.
AGGCCAGGGGGCATCTATTGACTTTTACCACCTGGAGCGCATTCTGGAGGTAGAAACCGGTTTTTCTGAAGCCTGGTCAGAACCAGGCTTTGTTCAGACTTTGCTGCTTTAGCAGATTGGCTGCCTGGAGAAGCCGCCCTTTACCTGCGTGTGAATGCTAAGTCACTTCGGTTGTGTCCAACACTTTGTGATGCTGTGGACTGTAGCCCGCCAGGCTCCTCTGTCCGTGGGATTCTCCAGGCAAAAATACTGGAGTGGGTTGCCANGGCTGCCTGGAGAAGCCGCCCTTTACCTGCGTGTGAATGCTAAGTCACTTCGGTTGTGTCCAACACTTTGTGATGCTGTGGACTGTAGCCCGCCAGGCTCCTCTGTCCGTGGGATTCTCCAGGCAAAAATACTGGAGTGGGTTGCCATGCCATCCTCCAGGGGATCTTCCTGACCCAGGGATCGAACCTGCGTCTCTTATGCCTCCTGCATTGGCAGGCGAGTTGTTTACCACTAGCGCCACAAAGCCTGGCGGGCTGCCATCTATGGGGTCTCACAGAGTCGGACACAACTAAAGCGACTTAGCAGCAGCGGCAGCAGCGCCACCTGGGAATCCCCCATTTAGCTGAGGAAGGGGCGAGTCACAGAACGCTGTGGGCATCTCCTCAGTAGCTGGGTGGGGCTTCCTTTGGACTAAGGGGCCCACCCTTCTCCCCACAAACCTCTTTCCTTAAAGGAGAGATGTGGAGAGAGAAAAGAAATTTACACAGGATGGCAAAACCGATGAAATCAATGCTAAATCTATCAAAGCAAATCATAGACCCTGACAGTTGAGAAGTATTATTTGTTTTTCCTCCCTCCCAGATTTCCACCAAGCCTAGTGTTTTAATCATGTCTTGGGGAGAAGAGACCCATATAAAGGCAATTACAATTGGTAAATGATTAATGTTGGTCCTGACATTTTTATGTGTCAAATGTGTTTAAGTGCATTAACCTTTACAGAATTTACATCTGTACTCTATGAGATATATCTTGTATAGTGTCTCAAATATCTTCAATCTGCCTTCACTTAAATCTTATTTACATTTATTTTATTACAATATAAATGGGTTTTAAAAATCTTAAGAGTTTTTTTGCCCCATTCTGCAGGTCCTGCTGGCACTGCGGGGAGGCTGAGTGCAGTAGGGCTCCTTGCCACCTGTCTGGAGAACCCAAGGAGGTTGGAGGGGGGAGTTGTGTTAGTTGTTCAAGCCCACAGCTCTGTTTTAGCCCAAAGGGGAAGTGGCTTAGAAGGCCAGGGGATCCGCATGCAACAGCATGAGTCACAGAGACAGACAACTTTTAATTTTTGTGAGTTACAGAAAACACCCATGTCCATTTTAGAAGTAACAGGCAGATCCCATCTGCGATGCTTTTCCCTGTCCACCGCTGGCCCAGTGCCCTGTGCAGCCGAGTGCACACACAAGGTGTCTGCATCTCTCACGCCTCTCACTGAGCCCTTCGTTTCCCAAGTCAGACCTACTCTTGTGGGCAGTTCCGGTGTCAGTTCCACGCCTCCTGAGCTTCACTCCACTGAAATCTGGGTGGGTACGAGACAGACTCCGGTGGAATGAAGGACAAGAGAAACACATGGACTATCTGAGGTCTTGATCTCAGAGGGTGGGCCACGTGGCAGCCCCAGCCTTTGCCCACAGGGCTGTTGCTTGGCCGGAAGCCTTCAGGATCTTTGAATCACAGACTTGGGAGCTGTGGGAGACCCGAGTACTCACACCCTCCCCAGGATCACTTACTCCAGGAGCCGAGAGAACCAGCTCACCAAGAACCATCCCCAGCCAGGCCTGCGGCACCGAGGGTGCTGAGGGGTGGGGATGGTGCTCCGGGAGCTGGGGCCCTTGCTGTTGGTCTCCCTTGAAGCAGCCATTCCACTCAAGTCCCTGTGGACACGTCTCTGCGTCTACCTGGCTGGGATGAGGGCTGGCCTCCCCATGACTGTGTCCCACTGCGTGTGCCATAGCCGAGCTTGGTCCTGGCTGCAGAAGGTGGGTGTTCTGAACCTGCTTCAGAAAATCCATCTATTGTGCTCTTGCTTACCCAGGTGGTGGAAGCAGGGGTGGAGGTGTTCTTCTCCCAGAATACACTGTCCAAAGAGCATGAACAGCCCACTGCAGGCCCATTTGTGGGCGTGAAACAGGGAGAAGAGCAGCCAGCTGCGGCTAGGCACACTCATGGGGGCTGGGATAGGCACAGGAGGGCGAGTGTCCTTGGTCTCGCTCCTATAGACTCAGCTAGGTTGGCCACTTTTCAGGGACCTCACATCCTTTCACAAACCTGCCTGGAAATGGCACCTCTGACATCTTCTTGGGGCTCGAGGATACGGGGATGCGGGAACGAAGGCATCACCTGCTCTCAGGGACTGAACTAAACCGAGGGGGTGGCAACCCTGGGAGCCCTCCGTCCTCCTGAAGAAATGCCATCCGCCCGTTGCCCTGTAGTTCCTGCTCCACCCCTTTCCTTGCTGCGTCCAGACATGCCCCGGGCTCCGTGTAAGCCCGTAAAAGGCTGTTCTCAGCACTGACTTGCAGACTGGGTGAGTTAGGGCAGATCCACCCTGTTGTTTGGAATACTTTCTTCCTGGGGCTTGTTCTGACCCGAAGCAGGGAGGTAGCGGCTTAGAATGTGGCTCCCCTCCCCCTCCATCCAAGCCTCTGGGCACTGGGCATCTCAAAGAGGCTCTTCAACCAGGGCCCGGGGTTCCAGCTACTGCTGAGGCAGGGCCATGCTTTCCTTGGTCAGGGGGATCCTGGGGTGGGCTGGGAGCACAGATCTGAGTACTGGGAGGAGGGAGGCTGACCCATCCTCTCCCAGCCACCTTCTTTGTTAACACTCAGGGTTCCCAATGATGAGAGAGAAGCGTGCCCTGCTTGTGAGTGATCTAGTCAATATAGTCCCTCTGCACTGCCTTTGAACCATTTCCTAGTCAAAGGAGAAAAGGGACCGACCTATTTGGCCCTGCTAAATGATGGCAGAGGACGAGATGAAATAGTTCTGGGATGGAAGGACTCTTTGCTTTCTCTCTGGATTTCAGCTCAACTCAGAGAGCACAAGGGATGATTCCACTCCCTCCAGACCCTCCTTACCCCACTCTTACCCCTCCTAACATGCACGGTCCACCAGATCTTCAAATCCTCAATCAGAGTGTGCAAAGAGCATCACCCTCATACAGGCTCCTGAACCTCCACGTGGCTACTCCATCGACGACAGAGTCTGTAAAAGCACTTTAACTGTGAAAGGCTGTGCAAATAGGAGGTGGCACTGATATCAGAGAGCCCAGAAAAGGCAGGCCCTTCCCTTATCACCCTCTCCTTGCCCTACAGACCTCTAGCTACAAGATAGAGACAGGAAAAGATGAGCTAGAATCTGTATCCAGAGCCTTGACCCACTCTGGGTCCCATCCCTCAGCCAAGAGTCTTCTGCCCAGTACTGCTTCACCAACTTGATGTCCCGGTGACCTCTGCCTTGCTCACTTGCAGTGTGGGGATTGCTCAGAGGAGCAAACCACACGTGTATTTGGCTATAGAGTATGTTCATCTATTGACTCCTCTTCTGTGCTGTCTAACTGCCTTCAGGACTGTGCCTTAAATAACTTCCTGATGAAACCAACTTGGACCCAAGAACTGAAGAATCTCCTGTTAGCACTGTACCCTCCAGCCCAGGACTGAAAAGCCAGCCAGCCTCCTGTTCCTTTAATTGGGTAAATTTCCATGAAACCAGACAGAACTGCAATCATGGAACTTAACTGATTAGCACCCAACTCAGCACACTATTCCCTTATCAGGGAGACTTACTGAACTGATTGGGGATTTGGTAGAAATGCAGCAGGTTCAGTCCCTTTAGCCCTGGAGAAAGTTGATGATCAACTTCTAGTGACTGTGGCATTTTCCACAGCTCAATTTCTTCTCTTTTGCCCAGTGATTCTCCTGATGGAGACTCTTGGCTTTAGTTTTCCAAAGTTCCCCCCCCAGATGCGGAGAATTCAGACTCACCTGAATGTCTGAGTGTCTGTACCTTCAGGTAGCAGGGCCTCCTTTTGAGCTTGATTCAAAATAATGCATAGATTTTTTTGGTAAGATAATTCCAAACAAAGAAATGGCTAGAGGCTCCAGGATTCTTGCCTGGAGAACTCGTGGACAGAGGAGCCTGGATGGTTAGTTTATGGGGTCGCGAAGAGTCGGACACAGCTGAGCGACTAACGTACAGGCCCAGAGATTCACACGCATGAAAGGAAGAAGAGGAACGCGAGTCTTGCAATGCTCATTGACTCCTAAGATTTGAGGACAGGGAATAAGAAATCAGAAGCACTTACTGTATAAAGTGTCCAGCTGAGCAGGCCCCATGCGGAACAGAAATGGGTCCTGAGGGCAGGTGGGGTTCAGTCCCGAGGAGTCACTCTAAGCATAGGATAGCGGAGGAAAGGGGAGATGGCATACCAGGGAGCAAAATCAACCAGAGAGAAAACTTTGGGAGTTATGGTGGGGCTCAGTTGAATTTTCAGCACAGAGAATACAGAAGAGAGGAGCCGGTTTTCCTAGGGCGAGGGTGGAGAGGCAGGACTGGCCCCTTTCAAGGAGGTGGTGCTAGTTCCCCACTTTATTTATGCACCGCTTGGCCGAGCTTCGTGTTACCTGTGGAGCCTGCCCAATGGGGAGAGGTCGGGGCTGTCGGCTCCTCCTCTCGGCACCCACACCCTCAGAGGCCTGGACTGGCACGGCCTTTCTGCACCTGCCCTAGCTTTCTTATTGTTCCGTAAACACCGGAAAAGGGAGGGGAGGTCTCTGGGTTGCAGAGAATGGTGATGGAGCGCTGTTTGTGAAGGCCCTGGGCTCCCAGAGACCTGGGCAAGGAAGGAAGAAAGGGACGCACAGATCTTATTTTGGCTGGGAGAGACTGTGTGTGTGTGTGTGTGTGTGCGTGCACTCCTGTGCACTCCAGGACAAGGACAGGTTGTGGGACTGCTTGGCCTCTGGAACCTTTAGAGCTTTTAGCTGTGTCCTGAGTCCTAGCTCTATGCAGGGCACTTCAGGAATGTAGCAGAGGTCCGTCAGCCCATCCAGGGACCCTTGAGTCTGAGGAGAGTCCCATCCAGTGTGTTCTCCTGGCATTTAGTACAGAGTGAGTTTGCTCTGCTCCTTGAGAGGAGTAAGTGGCTTTATAATCCAAGAGGCTTTGCAACCTGTTTCTCTTTCATTTCAGTGGGTGGGGAAGAGACAGGCTTGTCAGGCGAAGTTGGGAAGAGGAACTGCAGGGAGAGCCAGCCAGCTCGTTGGGAAACATGAAGGCGGCCGGTCTATCAACTCCTGATTGTTTTCAGTTCCCTTCCTGCCCCCCTGGTCCCTGCTCCATCTCTCCCTGCTTCTCCCCCTTGCCACACCGGGAAGGTTAGAAGAATTGAAGTCTCCTCAGAGGTGGTGTCGGAGAAGGCAATGGCAACCCACTCCAGTACTCTTGCTTGGAGAATCACATGGACGGAGGAGCCTGGTGGGTTGCCGTCTATGGGGTCGCACAGAGTCGGACACGACTTAGCAGCAGCAGCAGCAACAGAGGTGGTGTATTTTGCGGAGCCTCTTGGCCTCACTTCCGCTTGTTCACAAGGCAGGTCTCTGGGTGAAGACGGAAAGGAGGGGAATTAAAGGGCCCGATTGATAGGATACTGCAGGGCCGCACTGTCTCACAGCCCTTCTTAGAACCCAAATACTCTCAGCTCAGAATCTCTTTAGACAATCAGTCAATTCAAGCCTCTTACCAAACAGATGGGGACACAGGCTCTGAGGGGAGAATTTCTGTCTCACATGTAGGGTTATGATTCAAACCTACTTGGATCCCCCAGCCTCCATTAAATGACTTTAGAACAGACACTCCGTGATGTCTTCCCCATTTATGGAGGGTCTTGGATTTGTCTGGAGCATTCCACACTCTTTCTGGAAGAAGAGAAGGCTCCACTGGGATGGAGAGAACAGATTTTCCAGGTGAGGGTTTTCTTAAGTCTATGGGCTCTGCCTCTTGACGATCAGGGCCCCTGAACTCCCCTCCAGCTGGACCCTGTTCACCTTATCACAGCCTCAGCTCTCCCTTTCCCAACTAGTGATGTAGAGAGAGAGGCAGAGATGACCAAGATGACACACCCCTGTGCCCTGTCCACCCCTCCCTCCCTGTATTTCATTTATCCACTCTCTCCATCCCTGCCTCCCTGCACAACAGCATGAATTCTGTACCAGCTGAGTGAGGGATTGTGCTTACCTTTGAGGAACTCCCAACTTAGTGACACACACACATGGACAGACAGAAAAAAAGAGGCTGAGTAAAACACTATGAATACCCCCAAAAGGAAACTGCCAACTTTTGTCTGTGAGATTCAGGGAAGGTCCCAGAGAGAAGGTGCCATCTGAGCTGACTCTGAAAAGATGAGGTGGAGACAGGGAATCGGTAAGGACCTGGCTTGAATGAAAGCGATGAAGAAGGAGCCTTCACCCTCTGGTTAAGAAGCTCGCACTGGTTCCGGGTAGGACTAGAGGCAGGTAGCTGGCTGCTGGGCCCCAAATGTGGGGTGTTGGGAAGGGAAGGATGGGTACAGAGGGCAGAAAATATGCACAAATTCTGCCAGTCAGATTCTTTCCCCCACAGTGGCATTTTTGACCTCTCAGTTTGTTCAGAAAAATGGTAACAAATGATAACCTAGCTGACGTGGCCAGAAAAGTCTCCCCGCCCTTTATTAGTGGGGCGTCCCTCACAGCTCAGTTGGAAAAGGATCCTCCTGAAATGCAGGCCTGGTTCGATTCCTGGGTCGGGAAGATCTGCTGGAGAAGGGATAGGCTACCCACTCCAGTATTCTTGGGCTTCCCATGTGGCTCAGCTGGTAAAGAATCCACCTGCAATGCGGGAGACCTGGGTTCGATCCCTGGGTTGGGAAGATCCGCTGGAGAAGGGAAAGGCTCCCCACTCCAGTGTTCTGGCTGGAGAACCCCATGGACTGTCCATGGGGTCGCAGAGTCGGACCCGCAGCAGCAGTAGTAGTATCTGCCTTCCCCTCAGCTTGATTCGTGAGGGTGTAGAGGATGCCCGTAGACACTGGCTTGTGTGGTGGGCAACAAGGCGGTGGGAAGCAGCTCAGGGTGGCTTTGCAGGAAGCTTCCTGTCCCCCACTCCTGGGTCTGGCTCTTTCCTCCAGAGTCACCTTGAGAGGCAAAAGCTCCAGGCATCTGCCCTCCCCAAAGTGTCTAGTTCTGCGTCTCTAAGAGGCTTTCTGCAGAACTTTCAAGGGCTGCCCTGCCAGCCTGCCCAAGAGTCTTGGTGGGCAGATTGGGAAGGGAATGGGATGGCAGAGTTGCTGAGCACGGAGCACAGGGCTCTCGTCTGAACTCAGGGGCAAAGTGTTTGCTCACCTTCTCCAGCTGAGCTGCACTTTGGTGGGACCGATCCCGACTCCATCTCCCGTCCCCACACTGAGCCAAGGCTGATCTGCTGCGGAGGACCTTGGTCCCCACATGCCTCTCTGGGTCCTGGAAACAGCACCTTTCCCTCTGCTCTGACCCCCAGCCTCGTGTCTGAGTGCCCCTTGGGCTGCCTGCGGACTGGAGCCTTCATTACCAGCTATCCACTGCTTCTGGGGCTCCGGCTCTGCTCCATGTCATGAGGAACCAGGAGGAAGGCTCCCTGAGAGGTTTCTCAGGGCCCAAAGTCCAGAGGGAAACATGCTAACTCACCTGCTTCTGCCTGGTTCTGTACTTTGGCCCAGAAAGTAACTGCACAAATGTAGGGTGGAGAAGATATGACTTAGCAGCCACACAGATAGAAAACAAAACTTAGGATTCGAGTTTATGGTAAGCTGGGGCTTCCCTACTGGCGCAGATGGTAAAGAGTCTGTCTGCAACACAGAAGAGCGGGTTCAATGCCTGGTTCTAGAAGATCCCCTGGAGAAGGGAATGGCAACCCACTCCAGTATTCTTGCCTGAAAAATCCCATGGACAGAGGAGCCTAGTNTGGTAAGCTGGGGCTTCCCTACTGGCGCAGATGGTAAAGAGTCTGTCTGCAACACAGAAGAGCGGGTTCAATGCCTGGTTCTAGAAGATCCCCTGGAGAAGGGAATGGCAACCCACTCCAGTATTCTTGCCTGAAAAATCCCATGGACAGAGGAGCCTAGTGGACTTCGGTCCATGGGATTCCAAAGAGTCGGACACAACTGAGCAACTAACACTTTCACTTTGTGGGACTCAACGTTGTGATGTGGCTGCTTAAAGAGCAAGCTCTATCTTTGGTTGTATTATTAGCAATATGAGATGGAAAATGAGGGAGGTGATATTTCTACTCTGCTCAGTAGTGCCCAGATTATATTTGGTTTATTAGGTTTGATTATGGTTTCACATATTAAGAGGGGTCAATACAAGTCTGAAAGTGAGAAAAAAAGTGATCACTTGAAAATAGGTCACTTCACTCTGAGAAAGGATTAAGAGACAGGGGCTATTTAGTCTGGAAAAGTGATGGCTAGGGAGTGGAGGAAGGGATATGATTGCTGTTTTCAAATACCTGAAGATAGCCACGTAAAAGGGGTTTATGTTTGTTCTTAGCGGTCTCATGGGATAGAATGAGGGGTAGCGTTTTTTTCCTATCAGCAGTTCCTTATAGAAGTACCTTCTTAGAAACAGACTGCAGATGGCACAGGCAGGCAGCAAAGAAAACCTGATGGTTCTGGAGTCAGTGTAGCCCCCCGGAAGAGGGTAAAGTCTCACCCCAAAGTGGAAGGACGAGGCATGCACTCTGCATACACCACTAGGAGGTACAGAACACCTGTCTGAACAGGCGAAGCCAAAGGGCTAAACCCAAGTCCGTAAATCACATTGAGGCCTCTTTCTGCCCTCGTGAATACCTTTCCCTCCCACTTCACTGTATCTCCGCAGTTGACTTGCCTGGTGCCAGTGGTGTGTCCCCAGGAGTGTAGTTTGGGGTTGCTGTTCACTGCCAGCCCTTTGTACGTTGGCTGTTTCCTAAGGCCACATCCCCACTCTGCACACACGATCTTGTGATCTGGTGCACGCCTCTGTAACACGTCACCTTATGGGTACTGATTTCTTGCCTTTCTCTCTCTCGAGATCAGGAACCTCTTAAAAGAAAGGGAAGCCAGCAGGTAGAAGTTCCTGGCTCGTGGTAAGTGCTCAGTAAATATTTGTTGACTGAGTGAAAGAAGGGGAGAGCTCTGAACGGGAGACTTGGGGTCCAGAGCTAACACCCTTCCCCCGCCCGCCTGCCGCCATTTCACTCCAGTATGGATCAGAACTGTATTGGATTGCACTCCAGTATGGTCCCAGAGTTTCAGGACCAGTTCTTTTCCTGCTCTAGGGGCTCTTTCAGCTTGCTGTCCACTCTTCCATTTCTGGACTGGAGGGCCCTCATTCTGGAGGTGGGTGTGTTCTCCAGAGATTGGAGAGGGGATGAAGCCTGTCTTTTGTGGGTCTCCTCTCCCAGATCCCTCCCTCCCAGGGCCTAATCTAGTCCTTCAGGGGAGAGACTTGACTTCAAGGCCTGCCCCTGTGCCCCTACTGGGCAGAAGAGGGGGCCCAGGGGCCATTACAGAAGGAGAGAGCCAAGTCATTGTCTCCCTGGCGGCTCAGACAGTAAAGAATCTGCCTGCAGTGCAGGAGACCTGGGTTCGATCCCTGGGTTGGGAAGATCCCCTGGAGGAGGGCATGGCAACCCACTCCAGGATTCTTGCCTGGAGAATCCCATGGACAGAGAAACCTGGCGGGCTACAGTCCGTGGGGTCACAAAGAGTCAGACACAACTGAGTGAGTAAGCATAGCAGAGCACAGCAGCCACTCTGGACGTTTCCTACAGTTATCTGCTCCCCTAAACATCTCTCCAACTTGCCTGGAGGTTTTATGGGTTGGGGGAAATTCCATTTCCCTGGAGAACGCTTGTTGGAGATTTTAGTTTACTCTGTCAACATCTGAATACTACTTTAGGAAAGCAGAGGGGTGGGGGAGCATTCTTAATAGAACAGGCTTGGATAAGCTAAAGAGGTTCAGGTTATTCAGGACCAAGTGCGGTGCATGCTCAGTCACATCCGACTCTGTGTGCCTCCATGAACTGTAGCCCTCTAGGCTCTTCCGTCTATGGAATTCTCCAGACAAGAGTACTGGAGTGGGCTGTCGTTTCCTTCTCCAGGGGATCTTCTCCACCCAGGGATCGAACCTAAGTCTCTTGCAACTCCTGTGTTGGCAAGTGGATTCTTTATTGCTGCACCACCTGAGAAGCCCCTTGACACCAAGAGGGGAATCCAAAAACACTGAGCTAGAGAGAGCTCGCATCTTCCTCTGTCCTTGATTCCTGACCCTCACTATTTGGAGAATTAGAGGATTTGAAGACCAGAGGAGAGACAGGTGTCATTTGTTAATTGAGATCTTCACTCAGCCTTTGTTGTGCACCTATTATGTGCCAGATACTCCATCAGATGCTGGAGATCAATGGAGGACTCAGATTCAGCCCTGGGACACAAAGGCTTTCCAGTGCAGTAAGGGAGCCAGCTTGGTGATCTGGGCTACAGGAGGGAGAGGCAAGGACGGAGCTCCTGCATTAGGCAGTAGCGGCCAAGAGACAGGAGCCTCTGTCCCTGCCTGGCAGATCAGGAGGACGTCACAGAGAGGTGCCACCCCACTGAGCTCAGAAATGCAAGAGGACACGTGCCAGCTGGAGAAAAGAGAGGATTTGGTGTGGGGACTCCTCGGGGCGGCAGAGCTGAGCAGGCGCGGGCAGGTTGCCTTCCTCCTAAAGTGAAAGATGAAAAAGTGCAAGCTGTACCCTGGGTCACTGCCCAGACAGCAGGTTTACTACCTGGGGGGTCTGGAGTGAAGGGTGGGAGGGGATTGAAAGAGCCCACCCTGTAGAGGAGGAAAAAAATCTAAGCTAAACTTCATCAGCACCTCAGCGAGATGGATCGACACAGGTAATCAAATTTGGCAATCTCTGCTGGCTGCCTCAGTGCGTGTTTTTGTATGTTTCATGAGATGCCAGTTAGAATCTGCTAAATAAAGAGGGAAGATTGGCAGGAGAGGGGTAAATTTTAATGGAAGGAAATTGACTGGTGAGCTGGTAAATGGAGACAGGGAGACCTGAGGCCTCTAGAATGCTTAGCTCAGCACTGGGAAGGGTTGGTGCATGCATAAGTGTGTGCGTGCATAAGTGTGTGTGTGTGCACACAGGTACCTGCAGCTAATTAATAACATCATGGCATTTTAGCCTGGTTTACGTACTAGTCACAGAAAGGCGATTAAGTGGGCAAAATGAAGGAGGTAGAAAAAGAGGGGGAGGATTTGACAGTTGCAAAACTTTCTGTGAAAGTTTCCAACCTTCGCTGGGTTGTTCGAGGGTGCTGTGAGCCAAGCTTGGGTCTCTCTTCTCATACCTGCAATTCTTAGATGAAACAATTAAAAGACCAACCTTTCAGATTGGGGAGTCGTTTCGGGGCTCAGAGCACAGGCCTCAGCTCTCACCTGACGCTAGCGGGGGCCAGCTCGTCTATCATGCCAAGTGCTGGAGAAGCCCACGCCGGTGCTGAGTTCAGCAGTTCTGAGCAATAGAGCAATAAACCAGTCCGGGAGCCCTGTCGCTGCAGCGGAGGGGGATAATCCTACAATTTAATAAGCAGGAACATGAGGCAGGACTGAAGCAAATTGGGTGGAGGTGATGAGATTGCAGTGCCTTCGCAGTGGAGAGAAGCATGTGAGCAGTTCAGGGTTTATGACACTGGCTTGGGGGGGGTGGCAGATGAGGGGGAGATGAGGAAGCAGAGGGCCCAAACTCCACCGGGAACCCAAGGATTCACTTTTCAAAGGCTAGGAGAACGGATGACCTAAGTCTATTCAGCCTCATTTGAAGCGCAGGATGGGGAGGAGCAGAAGAAGGTCCCATTCTTACTGAAGTGGGCTGAACCAGGTCTCAGGTCCTCTGAGGTGGGCAGAGGGGTCAGACTCCATTCATTGCTAACTGTGCAAGTTACCCAAGCCACAGGGCACTCTTGTTTCCTGACCTGTAAAAAGGACGTAAGAGTGATGCCTGGATAAGGTCTGGGAATATTTCCCCGGAACCATGAAGGGCTTCAGAATCATTAAGAGTGTTTATCACACCTGAGGTCCCCAAGCGTTGAAAGGCAGAGTGGTATGGACTCAGGAAGTTGCTAGGTGGACCCTGTTTCTGGTTCCGTGGTAGATGAGGAGGACCTGGGGGGAATTCCCCAGTTTTCAACTCGACCTAGAGATATACTGCAGCTATAAGAGCCAGTTGTTAGCATTTCAGGAAGTAGTTTCCCATCTGGCTGTTATGTGTGCTGGTCGCTTAGAATCAGCCGCAGTGGGAGGACCGACACCAAGCTACAAATCAGGGTCCTCCTGGGCGCAGGTGGTCGAGCCTTTCCCAGCCCATCCCTGAGCCCACCTTTCCCTCTTCAGTGGTTCTCCGTGTTACGTCCCCAAGGCCGGCTGCCCGGCCTAGTTTCCCCTCAGTAACGCTCAGCACGTTGGCGCAGGGATGGGAGGGCCCTGAAGGGGGCCCAGCTGTGGTCCCGAGACCCAAGCTCTGGTTCGCCTGGGCTGCTTCCTGTTCCAGGGGAGGCCGTCCATACGTCTGTCTGTTTAACTCTGGGCTTTTGATCACACTCTAACCCGTGAATAAGTCTCTTATGATAACTATGCCAAGCCTGCCTCTAGTCCACATGGCACAGACATCGTGCAGATATGCAAACTGAGGTTCAGCAGGCCGTATGAGGCAACCTAACTGGGAAGTGTGAGGACTGAGATTTGAGAAGAGATCTTTCCTGACGTGGGGCCAGGGCTTTAGCCGTTACTCTTGCCAGCACGTTTTCGTAGGGAACATTTTCGATGTTATTTTCCTCTTCCCCACAGAACCCAGTGTACAGTGTACAGTGTCAGGGTTTAACGTCTGCGTGATGAACTGACTAAAACGTTCCTTCCTCTCAGTCACGTCTTTTGTGAGAAAAATGATGGGGGGATTAGGGAGGAATTATAGCATGGTGTTACTTCTGCAGAGTCGCCCTTGTCCTCAGCAAAGTCCTGCGCATATCCACCCCAGCCCCCACCCCGTGGGTACTCAGCTAGGAGTCCCCTGCAGAGTGAAGCCTGGAGTGTGTGGGAAGACCGCAGAAAGGGTTTCAACAGAGACACGCATCTGTGGACTTGCAGTGGAAGAATATTATTAACAAAATGTGCTGTTGTTACAGTGCCCGCGTCAGGCCGTCTAAGCTACAGTAAAGGTCTTCTGCCTCTTGATCATGTTGTAGCCAGAACAGCAGTTTAACATTTCCCTTAAATGTGAGGACAGGGGAGTCCATGTGAGAATGAAAGTGAACAAGTAAATGGACTTTTTGCGGTGAAGAAGAGGCACTTCCAAAGGTTTTCCTTGTAGATGTATTTATTTATTTATCATTTATTTCTTTGTGTATTTAAGGGTTCCCTTCATCTCCACCACAAGGAAAAAACATAATAAAAGTAGGGAATGGTAATGATTTAACAATGGGATTTTTTTCTATTTCTGCACAGGCCTAGTGCTTTCTTTCTGTTCGTGCCTGATGATACGTGCTTTATTCTTATTCCTCAGCCAGTTTGAAAGGAAATAGAGATGCTTCCCTGCTCCTGTCTTTTCTGAACTATGAGAGCCAAGGCTGCACAGGGGCCGAGGGCACCCGCTGGGTTTCCTCTGATGGAGAGTCAAGAGCTAGTGTGTCTTTCCCATGAAGGTTCTGCCAGGCCGACGGCAGGTGAAATTACAGGCTTACCTCCGGCCAGTGTTTTGAAGACCTGTGGTGTTCCTATTCTTTTCCAGCTAAGCTCTGATGTGTGCAGACTCCCTGTAATTATGGTATAATTGGATTTAACTATAGGGGTAGAACTAGTTTTCAACCAAGTCCTCCTCAATTTGTTGCTTATTAGAAAAAAAGGGTACTCGTACTGGTTTTAGTGGCATATATGGCTCCCCTCGACTCCCCAAGGGAGAAAGCACCTGCCGGTAGGAGCCCAAGTGATTCAGTGGGGTTGACTGAATCACAGTGCCCTTGTATCCTAGCTCTGAACATTCCAGAAGATTCACTTTCTCTGAAAAGGAAATTAGAGATGAGGCCTTTATAGGGTCCCAAAGTGAAATGATTCAGTCTTTCTCACTCCTGTGGTGAAGAGTTTAACCTCAAAGTCCAGAATTTATAAACTGGGGTCTGTGGGTTGAACCTGGGAATGGGTTAGGGCTATGGATGTAAATAAGGTGGTTTCACATAAATTTCCACATTTCAGCTTCTCCTGAAAAAAAAAAAAAATCTGTCAATTTTGGGCTGGAAGCCCTTGTTTACTATACTTTGATTGAGGGCAGGAGGAGAAGGGGACGACAGAGGATGAGATGGCTGGATGACATCACCGACTCGATGGACATGAGTCTGAGTGAACTCCGGGAGTTGGTGATGGACAGGGAGGCCTGGCGTGCTGTGATTCATGGGGCTGCAAATACAGCCTGTGCTGACTCGTTGACTTGACTCGACTTAGAGTCCAGGAAAGTCCTTCCGTCACTCTAATGGTGAGTGGGAGGTCAAGAGTAGTGAGCAAATTGGAAGAACTGGTTGCCGAAAACTTACTAAACATAGGAACCCAGAGACTCCAGGGAGAGAGTTAAACGTAGGTGGGGTGGGGAGGTAGAGAGTCATTGTGCTTTAGTAGAAAATAACTTCCGTCGCACTACATTACGGTTTTTATTCCAGAAGACCCAACCTCTGTGAATAATTTTGGGGTGGAGGGAACATGTAATTGACACGATGAAACCCACTTGTTGAAATGTAAAGACTAGTGACGAAGGTGTGGACCCTGAATGGACTACGGTGTAGTGTCCACACTCGAGATCGCACTAGAAACCGTATACCACTTACCAGTCATTTATAATCAAAGGGTACGAGAGTAAGACGGGATTTACCTCTGTCTCTTCCGATAACGATAGTCGGTCACAGTGTCTGAAGGAACGTGACTTTCCGTGGACCCTTCAGACAGAATAAATGAAGAGACGGAGACGGAATTGAGAGGGTGTGTCCACTTTCCGTCTCTCTCCGTTTGGGTGAACGAGTTCCAATGAGTCGCTTATTGTTCATTTGAGTCCACAGGACCCGAGAATCGGCTCCCGAGTAAAGTGACCTCTGTCGGACGGTCTGGGTGTGTCTAAGAAAGGTCGTCTTAGCTCCTACCTCACTCGTACCCTAAAGACAACGAGCCCCGAACTCTTTTGCCAACGTCTGTTTCGTACCAAACTCACAGACTTTTTTTCGTAGTCCCTCACCTAGACTTAATTAGTGTGCTAATTTCGAGACGGTCAAGTGAGAAATTACTACGTCCAACGGAATGGAAGGAAAAACTCCACTGATACGTTATTTCCACACAGTAGATCCAGTCGTGGAATTGAATGACCATCAGAGACCGACACAGAAGTTCACTTCATTTTTACTATAGTTTACGACTGGGCACGAGAAAAGGAAGAGTGGTGGTTCTAGGGACCCTGTACACCGGTAGTCTGTGCACAGAAGTGAACGTTTACCGGGGTCTCTATATCAATTCACCTCCGGTCCATCCCAGAACCCGTTATTACGGTGGAAGAGTATTTCACTAAGTTTGAGGGACTCCAGACCCTCAATCTTCTGGTCGTAAGGTCGGAGTGTAAACGAGAGTTCCTAGATACACCGGGACCTGTTTAGTGAAGCGTAGATGCCTAGAATCAAAAGAGTATACAGTTCACTACCTCCATCTTTCTGTTTGAGAATTCCAAGGGAAGTCGAGGTTGTCAGAATCTACTGATAATTGCATATTGAATTGAGGAGTTTTCCAACTTCTATCTGAAGCCTTTCTTAGGTTTAGTCCAAAGACTCCCTGTCCTTCTTCCAATACTGGGATCTTACGTGGTTTCTCTCTGTTTCCAGTTCCCTAATCTAAGGTACTAAAAAATAAATGTTAGGAACCCTTAGGGTTACTCGAACTTCTTACGGTCCGACGACTCAACAAAACTACCTTGTGTCACAGCCTCAGGCTTCTACCACGGGATCTCCACCCACCACTCCATCGTTTATCTTCCGAAACGTTAAGGTAGGAATCCAAACCTCTGACTCGGCACGCAGAAACCCAAAGTGAGTTTGAATGGACGGAGTCTTTACATCTATGCCCTTCTGACACACACTCAGTCCTTACTCTAAAATTGTTCTGAGTGAGAAATCAACCCCAGTCTGGTTTCTATCCTCACTCCTCCTTCCTCCACTACCTAAAGAGAAAATATTGACTCACCAAAGGTCGTATGGTAAATCAGTGAGACTTAGAGACTCGAACTACAGGAAGATAGGGCTAATCCGATTCTGTTCCTTGAGCATATCCAAGTCTTCAAGGAGGGTGGCTTTAGCTAGAGCCAGAGGCAGTGCATGGATATTGACCTTTCTTTTGACATGTGACCTTGAACTTGGCTCAGAACCACTAGAACTGGAACTTGGCATTTTTTCTGTTGCCTGTATCCTACAGAGCTCTTGGATTTACCCAACAACTTGAGAAATTAGGAAAACCCTGTGGAAATGGAGAGGCAGACTTGAATTGGTCTAGACTAGACTGGATCGGTCGTGGTTTTGCTGGGACTTTGATTCCAAGCCAGCCATGCCCTCCCTTGCTTTCTTAAAGAGGTATTCATGCTCCGGCCCTATAGATGCTGCGTATAGCACCCACGGTTCTTCTGACCCCATGAACCAGCATCCCTGACTTCTTTCTCTCCTCCTGTCTTATTCTACCCATCCTCTATGCTGCTGAATGGCCTTCATCATAGTATACATATACATATATATTTTTTCTACAGCTGCTCCAACCCATGGTGATCTCTTTGGCACCAACCTGCTGGGGCCATTACATTCTGCATCCTTCTGTCTGGCTTTTAATTCCGTGTCGCTTTGTACTGTTTTCTGGGTGTTTCACTTTGTTCTTTTGCCTCTTCACAAGCTCTCCAGATTGCAGGATTCTTCGAGCCGAGGACCATGTCTTCTTGAATCACCCCCTGACCCAAGTTTGCTGGCCTCAGACTGTCACAGATTTTTGTAGGAGACTCTCCCTCCTGCCTCCACGCACTTCCCTCAGCTCCTGCTTTGCTCCTGCCCATGACAAACTTTCCCTTTCAGCTGTGGCCTGCTGTTGCCCTAGCATGCCTGCTGCAGATCAGCTTGAAGTAAGCTGTCTGTAAGTGCCCTGGTGAGTCAACTGGGCCCCTCCTTGGAGACAAGGAATTCTGAGGTCTTGCAGGCACTTGCCTGCCCATCTGTGGAACGATTCCGCAGCCAACCCCCATCTTGCCTCTGGGAACACTCCTTACTTTTCCCTTGCTCCAGTAAGCTGCTTCCCTCCTCTGCTGGCTGCCCTGACTTGTCAGGTATGGATGGCAGGGCAACTCCAAAGAGCCAGCCCTTGGTGGGGAGAGATGGGACTCTTTGCTTTGAGAGCCAGAACACTGTGGGATTCTGCTGGGTTTCCTTTGGTAAACCCAGGAGAAAGAGGAGAAACCACTGAGTCATGGCTTTTTAAGAAAAAGTTTTCCTCCAAAGAGAGCCAGAGTAGGGTGGGGGAGAAGGGACCAGGGCTCCGATTTGCCTTGGGCCAGCGATTTGCTGTGTCATCTTGTATGAGTCACTTATCCTCCCTTATTCTCAAACTCCTCTTCTGTAAAGTGAGGTAGTCAGAGTAAAGTGGTAGATTTCGAATTTATAAAACAAAGCAGCACTTTTATCACATGAAATCTGGCGAAGAATTTCACTTTCTGTAACAGAGAAGCACAGTCATTCTGATTGATCCTGGGGTGCAGAGGGGTTCTTGGTTTCCTTCTGGTCTTTCAAATCATCCCCCCAAAATACATCATAACTTCCCAGGAACCCAGTCTGAAGAGCACTGAGAAGGATGCTCTCAGTGGTCCTAGGTGTGACCACCTTGCCCCTCACAGTGTAGTTCTTGGGCTGGCAGTAGCTCCTGGGAGCTTGTTAGGAAGGCAGTGTTTCAAGTCTTCTTCAAGACCTACTGAATCAGAACTCACATCCTCATATTCTCAAGACCCCCATATTTGAGAAGCACTGGTCTGTACACACAGCTAGGGGTCACAAGCACCAAGGGGGTATCGTGTCTTTCATTGTCTTACGTGGGCCTCGTCAGTGGGTTGAAAGCGTGGGTCGAAAGCGTGGGTCACATCTCTGTCTTGAGACCCCTGTGTTTCAGTGCATTAGAGGTCCCCTGGGTGGGGAACCAGCTATGGGAAACAGTGAGGCTTGTCCTTGGCTTAGGGAGGAGGACCTAGAAGGGATATCAGTTGGTCCTGCAGGATCCATGTTCGGAAATGCTGGAGACGCAGCATCTCAAAGAGGGATTTGTGTTTCTAGTGCGGATGTGCTCACTGCTGACGGCTTAGGAGAATGACTCTACTAGACCATGTGCGTTCCATTTTGGTTCTTTTCTTGCCCCGTCATGCAGATCTCCTGACCCTTCAGCACCTGGGGGTATGACAGCTGGGCTTGGACCTAGAAACCCCATATCTTAATCCTAGCTCTGGCCTTTTCTAGTGTTGCTTGAGTTTCTCTGCCTCTCTGGGCCTATCCGTAACACAGCACGGTAACCCAGCCGAACTATGAGCAGAAACTGAAATTCTGGTCAATCATAAAGTGCTGAAAGCTCAGGAATATTTTTGTATCAATTCTGAGCTATAAAAACACCCAGAGTTTAGCTTCAACTGACTCAGAAGCCACAAACATCCATATGAATCTTGCAGCTGGTATCTTGTGTCAGACTAAGCTTTTCCTTGAAATCCAGGTTTCCTCATATTTAGCCCTGTTAGTGGTTCTTAGATACCCTTCACAGAGTTGATAAATCAATACTTGATTTTTAAAAAATAGTAATGTGGGATATTAGGAGGAAAATAAATCTGAAACTACTCAAGTTTATTAAAAATCCAAAAATAAAAGAAAAAAGAAAGAGAAAAAAAAAAGGTCTTACTCTCTTAAAACCTCTCTTGTCCTTAGAAAAGGCTGGGAGCCCCTTCCTGGTGTGTTTTCTTGATATGGTGAGAAAGTTGGGATGAGATGTGTCTTGAGTCAACCTTGAAGATGAACTTGCTATTTTTTTCTTTTATCAGTTAATGTTTTAAAAGCCACTTCTGTAAAAAAAAACAAAACAAAAAAACAACAAAAACAAACTCTTTCTGGTAATTTAAAAATGTGTTTGTGCTGTTGGGGGCATATTTCAAGAAATCTGTGTGTTTCTGGTGCTTTCCATGTTGACAGAAAAATTTGAATGTCATTTAATAAGACCTTTAGGATTTTCTTCTGATTTCTCATTTCCTCACTCTTTTTTGAAAACCTAAAATCTTCCTCAGCCAAGAATAAACAGACTTTAGCCCGAAGGGGTGGGCTTGGTTTGACATTTAAGCATGGAATGGAGGGAGGCTCCTAACTTGGCAGGCAGCCTGTGCCCCGCCCTAGCTCTGGTCGGGCACTCAGGTGCCCCACCCTCTCCCTTCTCTGTGCTCAGCTTGGCCCCTGCCACGTCATCCCACCCCACCCCACCTACTAACGGCCTTCTTTCCAAGGTACCTCTAGAGGTTCTATGCCTTTAAAATGCTCCCTTGGGGACCTCGGAGCTAGAATTGGGGAGAAACTCTGCTTATTGTGGTGCTGTCACAAGGATGGAGACGAATCCAGGACAGACTGGGAAGATCTCAAAGCTCTTGAGATAAAACCAAGTTAACTTTCCCTGAAAAATCTTTTTAAAAACCGTTGAATGGGCTGGTAAATTCCCACCCTGTGAATCCATTCTTGGGAAACTGGGTTTGGTGGTGCTATTCAGTTGAGCCCAGGGGGCTTTGCTTGTCCAGTCTTCTTTACCAGGATCTTATGTCATTTGAAAGGTCATGCCATCATTGGCTGGGCCTGGCAGAGTGGAAAGGGAGGTACTGTCCAGCTGTATCTGCCCAAGGATCAAGGATCAGTTTGCCTGTTGTGGAAAGATGCTTGAGTCTCTTGGCCAACCAAGGCTGCCTTCAGTGACTTATGGATTTTCCACTGGTTCCGCATCTTTCTTTAAAATCTAGGCTAGTGCTTGATTCCCAAAGTCTCATGATATTTCTATTTGAATCTTCTCCTTAGAGGCTAGGAAGGTACACATATCTTCTCCATCCTTCCCTTTCCCCCAGTTCACAGATTGTCTTAAGGCTAGTGATCAATTCCCAAAGTCTCATGATATTTCTATTTGAATCTTCTCTTTAGAGGCTAGGAAGGTACACGTATCTTCTCCATCCTTCCCTTTCCCCCACTTCACAGATCGCCTTAAGGCATGCTTCCCTTGTTTTGTGTCTTTAGCCCAGATCTTTGTCCTAAACGTAAGACCTGTTTGCCCAACTTTCTCTTCATTGTATTCCACCCCCCCCCCAAACTTGTTCCCTCAAACACTCCTGTGTTCCTTTTCTCTGGAAACAGCATCTCCTTTCACCTAGTTGCTCCTGTAAGAAATTTAGGAGTCACTCCTGATTCTTCTCTGCCCCCTTACTCTTTAGGTCATCAGAACCTGTCAATTTCATCCCCTTAATAGGTCTTAAATTCAACCATCTTTGTCCATTCTCATTGTTACCACACTGATGCAGACCACAGGTGTGAATCAACTGGAATGGATTCAAAAGAAGTTTCCCCCCACCCCCTGCCCCCACCCAGTTCCAAGCACAGAGACTGACATGATAGCTGTGGAGGAAACGTTGGCCAAATCACGAATCAGAGAAAGGAAGGAAAGACACATGAACTATTACCCACTACTGTCTCCTGAAAAAGCCAGGCTAGACACAAGAGGGAGATGAGAGGCTCTTCAAATATTAAGACCTCGGATGAGACGTTTCATAACATCCCTCTGCTGCAAGACTCATCGCCAGTAACTTCAGTATCTAAGCTGGATCCCAACTGCCACAGTATGAACCTGTTTTCGCTGGCTCTGTCCTTAAGGAAGAATAACTCATCCCATTTCTTTTGTACGAGGCCGAAACAGCTACGGGGATTATACAGCCTTTGTCCAAAGCCTGGTTCCAATCCAGGCTGGAGATCTGAATCCATTTGCTGGGAGGAGAGCTGCTCCAGGGCTGGCTTTCTATGCCAGATAATTAGCAGAAAAACAAAACTGAATTTGAGGTTTGGGCTCAACTTCCGATGTCTTTACGGTAGCTGCGTGTGTCTCAGCTTTTCACACTCTGTCCCTCCATTCTTTTTTTTTTTTTTGTCCCTCCATTCTTTTCTTGGCAGGTTCCCCAAACCTTCGAAGTCTTTTACTTTTCCCCAAATCTGGGAAGGAAGGAGATAGCAATACAGTAAGAGAAGCTGAGAGTCTCAAAGCCCCACCCTTGTGAAGTGAATACTCTTCTCTCTTTGTTTCCACACCAGAACGTGATCTAACATGTTTTGCTGATGCTAGATCCTAGAACCGTGGGGAAGGGAAAGGAAGCCTTGACAGAATGCATTGTTTGACCTTCCTGATTTTTTTACCCACTACCAAGGGAAAAAGAAAAAAGAGGTGTCTTCAGTTTCATAATCATCTCTGTCTGTCTGGACTAGCTTAGAAGCCTTGGAAGGTGCCAGATATTTTTGTAAGAATGTGGCCTTCTGTTTGGAGAGGAAAACTCTGTACATATTGGCCGCAGAGACCCCTCATTGCACTGGAGTAGTTGTGTCAATTCTGCTGGAGGAAAGCCAGCTGGCCAAGGCTCTGGCCCTCCTTGGGTGGTGAGGGTGGCTGTGCCAGGGGTGGTAATGACGGGGGTGCAGGATGGGGCTGGTGTGTGTTGGGGGCGAGGGTGGGTACAGGAAGGCATCGTAAAGGGGAAGGATAAAAAGTAAGCCTTCTTGGAAGGCACAATGTTGATAGGCGAAATTATTTGCTCTGAGACAAGTTCTGAGCAGGGAGGTAATTCTATGGGATTGGGAGAAATTCTTTTGATCTGCAGGAGAATTTTCAGGTACGGTAGAGAGTAAGAAGCTTTTTAGGCTTTCACTCCCTTAAAACAAAGGAAAATGACATACAGATTTAGCAGCTTTCTTAGCTCTATTGTGATGCTCTGGTAAGAATTTGTCATCATTTCTGTTCATCTAGGCTGTCCCCCCAATTGACTTAAAGTGATTCATTGTGTACTAGTTTTTCTGAATGTCCAGATTTGTAATTAGTTACTCCTGGTAATTCAAAAAAATTGGATAAATATTACATGTCTGCTGAAATTGAACAGACTGTTTCTATTTCATCTTGAAAACAACTTCCAATGGTGTACTGTGTTATCGACTAAAACTTAACATAAAGT
This sequence comes from Oreotragus oreotragus, assembly GCA_006410675.1. Taxonomy (NCBI): domain Eukaryota; kingdom Metazoa; phylum Chordata; class Mammalia; order Artiodactyla; family Bovidae; genus Oreotragus; species Oreotragus oreotragus. The sequence goes on from SJYX01006960.1 coordinate 117,714, forward strand.
TACTGATGATATGAAACTCCAGTGTCTCTGTCTGCAAAGAATTATAGACTCAGAAATTCACAGCTGAAAGAGGCTTTAAAGATATCTTTCAGTGAGTCTCAACCAGGGCACTTGGAAATGTATGTGGTTGCTTTGGAATGTCACAACAGCAATGACTGGCACATAATTAAATTTAGTGTTCTGAAATTAAGGATGCTAAGCATTCCGTGTGCTTACCTGCTATATAGTGTGACGTTGTTCCACAGGGTTGAGAATTTCCTTGTTCAAAATGGCAGGAATGCTTCTGCTTAAAACACTGAGTCCAGCTCATGATTTAAGTCATAATGTTACTAAGGTCTGATATCCTCCAAGTCAATAAAATGACAATGAATGGGGCTGATTTACAGATCTAGCTTGGATTTGATCCAGTTCCTTTTATTCCCTGCTGCCAACTTTAACAGTAGTTGTACCACTAATGTGAAGAGATCTTCTCCACTATATAATAAAAGAACCAGTCAAAGCCTGGTTTAAGTTTTAGTATTTGGATACCTAATTTTTCCTCTCCTATCCACTGGGGCCCACAAACCTTATTTTCCTAACCAACAAATGGGCTTAAAAGTGCAAAAATGATGAAAATTAGTTTCCAAGAATGGATGAGCTATTGAGAAATGGATTGAACTTGAGAAAACTGTACTGTTAGTAGATGAATGAGATGAGATGGAAGTCCAGTGGGAGTTTAAGTACAGTCTTCATCAAGAATAGGAAACTCAAAGAGGAGATGTTAAAATATGAGTTAAGAGTAGGTGGGGAAGTATTAACATGCAGTCATTTTGAATGATATCACAGGTTCCAAGTCCAGGTGGTTTCACCCTCATGTATTAAAGACATTTGAAGACGAACTCTCAGAACTCATTTTTAGCAATCATAAAGAATGGGAGAGTCCCTAAATACTAGAAATAGAAAAATATTCTTCTAATTTTCAAAAAGAGAGGAAAAGTAGTTTTAGAACCTAACTCCAAGGAAACTTGACGTTACAGCTAATAAAACTCTTCAACAGTACGTTAAACTCATACTTTATGCATGCTTAGAAGAAAATGAGGTGGTTTCTGGCAGCCAATGTGGATACTACTACCATAAAATGGGGCTTCCCTGTGGCTCAGATGGTAAAGACTCTGCCTGCAGTGCGGGAGACCTGTGTTCTATTCCCGGGTTGGGAAGATCCCCTGGAGGAGGGCATGGCAACCCACTCTAGCGTTTTTCCTGAAGAAACCCCATGGACAGAGGAGCCTGTCCACAAAGAGCCAGACATGGCTGAGCCACTAAGCACAGCACCACAAACTGAGCCAGTCTGGGCAACTGCTTTGACAAACCTGTGAAGTTCCATAAACATAGGACATCTTGATTTCTACATTTGACAGAGTCTTCCATGATATCCTGGTGGATAAGACTACCGTAGGTTTATTAAGAAGTATTGTAGTTAAGTGAATTTCTAGTTGGTTCAATTTGTGTATTAATATTTAAAGAATGTTAACAAATAATAATATGGAAGGAAAGTCAGTGATTTACCTTTGCCTTAACCATGTCATGTTCATTACATATATCAATACTTGGAAGGAACACAGTAACAAGTATGATTTCTAATTTCTTTGTATGATACAGAGTCACATGTGATAAGATTAAAGTGACCCCAGTAGCCTGGGAGTCCAAACCAAATTTCAGAAGATGAGATTTACCAAATACAAATGTTGATCTGTTGTATTGAAACAAAAAAATCAACTGCATAGCCACAGAATTAAGGGATTGTTTTTGTAGATTTTAACATCAAAAGGAAGAGGGCTTTCTAGGTGAAGGGCTTTTTATTGGACAAGAAACAGGAGATAAAACATCAGTGGGATGTGGTTTCCATAAAAATTATTGTTATCTGAGATGCTCCAGACAAGCACATTAATTTGATGAGGGCCTCGGAGAATGTATCTTGTGAAGGGACGATCGAAATGACAAAAGCCCTTATAATAATTGGACTTCCCTGGTGACTCAGAGGGCTTCCCTGGTAGCTCAGAGGTTAAAGCATCTGCCTCTGATGTGGGAGACCGGGGTTCGATCCCTGGGTTGGGAAGATCCCCTGGAGAAGGAAATGGCAGCCCGCTCCAGTGTACTTTCCTGGAGAATCCCATGGACGGAGGAGCATGGTGGGTTGCAGTCCATGGGGTCACAAAGAGTCGGACACGACTGACTCAGATGGCGAAGATTCTATCTGCAATGCAGGAGACCTGAGTTCAATCCCTGGATCAGGAANTGTATTTATTTATTTTTTTACATGAACTCCCAAACATGAACCCCCCTCCCACCTCCCACCCCACATCTTCCCTCCAGATCATCCCCATACACCAGCCCCAAGCATCCTGCATCCTGCATTGAACATAGACTGGCAATTCATTTCTTACATGATAGTATACATATTTCAATGCTATTCTCCCAAATCATCCCTCCCTCTCCCTCTCCCTCTCCTTCTCCCTCAGAGTCCATAAGTCCGCTCTACACATCTGTATCTTTTTTGCTGTCTTGCATGCAGGGTCCTCATTACCATCTTTCTAAATTCCATATATATGTGTTAGTATACTGTATTGGTGTTTTTCTTTCTGGCTTACTTCACTCTGTATAAAACAATAACATTTAGAAGTTCCTGCTACTCCAAAACATTTGCCTCCATCAGCCTTTGAAATATTGTGAGGTAGTGTCTATGTAATTCAGGATGAATCTATGTTCTAATCAAGTTTAAATAACAGAATAGTCTTTTAGAGTAGAATATTTTAAAAAGAATGGTGTTTTAGGGACATAACTTCCCCCTAACAGGCACTACTGTATTAAAGTTGTTATAATCCAAAGGCTATATGCTAACTGACATAAGTATAAATATACATAATAACATGGACACAGTGAAAGATCTAGTTTCCAAACCCTGTCTGACTATTTGCCAGCAATACAGTGCTAAGCAAGTTGCTCAACTTCTCTAAGCCTCAGTGTCCTCATATGTAAAACAGGGATAACAAGAACCTGCATGGATTTTTAAGGATCAGAGATAATATGCAATGCTAGGCACAAAAATGGTAGAATTGATTTTATGTTATTTATATTTACTCTTGTCCAGGAAAAAGTTAGAGAATCTAGTATTACTAATGATAATGAATGTTATTGGGGAGTGCTATTAATTTTATTAAAAGCAAGCATAAACTCACATCGTATAATCTTAATTTCATTCTTAATATTGAAGATAGTTATTTTAAGCCTACTTAATAGAAAATCACATAATTCTGGGATGTATTACTTGTAAAATTAAAAAGAAATGGAATAGGTTAAACTACCAATTTTTAAAAATAAATAGTTCTGAAGTTTCACAACTGGAGAAAGTGTTTCCCTTTCAAATTGAAAGCATGGTTTTACCTATTTGATGCATAACTTACTGTCTCATTTTAATCTGATAATATGTGCCCACCAGAGAATGAATTTTAATTTTCTTTGTTTTGACTTAATATAACTAGTAGTAAAAGCTTTGATATGAAGGAGAAAGGATTATGATTTGAAGTTCTTTTTCTTCAGTTATTTTGACATTAATTTATTGTTAAAGGGAAGAAAAAGCCCTAAGAAGTCTTTCTGCTTTACATTTATGCCAATAAATAGAAATCAAATGTGCTTCACTTGGATTTTTCTAATTACTATGTAACTCCTTTGTGAAGGTAAAAAAAACTTGATAATTTTACAAATCTTTACTCTCTTTTGCTCTAGTGTATATTACAAAGTAGAATGTACTATTTAAAAGAACTATTTACTTTCCTAATAACTTCCTCTTTCCACTTCGGAACAGTGAACTTTTCCTTCCTTTTTGTTACATCTGTCTTCAGTGAATGAAGTGAAGTTGCTCAGTTGTGCCAGACTCTTTGTGACCCCATGGGCGATAACCTACCAACTTCCTCCATCCATGGGATTTTCCAGGCAAGAATACTGGAGTCGGTTGCCATTTCCTTCTCCAGGAGGTCTTCCCAACCCAGGGATTGATTCTGAGTCTCCTGCATTGTAGGCAGATGCTTTACCATCTGAGCCACCAGGGAAGTCTTCAGTATCAATCTATAAACACATTTTTGCTCTTCTCTGTACACAACAAATGCAGATGAATTTGCTTGTAATGGAGACTATGGCTAGCCTTTCTACACAGGTATGGTGAGTTTTTTGCTTTTATTTATTTATATTGAAGGGCTTACCTGGCGGTTAGTAGTAAAGAATGCCTGTCAAAAGAGGAGGCATGGGTTCAATCTCTGGGCAGGGAAGATCCCTGGAGGAGGAAATGGCAACCAACTCCAGTATTCTTGCCTGGAAAGTCCCATGGACAGAGGAGCCTGGTGGGCTACAGTCCGTGGTGTCACAGAGTCAAACACTACTGAGTAATCAAGTACACATTTATTTTTTTCCTGAAGTATACGTAAGTAAAGTCACTCAGTCGTGTCCGACTCTTTGTGGCCCCATGGACTGCAACCCACCAGGCTCCTCAGTTCATGGGGTTCTCCAGGCAAGAATACTGGAGTGGGTTGCCATTTCCTTCTCCAGGGGATCTTCCCGACCCAGGGATCGAACCCAGGTCTCCTGCATTGGAGGCAGGCGCTTTAACCTATTATATGTCATAGGTGTGAGTGAGTGAGTGAGTGAGTGAGTGAAAGCCACTCTGTCATGTCCGACTCTTTGCGACCCCATGGACTATACAGTCCATGGAATTCTCTAGGCCCAACTACGGAAGTAGATAGCTTTTCCCTTCTCCAGGGGATCTTCCCAATTCAGGGATCAAACCCAGGTCTCCTGCATTGTGGACAGATTCTTTACCAGCTAAGCCACAAGGGAAGCCTGTGTCATAGGTATACAATCTAGTAATTTACAGTTTTTAAAGGTTATACTCCATCTATATTGCTATAAAATTCTGGCCACATTTCACGTGTTGTACAATATATCTTGTAGCTTATTTTATACATAGTAGTTTGTACTTCTTATATACCCCACCCCTTCTCTTTCCCTAGTGGCATCCACTAGTGTGTGCTCAGTCTGAGTCAATTTCCTTTTCTGTTACATTCGCTAGTTTGTTGTAGTTTCCAGATTCCACATATAAGTGATATCAAACAGTATTTGTCTTTCTCTTTCACTTAGCATTATACTCTCAAAGTCCATCCATGTTGTTGCAAATGGCAGAATTTCAATTTTTAATAATTGAATAGTATTCCATGTGTTTGTATGTATATGTGTGTGTGTGTGTATCACATATTCTTTATCCATTCATCTGTTGATGGACATTTAAGTTGCTTCCATATCCTGGTGATTATAAGTAATGCTACTATAAACACTGGGGTGCATATATCTTATCAAATTACTGTTTCTGTTTTTTGGGGAGATATATACGCAGGGGTGAAATTGTTGGGTCATATGGTAGTTCTATTTTTACTCTGAGAGAAATGTCCACACTGTTTGCCACTGTGGCTGAACTAATTTATATTCCCACCAACAGTGTACAGTTCAGTTCAGTCACTCAGTTGTGTCCGACTATGTGGCCCCATGAATCGCAGCATGCCAGGCCTCCCTGTACATCACCAACTCCTGGGGTTCACTCAAACTCATGTCCATTGAGTCGGTAATGCCATCCAGCCATCTCATCCTCTGTCGTCCCCTTCTCCTCCTGCCCACAATCCCTCCCAGCATCAGGGTCTTTTCCAATGAGTCAACTCTTCACATGAGGTGGCCAAAGTACTGGAGTTTCAGCTTCAGCATCAGTCCTTTCGATGAACACTCAAGACTGATCTCCCTTAGAATGGATTGGTTGGATCTCCTTGCAGTCCAAGGGACTCTCGAGTCTTCTCCAACACCACAGCTCAAAAGCATCAATTCTTCGGTGCTCAGCTATCTTCACAGTCCAACTCTCACATGCATACATGACCACTGGAAAAACCATAGCCTTGACTAGATGGACCTTTGTTGGCAAAGTAATGTCTTCGCTTTTGAATATGCTATCTAATTTGCTCATAATTTTCCTTCCAAGGAGTAAGCGTCTTTTAATTTCATGGCTGCAATCACGATCTGCAGTGATTTTGGAGACCAGAAAAATAAAGTCTGATACTGTTTCCACTGTCTCCCCATCTATTTCTCATGAAGTGATGCGACCAGATGCCATGATCTTCGTTTTCTGAATGTTGAGCTTTAAGCCAACTTTTCACTCTCCTCTTTCGCTTTCATCAACAGGCTTTCTAGTTCCTCTTCCCTTTCTGCCACAAGGGTGGTGTCATCTGCATATCTGAGGTTACTGATATTTCTCCCGGCAACCTTGATTCCAGCTTGTGTTTCTTCCAGCCCAGCATTTTTCATGATGTACTCTGCATATAAGTTAAATAAGCAGGATGACAATATACAGCCTTGACGTACACCTTTTCCTATTTGGATCCAGTCTGTTGTTCCATGTCCAGTTCTAACTGTTGCTTCCTGACCTGCATACAGGTTTCTCAAGAGGCAGGTCAGGTGGTCTGGTATTCCCATCTCTTTATGAATTTTCCACAGTTTACTGTGATCCACACAGTCAAAGGCTTTAGCATAGTCAATAAAGCAGAAATAGATGTTTTTCTGGAACTCTCTTGCTTTTTCCATGATCCAGTGGATGTTGGCACTTTGATCTCTGGTTCCTCTGCCTTTTCGAAAACCAGCTTGNGTGGTCTGGTATTCCCATCTCTTTCAGAATTTTCCACAGTTTATTGTGATCCACACAGTCAAAGGCTTTGGCATAGTCAATAAAGCAGAAATAGATGTTTTTCTGGAACTCTCTTGCTTTTTCCATGATCCAGTGGATGTTGGCAATTTGATCTCTGGTTCCTCTGCCTTTTCGAAAACCAGCTTGAACATCAGGGAGTTCACGGTTCACGTATTGCTGAAGCCTGGCTTGGAGAATTTTGAGCATTACTCTACTAGTATGTGAGACGAGTGCAATTGTGTGGTAGTTTTAGCATTCTTTGGTATTGCCTTTCTTTGGGCTTGGAATGAAAACTGACCTTTTCCAGTCCTGTGGCCACTGCTGAGTTTTCCAAATTTGCTGGCATATTGAGTGCAGCACTTTCACAGCATCATCTTTCAGGATTTGAAATAGCTCAACTGGAATTTCATCACCTCCACTAGCTTTGTTCGTAGTGATGCTTTCTAAGGCCCATTTGACTTCACATTCCAAGATGTCTGGCTCTAGATTAGTGATCACGTCATCATGATTATCTGGGTCGATTGAGCCTAAAAAGAAGCCTTTTTAGGGTCCTTCCCTATCTCTTTTCACAAGTATCTCCTCTGATGAAGGTGTTTAATTCCATCTTGGTATCTGTTGCTCAGAGGATTCAGACTAACATACCAGGCTTAAGTGTCTCAAAGCCTCATCTTTTAGGAAACAGAGAAAGAAGAGCGAGTTAAGCCTAAGGCAAGGAGAAAAAAAGAAATAATAAAAATTAGAGAATATGTAAAACAAATCTGAAACAGAAAAACAGAAATCAACAAAACTAAAGGCTGATTCTTTAGGAAATAAAATTGATAAACTTCTAGCCAAGGTAACCAAGAGAAAAAGAGAGAAGACACAAGTTACAAGTATTAATAATGAAAGAGGCATAATCACTGCTGATGCCATGAGAATTTAAAGGATAACCAAGGAATACTACAAACAACTTTATGCTCACAAATTTGATGATTTAGATGAAATAGACCAATTCCATTAAAGATACCAAAACTTACACAAGGAGAAACAGATAATCTAAATAAGCCTTGTTCTATTAAGGAAATTGAATCAAAAATTAATAATATTCTAAAAAAGAAAGCACTAGGCCCAGTTGGACGTGGGGTATCTTTTTTTGGTGGGACCCAACAGTCTCCTGTCAATGGTTGTTCAACAGTGCGTTGTAATTTCGGAGTTCTTGCAGGAGAAGATGAGCACACGTCCTTCTACTCTGCCATCTTGAAATATCCCCCCAGAAAAGATACCCCACGTCCAAGGGCAAAGGAGAAGTCCCAGCAATATGGTAGAAGGGGCGAAACTGCATTTAGAATCAAACCTTATACCCACCAGAGACGCTTGGAGGGCTCAAACAAACCTTGTGCACACCAGGACCCAGAGACCCCACAGAGACTGAGCCAGAACTGGGTTTGGGTGTCTCCTGTGGAGGTACAGCTCAGAGTGGCCTGCACAGGGCAGCGGTCTGGGTGCAGCAGGCCTGGGTATGGCATAAGCCTTCTTGGAGGAGGTCACCATTAACCCCACCATAGAGCCACCAGAACTTACACAGGACTGGGGAAACAGACTAGCCACCAGGGAAGTCCCTAACTAAAATGTAAACTGATGGACAAAAGTTACAAGAAAACTGTTCAACTTGAGTTTAAGGAAACCCTTACTGGTAGCTGAGAAGAAATGGGCTTCCAACCCATGTTCATAGCAGCATTATTGACAAACTCAAAGAGTGGAAGCGGCTGAATTGTCCATTGATGGTTGAATAGATAAACAAATGGAGTATATATACATGATGAGATATTATTCAGTCTTTGAGAAGAAGGAAATCCTGATGCACACTAAAGCATGGATAGACTTTGAAGACATCACGCAAAGTGAAACAAGCCAGACACAAACGGGCACATAGGGCATGAGCTTGCTTTTACGAGGTATATGGAGCAGTCAAATTCATAGAGACAGAGATAGGATGGTGGTTGCCAGGAGCTGAGAGAAGGGAGGATTGGGAGTTGTTTAGTGGGTATAATATTAATAGATTTCAGTCTGGGAAGGTGAAAAACTTCTAGAGGTGGGTAGTGGTGACGGGTGCAGAACAATGTGAATGTGCTTAGTGCCAGAGCACTGTGCACTTAAAACTAGTTAAGTGTGAATGTTTGTGTATGTCTGTATATCTTACCACGGTTAAAGAAAAAACAAAAACAAATTAAGAGCCCCACTGCCTGGAGAAGCAACCCTAAAAGAACAAAGAATGAAAGGGCTGCTGTGAGAGGCACCGAGCTTCCCATAACTCTAGGTAGCCAAGCAGGGGGCTAGACGATTTCACGCCGCGTCTTCTAGAGGGAATCTCATGATTCTAAGGGATCAGGGCCAATGATTTCAGAACTTCAGTGACTCTTCATGACACGGATTGAGTCAGACTGCACACCTTCTTAACAGCGAATGATATGCCAAGTGCGCACATGTAATATATCATGAAATATAAGACCATGTTTTATAACAAATATCCTTTTCAATATATACTGTTGTGGGATTATTTTAAAAATGAATACCCATTTAGCCCACATCCAGTTTCAACACTGGAACATTGCCAGTATCTTATGTGCCAGGTACCCTTTCCCAATCACATCGCTTCTGTCCTCCCTAAGATGATTTCTCTCCAGATTTTTGTGATGACTTATTCCTTACCTTTCTAAAAAATAGCTTTATTACCTATTGAAAAGTGATGTGAAAGTGAAAAGTGAAAGTGAAAAGTGAAGGTGTTAGCTGCTCAGTCGTGTCCAACTCTGTGACCCCATGAACTGTAGCCCGCCAGGCTCCTCTGTCCGGTGGATTCTCCAGGCAAGAATACTGGAGTGGATTGCCATTTCCTTCTCCAGGGGATCTTCTCGACCCAGGGATTGAACCTGGGTCTCCTGCACTGCAGGCAGATTCTTTACTGTCTGAGCCATCAGGGAAGCCCTGTTATTACCTATTATGCTTTCCTAAATAACATAGTTTAATTTTGCCTATTTTGAATGGTATGCATGTCATGTTTTTATTTATTACTTTTCTCTTTGCTTATTATGCTAATAAGATTCACATGTTGATACATGCATGCAGCTATAATTAATTCATTTTCAATGAATTTCAAGAGAACAGGTCAGACTATTCTCTTGTGTGTATATGCCACCATTTATTTATCGTTTCTGCTGTTAATGGACATTTGGGCTGTTTCTAGCTTTTAGTTTTTATAGACATTGCTGCTAGGAACATTCATGTGTGACTTCCCATACTTGTGTACTAGAAGCTGTCTAGGGAAAGTACTTGGGAATAAAAATTCTGGGTTGCAGGCTACATATATCCCCAAATGTTCAAGAAAATGCCTTCCTAATGATTGTATTAATTTACGTGACCACCAGCAGTGTACCAGCTCTCATATTTTCATGTACATATCTGATTCAGACTTCAGTCTTTTTTTTCATTTTTATTTTATTGAAGTATAGTTGATTTACAGTGTTTCAAGTATATAGCAAAGTTATATATATATATAATAGTGACATATATTCTTTTCTAGTGTAGATTATTATAAGACACTGAATTAATGAATATCATCCTCTGGACTATACAGTAGGTCCTTGCTGCTTGTTTATTTTATATATAGTAGTGTGTATCTATGAATCCAAAATTCCAAATGTATCCCCCTCCTTGTGCCTTTTGGTACCCATAAGTTTGCTTTCTGTGTCTGTGAGTCTATTTCTGCTTTGTACATAAGCTCATTTGTACCATTTTTTTTAGGTCCATGTATAAGTGATATCATATGATGTTTGGTTTTCTCTGACTTCGCTCACTTAATGTGGTCATCTTTGTCCATCCATGTTGCTGCAAATGGCATTGTCTCATCCTGCTTATGGCTGAGAAATATTCCATGGTACCTCCTCCTCTTTATCCATTCATCTGTAGATGAACATTTAGGGTGTTTCCATGTCTTGACTACTGTGAATAGTGCCGCTAGAAACATGGGAATGCGTGTATCTTTTTAAATTATAGTTTTGTCTGGATATATGCCCAGGATTGGGACTGCTGGATCACAGAGCAACTCTGCTTTTAGTTTTTAAAGGAACCTCCAAGCTGTTTTCCATCGTGGCTGCACCAATTCACATTCCTGCCAACAGTGTAGGAGGGTACCCCTTTTTCCACACCCTCTCCAGCATTTGTTGTTTATAGACTTTTCGATGATGGCCATTCTGACTGGTGTGACGTGGTTTTGATTGGCACTTCTCTAATAATTAGTGATGTGAAGCATCTTTTCATAGACCACAGTCTTTACCCAAGAATAACAGAGGTGATAAGATTGACAGCTTGGCTTTAATATCTCCTCATCACGTGGGAAAATGTACTTGAGTTGCACCAAGAAGAATTTTGGTTCTGGATCACTCTGTAAGTTCTTCTTTTGAGTTCGGTGGTTTAAGAGAGATGGGCTTCCGATTACATCCTCAGCACACAAAGGGCAGGAAAGGCCGAAATCAGCTGGCCATTACTGCTTGGCCCCTCAGCCCTGGGTCTATAGTGCCTGCTCATCCAGGACTGATGACTTTGTCTTCCAAATGCAGTCTTCAAAGAAAGAGATTTCAAACCAAGACATAATTTACTAAATTGTAGCAATGCACTGTTTGATGAGACTTGCTAAATTGTTCTGAAATGAATTAGTCTTGAGAGAGTACTGTGGGCTACAAAGCATTGTGTACGCTTGGGCTCTGGTCTGAGCCTCAATTCTATCCTGCCCAGCCACTTTGTAGCTGTGAAACGCCAAGCAAGTTATCTGATCTCCCTAACCTCAGTTGCCTTGCCTGTACAATGGCTAGGGTGATACGACCTCCTGCATGTGTGTGTGTGGGGAGGAGGGTTGAGAAAATGAGATAATTCATGTCAAAGTGCTAAGCTCAATCCCTGGCACTCAGTGTTCAGCAGTGTTGCACATAGTGTTAGAATCTGTGTTCCTGATGAAATACTTCTATAATGGTTTCCTGGATAATTTAAACATGAATTTGCCTGGGGAGATAGGGCAGGACTTAACCTCCTCAGGGTCCCCCTTCCCAGCCTCCAACCTTGGTAATTTTCAGCAGCAAACATTTAGAATAAGCTCTGGTTTTACTCTTCATCAAACCCAAAGTGACAGCAAAAACAGACATTTCTTTCAGAAAAGAAATTAATCTCCTAAACAGGGTGATTTCCCCCCTTTTCTTTAAATACTTCTAAACTCATGAGGGAGAAGCACAGCGCACATTATCCATCAGAATGAAGCATCTTCCGGCCCTGCTGAGTTTCATTGACTTTAAGATTGCCCTCTGAGCTATAGGCCTTTTTTCTTTTTCTTTTTCTTTCCCAGAGCACAGTTAGCAGGGATATTTTTCTTTAAATGGCCCCATTTCATTTGCATTTTTAAGCTTTCACTGCAGAGAGTAGAAGCCTTGTAAATGATTCCAAGAAGGCGTCTGTGATTTCACCCAACTCTGAGCTGCCTGCCTGAAGCTTCTGAAATTCAGTGTCAGTTTCCCCCGGAGTAGAAAGATATTACTTCATATTTGTGCGCACGGCTCGCTGCTCTGCTCTTGGTTTGATGGTCTCATTTAGCCGCAGGCATTCTCCAGCAATGATCCATTCTCCCCAATAAAATTAAATATCACCTTTCTCTCCCCCCAGCCCACTCCCCCCCTTTTTTTTTAATAAGACAGTTTTTTGTTTAGACTGAGGCAAGACAAGGTGAGAAACTGTGAGTTCTTCTCTGATTTCTTTTATTGCTCTTTTTGGATAAGGAGAGAAGAGCAAAAAGGTAAAGAGGATGAAAATCTACCATCGGAAATCTGAATAGAAAGCTGTACCGAGATCACAGATCAATCTGAGTTTGTTTAAGACTCTATAGCAAGGCCTGGGGAGAGGAAGGTAAGGCATAGGGAGAGTTTAAGGACGCATTACAATGTTGCAGGGCAAGGCATTCTCCCATCCAAGTACTAACCAGGCCTGACCCTACATAGCTTCTGAGATCAGACGAGATGGCACGTGTTTAGGGTGGTATGGCCATTTTCTCCACGCTGATTCTTGAGAAGTGAAGTGTTCATCACCCAGTTATGTCTGACTCTTTGCGACATTATGAACTGTAGCCTGCCAGGCTCCTCTGTCCATGGAATTCTCCAAGCAAGAATACCAGAGTGGGTAGCCATTCCCTTCTCCAGGGGATCTTTCCCTACCCAGGGGCTGAGCCTGGGTCTCCTGCATTGCAGACAGATTCTTTACTGTCTGAGCCACCAGGGAATACTCCAATAAGCCAAAGTCTGCAGTGAAGCTTATGGGATGTTGTGGTCATGGGGTCCTGACATCTCCCAAGCCATTTCAGGAGGGCGCTGGGTGGAATCCAGAAAGGGATGGGCATGCAGCTCTTTGTAAGATGAGCAACCATCAGGGAAAGAGGTTTTACAGCTTATAAAGGGAAGGGAGGCTTTGTGAATCCATCTTTATTGGCAGAAGGTGTAAGCCACACTACCTCGATTGACAGGATCCTTGAACAAAACAAACTGAAACTCACACATTTTCTCAAATCTGGCTTAATAGTCAGTCTTCATACCAATAAGCTGTGAGCCTGAAGTTTACAAGTGGAAGTCTTTAGAACCCAGAACACAATCTACTTGAAAATGGTCCTTTAATCATGGAGGGGTCAAGTTTCTTCTGCTTGGCTGAAGAAATGTGTTGCTAAGAGTTTCATTGGGGAGGGGACAGGAGTCCATGTGGGGAGGGAAGAAGATGTGGAAGAGTGTTTGTTACCTTGTCCTGGTTTTTGACCCACGCTCTGGAGAAATTTTTAGTTAGAGCTGGCACGTTTGGGCATCTTCCCTCTGTGTTTCTCTGGCCCCTATTTGTCAGGGCCTTGTGCTGCCCACATGGTAGCAATATGCAGTGTTGTCAGGGACCACAGGGAGAAGGCAATGGCAGCCCACTCCAGTACTCTTGCCTGGAGAATCCCATGGGCAGAGGAGCCTGGTGGGCTGCAGGCCATGGGGTCGCGAAGAGTCGGACACGACTGAGCGACTTCACTCTCACTTTTCACTTTCATGCATTGGAGAAGGAAATGGCAACCCACTCCAGTGTTCTTGCCTGGAGAACCCCAGGGACAGGGAAGCCTGGTGGGCTGCCGTCTATGGGGTCGCACAGAGTCGGACACGACTGAAGCGACTTAGCAATAGCAGCAGCAGGGACCATACGAAGAGGATTCTTGCTTTGGATAGAGGGTGTGTAAGCCAACTGAGGCTCTGCCCACTCAGATTCTGTGATCCCTGGACAAACTGGAGGAACATGGGGATTAGAAATTCACTTTGATTAATCTCCTGGTGATTGGGTACTGGGGTTAGTCTTTACTTTTGTGTGTTCCTGATCTGTCCTGGTGAGATCTCTGCCAGGGGGACTTGAGGGCCCAGGTCAGGGGCTTCACCCTGTCCACCAGGATGGTACATCCTGCTTCCATCAAGGAGGACGAAAAAACTTCACTTTCAGAACCTTCCGAGGCCTAGGCATCTTTATATTTGTCTGGCCTGCGGAGTTGTATTCTTTGTGATAAAACTTGAATTGTTAGTAAAGCACTTTCCTGAATTCTATGGGTTATTCTGAATAATTGAGCCTGAGGGAGCTATGGGAACCATTGGCAGTGGGAACCCAGTTGGTCAGAAACGCAGGCAGCCTGGGGAGCCCTGAACTTATGGCTGTTGTCTGAATTGAGGGCAGCCTTGTTGGAGACTGTGCCCTCAGCTCATGAAGTCGGAGCTAACTCTGGGTAGTGGGTATCAGAATTGCACTGCAGTGTGGCACCTCCCTGGGAGGAAGTGTGTAGACTTGCTGGGGGAGCACGCTGCCTGAAACCGCCCACCCTGGCCAGGCACCACGGTCACCACTGGCATGAGCTGTTTTATGACAGGAGGTCCTGCCGAGGAACACGGAACTAAGAAGTCACCGCCCACCGGAAGAGTTCGGGAAAGGTCAAAAGGAGACACCACATGTCTGACCCCTTCCCAGAATCCTCCTCGCTGGCANCTGGCCAGGCACCACGGTCACCACTGGCATGAGCTGTTTTATGACAGGAGGTCCTGCCGAGGAACACGGAACTAAGAAGTCACCGCCCACCGGAAGAGTTCGGGAAAGGTCAAAAGGAGACACCACATGTCTGACCCCTTCCCAGAATCCTCCTCGCTGGCATCCATCTTGGCTGAACAAAGCCTGTACCACCAGGAAGGACTCTGAGTCAGAACGACGGGCTAAAGACAGCGGGGAAACTAATCCCATCACTGTAAACCCGAGACGTGGCGGAGCAGTCCTCTGGTTCCCTCACCCTCCTGCTCTCTCCCGGGCACCCTTTCCAATAAAATGTCTTGTTTTGGCAGCACATGTGTCTCCTCAGACAGTTCATTCTGAGCGTTAGACAAAAGCCCAGTTTCAGGCTCTGAAAGAGGTCCCCTTTCCTGCAACAGACTCAGTGAGAGGCTGAGTGCCCTGTGTCTAAAAGAGATGTGGTTACAGAACATAGAGGCATAGCAAGGGCTATACAGTCAGAGACAGTTGGAGACAGAACTGGCTTTATTTAGAAGCAGTGTCTCTAGATTTTTTGGTAGGATAGCAATAAAGAGATTTCTTTAAAAGACAGAAAGATTGTTCCCTTTAAGTCTGGTCATACTTTGCTTTAACAGCCTTTGTGCTTCTGCGTGCTCGGATCTGTCCCTCAAAAATTTGTGAATACTATATGTTTCCAGGTTAAAAAATGTGACTTTTTCTTTTGTCCCCTGGAAAAGGCAGGGAGCAGCCCTTGGGGATAATAATGATGCATTTATGCTGTGTTCTCTTATAGTTAAAATTGTGTCAGCCATCTTGACCCCTGATGGGATTTATGGTGGCTCAGATCTCTGTTGGAGAAATGAGTTTTGGGCAGTAGACAGGAGGAAAAAGGTCTCAGGCTTGGAGCATATTATTTTACTGAAAAAATGGGGAGAAAATTCACTTGAGCCTTTTTTCCTTTTTGGCTGTAAAGTCTGACCCTTCATAGGCTATCACCCTGGTGAGCACTCTGATCTACCAGGCTCCCTTGCCTGGGGGCTTCTATTATTATTTTTGGAATATAATTGCTTTAGAATGCTGTGTTAGTTTCTGCTATGGGGCAAAGTGAGCCAGCTATATGTATACATACATCCCCGCTCTCCTGAATCGCCCTCCCACTTCCCCATCCCACCCCTTTAAGTCGTCACAGAGCACTGAGCTAAGCTCCCTGGGCCACATGCAGCAGCTGCCCGCTGACTATCTATTTAACATGTGGTCGTATATATGCGGGCTTCTATTCTTATAATAATATGAGCTCCAGTGATGCGTTGCTCTCCTATGATGTGACTAGTCACAGGGTCAGCTCCTTAGAGACCCTCACTCTGTCCCTCCCTCCTGCCTTTGCAAGTCACGAGTGTCTCCATTTTAAAGATGAAGACAACACAGCTTACTGTTGAGACTGAATCACTCTGTCAACAGCTGCTGCTGCTAAGTCACTTCAGTTGTGTCCGACTCTGTGTGACCCCAAAGACGGCAGCCCACCAGGCTTCCCCCATCCCTGGGATTCTCCAGGCAAGAATACTGGAGTGGGTTGCCATTTCCTTCTCCAATGCATGAAAGAGAAAAGTGAAAGTGAAGTCGCTCAGTCTGTCCGACTGTTAGCGACCCCATGGACTGCAGCCCACCAGGCTACTCCATCCATTGGATTTTGCAGTTAAGAGTACTGGGGTGGGGTGCCATTGCCTTCCCCGCTGTCGACAGCAGCTGCTTGAAATACCACAGGGACTGGAGCCCAGGTCTACACAACACGGCTGCAGAGCAACTCTGAAAGGTGGAGCACATACTGAGCCTGAAGCTGGAGAGAAAAGGGATGACTAAAACTGACTAAAGATGGAAGGAAACTGCAGTCAAATCAGAGAGACTGTTATGTTCTGATCAAGGTGCTGATTTGGGGATGGGGTTGGTAGAATGACGATTTTAGTTGTTAAGGCTAAAAAGATCACCATGGAGGGTCCCTAGCAGCAGCTTAATTTAGAGGAAGCTTGCCTCTCTGTTTTGAGCCTTCTAGTGATCATTGCATAAACTTGAATTTGAATTTTCTTGTCTTTCCTTTGTAACCAAGTTAAATTACACCAAGACTACCCCATGGAGATGGAAGACGATGATGTTTTTAGAAATTCCAGATCAAGAAAGAAAGTAACATTTATTGACATTTACTACACTCAGAGAACTTCATATGCTTAAAAAAACATTTTAATTCTTTTGAAGATCAAGATATAGAATCTCTTTGTTCAGCTTCCCTAAAGTCTTATGGCTTTGAAGAGTGAATCCATGAGTCAGCCCGACCCTAAGGAGATATCTGTCTCAAGGTTCCCCTTCTGCCTGGATAGTGATCAGATTATGTCAATGGCACCTGGAGATTTTGCAAGTGTCTTCTGCTGTTCTGTTCTCAGTAATCAAAAAGTCCCAGCTTCTCAAGGCAGGGACCCAAGTCTCCATCTGATCGAGGAAACCTAAGTGATGTTGTGGTGTTTAGGGACTAACCAGAGGCCATGAAACTTCTGAGAGATGGAAAGAGGACACAGGTGGTTCCATCCCAACAACTTTTAAGTGAACCTCTTCTTTCAATTACAGATTAAAAAAAAAAAAAGAACTCGAAAACTTACAGAAGCCAATCGCTAGACATTGTTTATTCACTTATTACAACAACTGTTCAAGTCAAGCGTGGCTGTCCTTCTTTCACAGCTGAGAACGGAGGCTCGGAGAGGCTACCTAATGTTGCCAGAGTCACAAAGCACGTGGCGAGTCTGCTCTTTTCATCCCAGCACACTGTCCCACACGGCTAACATTTTCTAAAGGATCTTTCAGTTGAACATATTAAAAAAAAAAAAAGTCTTCAAGTCTAAGTCATGTAAAAATAGAAAAATCCCGAACCTCCTCTTAGCCCCGGATGCCGTCCTCTGCCTTCCCCTCCCCAACCCGGCCTCGTCGGAGACAGGCTGGATAGACGATTGTCCCTCCTTGGTTTCTGGACCACTCATCTTGCTTTTTCCTCTCTCTCCCTCCGACTATGTGCTCTTTGTTGGCCTTTAAGTGTCTGTGTTTCTCTAGAGCTCTGTCCTCAGCCTTCCGCTTCTTTATCCAACCAGTGGCTGTTACAAGTTTGTCAGGTGCCACGTCCTGTGCTAGGAGCTGGGCATCAGTGACAAGGCAGCAGTGACCAAAGGGTCTGAAACGTGAGCCTTCCATCCTCCTCACTGCCCAGCCAGCCCCTTCCCTGCCTCCAGCCCTGTTCTGCACCACTCTTGCCATCCCCATATTTCAGCGAGCTCTCTCTTGCCTCGGGACTTCTGGCAGGGATGGTTTCCTCAGCTAGCCATGTTCTCTACATCTGCCCCTGCGTTTGCTTAGCTCTTTCGCATCTGTCACGGTAGGGTTCAGGTGTCATCTCCTCTGAGAAGGCATCTGTAACTCACCAGAGTGGTTCAGGAGCTCCCTCTGTGCCCAGGTTCATCACAGAAACCACGCACAGAAGCACTGCACCCGTCACACTCTTCTGTCCAGTCCCTGATGGTAGCACCCAGCTCTCTGGCTCCCTCGTATCCTCA
Organism: Oreotragus oreotragus; assembly: GCA_006410675.1. NCBI lineage: Eukaryota > Metazoa > Chordata > Mammalia > Artiodactyla > Bovidae > Oreotragus > Oreotragus oreotragus. Next base: position 136,122 of record SJYX01006960.1, read on the forward strand.
GCACCAAACACAGTGCCTAGCATGTAGCTCTTTGTAGAGTGAGTGAGTCCCGCCTGCCACGATTGGTCCTTGGTCCTTCTCAGCATGGATTCCTGTCTCTCTTCTACAAGCATGGTTCCTATTAGCTTCTGTTTATTCACCTTGACTGCACATGAAATTCACTTGTGGGTAGGAAATAAAAAGGCAGTCTATTTCAATTGAATCAGACTATCTAGTGGTGAGACCCAAATACCAACATTATTTAAAAACTCCCCAGGTGCTTCTGGGGCTCCCCAGGTGGTGCTAGTGATAAAGAACCTGCCTGCCAATGCAAGAGACTTAAGAGACGCAGGTTCGATCCTTGGGTCGGGAAGATGCCCTGTAGGAGGAAATGGCAACCCACTTTCAGTATTCTTGCCTGGAGAATCCCATAGACAGAGGAGCCTGGTGGGTTACAGTCCATAGGGTCACAAAAAGTCAGACACCACTGAAAGGACTTAGCACGCACACCCAGTTGTTTCTGATGAAAAGGAAGTAATCAGGAGTCAACTGTCTTGGTCTCAGCACTGAGAACAATGCTTGCATAGGGAGCATTCAGTTTGTAGACTGATTTCTAGATTTTTGGAATAATTGAGTGGAAGCCTAAAAGCCTAGTGTTTGCATATTCAGATTTAAGCCAGCCATATGCTGTCTCCAAGCACCTTCACACAGAAAGCCAATTCTCCCAGAAATTTTGCTTCTGAAGGATTTGGTTCTCCAGAGGTATTATTTAGTATTTAGTCCTTTTTTTTAATCAAAAGGAATGAAGTTTTCGAGGCCTAAATCAACTGCTATTTGTGTAACTTAGTGATGCACAGGTTTTGTTCAAATCTCCAGAAAAACAGTAGTCAACTAAATGAGATTTGGGTGAGAAAGGAGTAGATGGAGACTGCTGGCTTTCATTACCTAAGGATTTAGAAGGTTTGTCATGGTTTCTGGTAAATGCTGGCAAAAGTTCGTTTTGCCCTAGGCCCTGTGAAAGCACTGACCTGCTTCCTGTTTGATGTTACTGACTTTTCTTTGGCAAGGGAATAAGGCCTAGCTGAGTCTGTAGGGGCTGGAGTAGGGCAAGAATAGGGTGGGGGTGGCGTTGGCAGCACCTAGCTCTCTTTGCTGTTTCCTCAGGTCTTATCTGCACCTAGAAGCTCTTTGAAAGCAATTTGAAGACTCAGTGATTTCTCTTGTGTTCAAAGGGCAGGTAGGTGGGGGCTCTCCCCCCGTTTTCCATTGTCATCCCACCTGCCATCCCACCCCAAGTTCATAGCACAGATTTCTGATATCAGGGAGCTTAGCCATGGTCACTGACTGGCTGTAACAGTTCCCACAGGTACCAGACCCTCTATAGGGGAAGTTCATGACCACAAACGTGTTGAAGGTTCACAGAAACACTATGAGGGAGGTGATATTAACCCCATTTTATAGCCAGCAATGCTGAGTCTCAGAGGAGTTCAATGACAGGGATCAGCTACTGAGTGGCTTGGACTGTCTTATCATTCCAATCTCCTGACTTCCCATCTAGTGTTCATTCCACTACCAGGAAGGTGACCTACTTGGGCTGGGGCAGGGCGGCAGGGTACAGACTGGCCAGGAGATAGTTCTTGAAATGGACTGATGAGGTGTGATGGGGCAGCACTGGAGCTGAGATGCTGAGGGTTTGGGTGTCTCCAGACAGGCTGAAGAGGTGGAAAATCTTGAAGCTGACTCTCCTGGCAAAGAAGAGAGAGCAGGCTGCCTGGGCTCCATGGCAGCCTCCTTTCAGTCCTGGAAATTTGGCAGAGAAGTCCAAGGCTTCTGCCCTCTGTTTGGAGTTTGGGGAGACCTTGGTAAACAACCCTATAAAACCTACCTGATCTTGTCCTTATAATCCCGTAAAAGGTTAAGAAACTGTTGGAAGGTGGGAAGAGAGAAATCAAGCGACTTCATGGCGTGGCTGGCTTGTTTACTGCTGGCGTCTTATTTATCGGTGCTGTGTTTTCCATTTGTCAGGCTATAACCATAGCAGCTTTTATGAGTAAGCATTTTTTTTTAATGAACTTGTTCCAAATGTGTATTTCATTCTTGGAACTCTCTGTGTTCTGAAGCAGCTTTATAATTATTGCCTCTGTGGAATAGCCAGACTCGATCTGACTTTTATATAAGCAGTTTCACTTCATCTGCCTCTTCTTCTCTTAGCTTCAAGTAAGGAAGATGAAGGGGTGGAAAATATAATAATCATAGCTTTTCTTTAAAAAAAAAGTGCATATTATATGGTAGGTATTGTTCTAGATGTTATGGATTTGTTTTTTAAATTTTAACCTAACATTACTTGGGTCTAAGGTATTCATAGCCCCCATTTTACAGATGAGGAAACTGGCTCAGAGACATTGAACAAAGTGTTAAAGTCACTCAGGTAGAAAGTGGTAGAGACAAGACCTGAACGCATGTCTGTCTGACCACACAGCCGGTGGTCTGGACTCTGCTGCTGTGTGGGGTGGGCTGCTTACGTCAGTGTGGAGCTGGCCGCAGGAGAAGGACCTTAGGACCCCTGATGCTGTGGAGTTATTAGTCATGTTGGTCCATGTAAGACATGTTGCAACTCAGTGCCAATGACTCTGCAATTATGGATAATTTTCTGGTCTTTTGCTTTTATAAAGGCAACTAGAAGAATTTTGAGAGCTCCTCAAACTTGTTACAGCCCACAGTAATGCTACCTTCTGCTTGGCGTATGGCTGCACCATTTACCCGCAAGCTCAAAATATGTTCATATCATAGACTGGCCTCTATCTTGCAACATGGGCTGTTAGATACCATCTTATTCAATAGCCTGATCCTCCCAACCAGGCTGAGGCTGTTGGGGGTCCCCTGCTGCTGCATGCTGTGTGCTGCTCCAAGGAGGCAAGGACACAGTGGCCTTCATCGTCTCCATCTGCTCTTGAGCGATCTTGGCCATGTAAGACCAGCTCTGGCTTTAGCTGCGGCTCAGATTTCTGCCCCTTTTCATTCTTACTTTGGAACTTTGAATCAGTCATTTAACCTCTCTGAGCCTCTCTTTCCTCATCAGTAAAATGAGGATCATAATAAGAGTATCTACCTTATAGATTTGTTGTGAGGATTAAATGAAATGATGCATGTAAAATGATTGGCTCCATAAATTTGGACACTGTTATTCTCTCAGCTCCTATCTAAATGCTGCAGTTAAGGATTGGGAGCCACTAGCAAAGCACCCTTTGATATCCTGCCTTACTTTAACAAATGTGCACAGAATACCAGGAGCAAAGCTGTCTCTAGGGCCCTGTTTCTTTTTTAACTTTTTATTGGAGTACAGTTGATTAACAATGTTGTATTAATTTCAAGTGTACAACAAATGACTCAGTTATACATATGCATGTATCTATTCTTTTTCAAATTCTTTTCCCAGTTATGTTGTTACAGAGAATTGAGCAGAGCTCCCTGTGCTGTATAGTAGATATTGTTGGTTATCTATTTTAAATATAGCAGTATGTACATGTTAATTCCAAGCTCCCTAACTATCCCTGCTCCCCACCCTACTAGGACACTGCTTCTTATTTTAGTTTAACTCTAATGGGTGAAAATGAACAGTGAGCAGAGTTTGCTTTGGAAAGAGCCCTTCCATCTCCCATTTATCATCTCTGCCCCCTTGTTGCAAAGGCTGCCTTTTTGCACACCTAGTCCCCTCTCACTGACCCTGGGCTCCCCAAAGCTCCTTACGGGAACACCCAGGCTCCAGGGTCCTCCTGATTAAGACAGAATCAGAGCTTTTACAGAGCAGGGGAGATTTGCTTGGCTTGACCCAGGAATGGATTTGTTTCTCTCCAATTAGTTGGAAAATCGAACTTGATCTCTGAAGAAGACAGGTTTACAACGTGAGCTGATACATGACTGCCCTTGCTTTGTTGTAATGAAAGATGAAATCGCTCCAGTGGGGGCTTGGGTGGACATCAGGCTGGGTTTCTAATGATGGTTGCCTCTGATTTTCAGTGCCCGAGTGAAGCCGGCCGGGATGATCAAAGAGCCCTTCATAGTAGATAAAAGATAATTTGAGGAGCCGGAGAGGTAGAAGGTTGGAGGGTTTCTTTTTTCCTTTGTTTCCCACTCCACCCGCTTTCGGGGGACTGGATGCTGCTCCTCTAGGTGGAGGAAAAGAGGCACATTTTTCACAGGTCTGCGTAGCTTGCGCGCCCTCGGGGCAGATGGCCGCCAGCCCGGCCTGCACCGGGTGGAAAGGCTGTTTCCCTCCACGAGGCTGCTGAACTTTGCTTTCTCTGTCGCTCCAGCTGCTGCGTTTCTTAACAAATGTGCACAGAATACCAGGAGCAAAGCTGTCTCTAGGGCCCTGTTTCTTTTTTAACTTTTTATTGGAGTACAGTTGATTAACAATGTTGTATTAATTTCAAGTGTACAACAAATGACTCAGTTATACATATGCATGTATCTATTCTTTTTCAAATTCTTTTCCCAGTTATGTTGTTACAGAGAATTGAGCAGAGCTCCCTGTGCTGTATAGTAGATATTGTTGGTTATCTATTTTAAATATAGCAGTATGTACATGTTAATTCCAAGCTCCCTAACTATCCCTGCTCCCCACCCTACTAGGACACTGCTTCTTATTTTAGTTTAACTCTAATGGGTGAAAATGAACAGTGAGCAGAGTTTGCTTTGGAAAGAGCCCTTCCATCTCCCATTTATCATCTCTGCCCCCTTGTTGCAAAGGCTGCCTTTTTGCACACCTAGTCCCCTCTCACTGACCCTGGGCTCCCCAAAGCTCCTTACGGGAACACCCAGGCTCCAGGGTCCTCCTGATTAAGACAGAATCAGAGCTTTTACAGAGCAGGGGAGATTTGCTTGGCTTGACCCAGGAATGGATTTGTTTCTCTCCAATTAGTTGGAAAATCGAACTTGATCTCTGAAGAAGACAGGTTTACAACGTGAGCTGATACATGACTGCCCTTGCTTTGTTGTAATGAAAGATGAAATCGCTCCAGTGGGGGCTTGGGTGGACATCAGGCTGGGTTTCTAATGATGGTTGCCTCTGATTTTCAGTGCCCGAGTGAAGCCGGCCGGGATGATCAAAGAGCCCTTCATAGTAGATAAAAGATAATTTGAGGAGCCGGAGAGGTAGAAGGTTGGAGGGTTTCTTTTTTCCTTTGTTTCCCACTCCACCCGCTTTCGGGGGACTGGATGCTGCTCCTGTAGGTGGAGGAAAAGAGGCACATTTTTCACAGGTCTGCGTAGCCTGCGCGCCCTCGGGGCAGATGGCCGCCAGCCCGGCCTGCACCGGGTGGAAAGGCTGTTTCCCTCCACGAGGCTGCTGAACTTTGCTTTCTCTGTCGCTCCAGCTGCTGCGTTTCTCGGGCTCCGGGCGTCACGCCCTCCTTGCGGCTCCACCGTTGGCTCTGCCTCCGCCGTCCATCCTGCGAGCCTCCCGCCTGCTCCCTCTCGCTTTGTCTTCCCTCCTCGTCCCCTTTGCCGCTGCGCCGCATTCTCCGCTTTCCTTGCCTCCTTTCCTTTCATGCCCTCGTTTCTGATGCTCCTCTTTACCTTTCTCTCTCTCTCTCTCTCTCTGATTCTGATTCGTAACATCTTGAAAGAGCGTTTGATAACGCTTGCTTGACCCTGCCTGACATCGGGTGAGTGATTCTCCTCAGGCAGCTTTTGATGTGGTCTGTGTGAGATTGATGAAAGCTGCTCAATTTGCTCTTCAAAGCTCTGTTTATGGAAAGCCCGGATGCATCTCCTCGGGATGTCACTCTTTCGCTTTCCAGAAACAAGGCCAAAGGATCGAGGGACCCATGCTACTTCCCATGTGATCATCATCCTCACAGAAGCCTTAATGCTCGCAAGAGATGGAACACATTGCATAATCCACCTTTTTATTTTTTCTTTAACTGTTGTTATTCCCATAGTCCTCATATCTGAGATTTTTACCCACAAAGAAGATTCCTTGGGCAACCTTTAATTTGAATACGACTCTCAGCCCAGAAAAGAACTTAGGTTTGGACACTGAGTACTAAAATAGAAGAAAAATGTTATCTGTTACTTCCAGAGTCTAAGGACATTAGGCATCCTGGCTAGTTAGGATACAGTCAGCCTAAAATGAGAGGACCCATAATCAAAACAATCGTCTGCAGCTTCCGGTTCTAGAAGGAACAGTGGGTCAAGTTCTTTCTAGTGCTAATCACACTGGATCCCAAAAGCATATGAGAAGATGAGGTGTATTTTCCATCTGGTTCAGGTTTTCTGAAGCAGTTTCTGCTTTTCATCCTAAGAAGAGGATTCTTACACCTGCCCCAGAAGGCTTACATGTTCAGCTGCTTGAAGAACGAGGGATGGGCAAATAATCAGGAGGAGATCTTTCTAGCTGTTAGATGCCCCGATTCTGAGAATCTAATGCTTTAGATATGATAAATACAGTGTATTGAAAAGGTTAGTGAGTTTTGTGGGATAATACTTGCGTTTAAATGCAGATTTGGACAATTATTTATTGATGAGATCATCAATAGATTTTTAATTTTTTTTTTCAGTTTTTAAAAACAGTTTTACTGAGGAATATTTTACATACCATGAAAGTCAGCCATTGTAAGCGTGTGGTTCAGTGAGTTTTATTAAATGCATAGACTTGTGCAACCACTGCCACAATGCAGCCTAATGACATGTTTTGTAAATCTTTTAACCTCTCTCCATTTTCCCCTTCATCTTATTAATAAAATTGAACTCATGTGGTGGATTGATTACAAAAATGACCACAATCCTAATCCCTCCATTCATTGCAACGTGACTTTGTTGCTCCTTCCATTGAGAGGTGGGATTGATTTCCCCAGCCCTTGAATCTGGGGCTGGTCTTGTGACTTACTTTGACCAATAAAGTGTGGTCACCGTGAAGGTGAAATTGTTCTAAGCTGAAACCTCAAAGGAACTTGCATGCTTCTGCCTGCTCTTCTGGAACTCTGCTGTCTCCACTCTGAGGATAAGATTGGGCTGGCTTGCTGGAAAATGAAGAGTCATGTCAGGAGAGGTCCCAATCATCCTTGCCACCCCAGCTGAAGCCGTCTTAGACCAGCCTGCCCAGTTGCCCTCCAGCTGGCAGGCTTCCATCAACATGCTTCACCAAGTCTGACCCAACACAGCCTGGATCAGCAAAACTGGTGAGCCACCCTGGAGACCGACAAGATACAGCAGAAGGGGCCTTTGTGAGGCTACTGAGCTTTAGGGTGGATGATGTGTGTGTGGGCTAAGGCACTTCAGTCTGTCCGACTCTTCGCGAGCCTGTGGACTGTAGCCCACCAGGCTCCCCTGTCCATAGGATTCTCCAGGCAAGAATACTGGGGTGGGTTGCCATGCCTTTCACCAGGGAATCTTCCTGACCCAGGGATTGAACCTAAGTCTCCTGCCTGGGAGGTAGATTCTTTATCATTGAGCCACTGGGGACAGAGCTCCTGAAACCCTTAAAATTTCTCAAGTGTGGACAGCTCCAAGGGAGTCTTTTGTTATGTTAATGAAGTGGCCTTTGGGAAACCCCTAAAGATGGGAGCTGGTTGACAGTAAAACCAGGCACGTGTTTAGAAGGTTGGAACTTTCAGTCCTACCCCACTGACCTCTGGGGAGGAATGAAGGGCTGGAGGCTGAATCAGTTATGACCAATGGCCATTGTTTAATCAGTCATGCCTATGTAATGAAGCCTCCATAAAAACCCAAAAGGACCGGGTTCAGCAAACTTCTGGCTGGTGAACACTTAGAAATGTGGGGAGAGTGGCTTACCTAGAGAAGGCACGGAAGCACCGTGCCCTTTCCTCACACCTTGCCCTTGGCATCTCTTCCATCTGACTGTGCTTGAGTTATATCCTTTTATAATAAACCGGTGATCTAGTAGGCAAAATGTTTCTCTGAGTTCTTTGAGCAGCTCTAGCAAATTCATTGAACCCAAGTAGGGGATTGTGGGAACCCCTGATTTATAGCCAGGCAGTCAGAAGCCCAGGTAACAACCTGGGCTTGTGATTGACGTGGGGACAGTCGTGTGGGGCTGAGCCCTCAATTTGGGGCTCTGATACTGTCTCCAGGTAGAGAGTGACAGGAGTGAGCTGAATTGTAGGACCACCAGCTGGTGTTGCAGAATTGCTTGGTTGGTTTGGGAAATCCCTCTGCACACTGAAACAGGAGTCAGAATTGTTAGACTGGTTTGTAAAACACCACGACTGTGGCAAGAAATCACTGATGGAAGGTCACGAAAAGCAATTTTTCAAAAGCCGTGAAAACATCTAGCCCTCTGCCTATTACATAGTAACTTCTCACTAAATTAAAAACATTTATAGAGGCCCTTGTATGTGAAAAGCAGTTTGAGGTTATGAGAGATGTAGAATTGAAAAGAGACAATGATATAAACTCTTCGGCAGTCGGTTCCAGTGGGGAAAACAGATGCTTACCCAAACAGTTATAGTATAGGACAGCCTGTCCCTTTTTTATAACATTTATGTCTAAGTGGTTCCTCCATTGTCTGCAAATAACCATGTTGTTCTTTTTCTTGGTATTTCACTTTGTTCAAAAATGTGTTCAAGGGATATGATGTGTTGAAAAATCCCCAGTCAACACATTGATCAAAATTAAGTTTGTCCAGGAGTGTCTGCATTTACAGGAAATGGCCCATATGGAAGCTTGGCTACGTGAAATGCCTCATGTAGCTAAAGGGGCAGAAAAGCAGACATCAGATCAGAAGGACAGGAGGGAGGAGGATGGAAAGGGAGAGAGTGGTGGGTAGGAAAGTCTTAATTTTGAAAGTAACCAGGAGCTTTCATTCTAAGGATGCCTAAAGAGTAGAACTCTGCCTTGGCTGTTTGCTTTTGCTTGCCTCCAAAATATTCTGGAGGTTTGGGAGGCTGGGGTTGGGGCAGGGAGGAGAAGGGGGAAGACTGGTTCTTGCAGACAGGCTCCTTGGGTTCCAGGATTCTTGCGGTTGGTGGGGCTCAAGCAGATTCTCTGAATCCGTGCTCTCCAGGGAGCAGGCCGTCTGGGTAGTCTGACTGCAAGAAGAGCGCTGTACAGACAGCCCTGGCTTGGGAGCCAGGGGCCCTGTTCTAGCTCTAACTCTGACACTGAAGAACCCTCGATGTGTGATCCTAGAAAGCTCCTTTCCCTTCCTGGGGGTTGGCCTAAGTGGTTTCTAAGGTCCCTTCTAGCTCAAAGAGTCTATGACTTCAGGTCTAATTGAGCCACTAAGTTGAAGGAGGAGATTGAAATCAGAGCAAACCAAGACAGATGGAGAGGCCTTCTGACAACGTGCATGGACCTCTGGAAAGTGGAGCTGTTCAGAAACCCAAAGCAGAGGTGAGTCCTTCAGATCTGGGAACTCTCATCTGCATTGACTCTAGCAAGTTCTGACCAGCCTGTCCTCAAGGACTCCAGAGGTCTAGGCTGCTTCCCAACCTAGGGCCTGACCACTGGGTGCTTCCCAGCCTGAGGTCTGACCTCTGGGAGCTCCCAGCCTGAGGTTTGACCTCTGGGAGCTCCCAGACTCTGGCTTGGGTCCATTCAGTGGCTGCTTCTCTTTCCTCCTAGAGCATGGGCGTCACAGGGGTTTCATAAAATGCACACGAGCTCCACTAAGGGGCTGTTTAAACAAGGATGAATATTCCTAGCAGGCTGGTAAGAGGGGTAGTGATGTGGTGTCCCTTTGTCCGAGAAGCGGAACTAGAGGAAACTCAAAGTGTGAAGAGCTCTTTGCCACAGGTAACTCCCAGAAGCCGGGATGAAATGGACACTCCCAGTGCTGGTTAGGGTCTCTTTTAGGATGATGACTATCAGCTGTCTCAGGGATAACTGGGCAACTTCTGGGATGCCTTTGGGCAGACCCAGTCCGTGTCACCTCCTCCTAAAGCATCCCTGGGAGGTGGGAAGGGAAAGAAGCTGCAGAAGTCCCCACCCAGACCTGCGTCACCAAGTGATCTCTCTCTTGCAGTGAAGAGCTGATTCTGACTTGAAGCTTCTGCATTGGGTTCACAGCAGCACTGACGTCCCACGGTGAAGTCATTTGTCTACCCACCATGGGCAGCCTCTCAAATGCGGGAAGCTCCGCTCTTACCTGAGAGGCAATAAGAGAGGGGCCGTGTGATGGGAGGCTGGGGACCACCAGGTGTGTGGGCTCCAGGGCCACTGCAAGGCTGGATCACCCAAAGCCAAGCCCAGGGATCCCTTGTGAAGTGTGATTACCTTCACTTCCTTTTACCTTAAAAAATAAAACAATGCAAACAGCGTCATTCAGGTCACCGTCCTTTTTGCAGAGTCGTTTCTGTGTTTGCTTCCTCCTCTGTCTTTTCTTCTAATACTCTCCATTCTCACCTCTAGGATCATTGGGTCACTGAGGGCTCGCTCTTCACTACAGAGTGCCCAGACTTACCGGCATAAAAACACCATTTCATTCTGCTCCTGGATTCTGTGGGCCAGGGGTTCACCCAGGGCAGGCCAGGGATGACTTATCTCTGCTCCAGAATGTCTGGAGCCTCAGCGGGGAAGACTCAAAGGCTGGGGGAAATTCAAGGGCTTTGAGATGTGATGGTTAGGAGGTTCATCCATTCAAGAGACTGGCATGGGGTACTGGTGGTGGGCTGGGACCTCAGAGTGGTTGTCAGACTGAACACACACACACACACACACACACACACACGGCCACTCCACGTTCTTGCTCTTCCTCACAACATGGCAGCCCCAGGGCAGCCTTACACAGTGGCTCAGCGTTCAGAGCTCAGAGTGCAAGTGCTCCAGCAGACAGTTCAGTTCAGTTCAGTCGCTCTGTCGTGTCCGACTCTTTGCGACCCCATGAATCGCAGCACACCAGGCCTCCCTGTCCATCACCATCTCCCAGAGTTCACTTAGACTCACGTCCATCGAGTCTGTGATGCCATCCAGCCATCTCATCCTCTGTCGTCCCCTTCTCCTCCTGCCCCCAATCCCTCCCAGCATCAGAGTCTTTTCCAATGAGTCAACTCTTCGCATGAGGTGGCCAAAGTACTGGAGTTTCAGCTTTAGCATCATTCCTTCCAAAGAAATCCCAGGGTTGATCTCCTTCAGAATGGACTGGTTGGATCTCCTTGCAGTCCAAGGGACTCTCAAGAGTCTTCTCCAACACCACAGTTCAAAAGCATCAATTCTTCGGCGCTCAGCNCATGTGCTGTCCCACTCCCCATTTTTTCTGGTAAAGCTCCCAAATGCTTTTGAAGTATAGCCAGCTTCGAGGGCCAGTTATGAAAAGGTTAAAACACTGGTTTGGAGTCAGGCCACCTGACTTCTCTCTAGGCCCAACTGCATGGCCGAGGAGCAGTGTCATCCTTTGTACTTTGATATATAAAGTAGGAATAACTACTGATATGCTGGTTGTGGAAAACCCCTGTGTCCCTGAAACACAGCAAGCTCTCAACAAATATTACTACAATAGTAGAAAGAAGACATCGTTACCAATTTACCAATTAAACTATGGTGAGCCATTTAGAAATTAAATGCCTATTCCATTCTGTTGGCAGAAGAGAGTAATAGAAATGTCCTTTTTAATAGAGCTGCACACTAACTTTATTATGTTATGTAAAAGATGGCATCTTTTAGCATACAGAGATTTATCATTCTGAAATTTAACAACAAAGCCTAAAGTATACAGATTCTATAGATTCCTCTACAAAGGAAATATTTATTATATGTGCAGCAACAGCCAGTAGAATATAATTGTTATTTTAATTCTAGTATGAAAATGACTTCTTCTACAGAAGATGTGGTACATATACACAATGGACAATTACTCAGCCATAAAAAAGAATGAGATAATGCCATGTGCAGCAACATGGACGGACTTGACTTGGAGAACACTATGTTAAGTGAAATAAGTTAGAGAAAGACAAATTCTGTAGGAAATCACTTATATGTGGAATCTAAAAAATACAACAAAGTAGTGAATTTAACAAGAAAGAAGCAGATTTATAGATATGGAGAACAACTAGCAGTTACCCGTGGAGAAAGGGAAATCGGGACGGGCAACACAGGGGTAGGGAAATGAGAGGGGCACAAACTATTAGGTACAAATAAGCTACAAGGATATACTGTACAATGGGGATATAGTCACTATTTTATAATAACTGTAAACAGTTATAACCTATAATTGTGAATATTATATATCTATAATATATAACAGTATACAGTAACTATGCTTCAATTTAAAAAATTATTGTGCATTAGGAAATGAAATTATCAGCGGTAGTGTGATTTGATGGCCTAATGGAATCAATAGAAACAAGTATATAAGCATGTCTTGATGACAAACTTTTGGCACTGGTTGGCATTACCTATTGTATCGAACACCTGTGTTTTCAGTGAACTTTAAGATCAAACTGTGAAAGAGCAAGGAGAACAGTTGACTTTTACAAATAGTTTCTAAGGTTTCTCCATAATTTTCAAAGTCAACCTTTTATGTGAAGGTTTTTTGGCATCCACTCCAGCACTCTTGCCTGGAGAATCCCATGGACAGAGGAGCCTGACAGGTTACAGTCCATGGGGTCGCAAGGAGTCGGACACGACTGAGCGACTTCACTTCACTTGGGTTTAGTTGCTGAGTTGTGTCCGCCCCTGTTGCAACCCCATGGCTCCTCTGTCCGTGGGATTTCCCAGGCAAGAATACTAGTGTGGATTGCCACTTCCTTCTCCAGGGGACCTTCCCAACCCAGGGGTTGGACCCATGTCTCCTGCATTGGCAGCTGGATTCTTTACCACTGAGCCACCAGGGAAGCCCTTTTGAGAGGGTTACACAATTAAAAAAAAAAACACAGCTATAGACAGACAGCTAAGCTCTTTCTTAGATCAGCATATAGCAAAAGGTAAGGAGGAAAAAATTAACATTGTAACCCTTGTCACTTGTATTTTTGAACTTTGTTCTCAAATAAGACTGTGTTTTGAATTAACTGGGACTTACATTCCAAATGTTGGGCCCACGTTTTACGTTTTATTCTGCATTCATTGAATCGATAATTTACAAAGTAAGCAAAAAACTCTAGCTGCTCCTTTGTTCCTGCGTACTCAATACACAGGAGCTTCTTTTGCAAACAAGATCCTGACAGGCAGCACAACACTGCTTAGTACTGTCTTCAAATGTGACTTGACGTCACCAACATACTAACTAGTCACTCAGACTTGTACACGAATGTGAACAAGTCACTCTGAATCTATCTGACATGGCAGTTAAAAATGAAAGCAAATCACCCTATTGAAGATAGTCTTCAAACCAATTTATAGACTAAAATCATGCCTCTTATTAATCACAACAGTAAAACTAAACTGAAAATAAATTTCAGATTACCCAGAATATTTTATATCTGGAAAAGTAATGTAGTTAAGGATCTTAGGAGAGTTTTTCTGATAGAACCTTAGTTTTCACATTCTTGAGCTTTTTAGATGAACAAATTTCCAGGGACATCAGTTTTCAAAAATCTGAAAAACAGTGTTTCATATTAAAGTGCTCCAAAAGTGTCCTACGGGAGGAAAAATGAAAGCTTCTAATAAAAGTTTCAGTATAATTTTAAATGAGCACTTATATATTTACAGAGTGAAACAGAAGGCAAAACAAAATGCTATGTATCAATATTAGGTAAAAATTCAGTATTTCTCCTCTCTTCTCATTCTTGCTTAAAAGGAAATGGCATTATAACATCTCTAAGCAGATAACCAAACATAATGTTACATTTATATAATAGTCACCTGAAAGCCTGTTCCTTCTCTGACATTCACTGCCTTATTCACAGTGGTAATTGTTTTCCCATGTTCCAAGCTAGAACTTTGTTAGAACTCTGCCTTTATCCTCATTTTTCTAACCCCTCACCTTGTACATCTAATCAACCACCGTATGCTCCTGATTCTTCTTCAGTCTGTTTCTTTCAGTTCCTCTGCCTGTGCTATCCCTCATCTTGGCCCAACACTTGTGGTTTCCCAACTAGAGCGCTGGGAAACAATCTGCTGATATGTAGGAAGAAAGCTGGAGAACATTTATACGTATTTATTTTTTATCCCTAAAAATAAGAAAACATTATCAATACATATTTTGTATATGCATTGAACTATGTACTTAGATAACTCAGAAATATATAAATTCACATTACAGATATAGATTAAAAACTGCTGAAAAAAGTGTGGAATAAGCCAAGTTTGGAGACTCAGGACTAGACTATTAAAACAGCATCTTATCTCCTCCTCTTAAAGTCTCTCTCCACTTTTGTAGCTTTATCCTTAGAACTGGTCATGTCCTTTAGCTGACAAAAGTTCTTCACTTAGTTGTTTATTTCAGCAAGGCTACAAGGCCCTTATGAAATAGTGGCCTTCCTACCTACGTCTCCACTGTTACTGCGTTCTCCTCCCTACCACTTATCCCAGTGCTCCCGCCATATGATGCTGTACAATTCTCCACACACCAGGCTCTTCCACAGCTGAATGACCATGAAATGGCCATTCCTCTTGCAAAGGCAGCAGTAAGTAGTGTGAAGTTCCTACAAAAGATCTCTGTTGGCCTCTGGACTCCATAGACTTTAGGAAAGTTAACTTCATTTCTCTATGCCTTAGGCTCCCCATTCTTAAAATAGTGACACTATCCCTACTCACAGGATTGTGGTAATATTACAGGAGATAAAAAAGGTAAAGGCTCCTGAGCACGTTTAATCATCCTAACAATCCTATAAGGCAGTGCCATCATTTCCCTTAATTTACAGGTCAGAAAACCAAGATACAGAGAACCTGAGTAACTTGCCCAGAGACACACAACTAGTCAGTGGAAGAGCAGAGGTTCAGTGGCCGCAGCAGTCAGAGTCCATGACCATCATGCTATCTGCATCGCTGTTTTGATCTGTCTCAACTGTAGTGTCCTCATGAGACTAGATGATCAAGTTCCAATCTGACATTCTAGGCTTCTACTGAAGAGTCTTAGAGCTTAGACAACAGCTTCACTGGGTCTGCCTTCTATTACAAAGGCATAGTGCAAAGAACGGTGTCAATGCTTCCTATTTCTTCTTAGAGAAACATAACAGATAACAGAAAGAAAAAATTCAACAGATTCCCCTCTCCTCTAGTCTACCTGATACCCTATTTTTTCCCTAGTCATGATCAGAGTATAAGATGAGATAGATTTTAGCAAAGTTACTTTCTTTTCTGTAATTTCAATAGGAAACCTGAACTTTATGGCTTCTTTCTCACCAAAGACCTGTCACCACTGTTAGCATAACCTTAGAGTGGTTAGTCTTTACTGTCTTTTTTTTGGGGAGCAGGGAGGATTATCCTACTCTTCCCAAACATTCAAAAACCTAACATATATAATAACTTAAAGGATTCTATTGTTTTTAACAATATATTCTGTAAAAAATGGACATACCATGAAGAAAGAATACTCAAAAAAAATCTCCACTAATCATTACTTTATACTAATGATAGGCAGCACTGTAGTTGTTGAGGATAAAGTAATGAGCAAATTAAAGTTACCTGTTCTTGATGGAGCTTATATCATAGTAAATAGAGAACTGGAGATTAAGTGAAATTATATATGCATCCATGCTCACTAGTGTCTGAGTCTTTTGCAACCCCACGGACTGTAGCCCACCAGGCTCCTCTGTCCATGGGATTCTCCAGGCAAGAATACTGGGATACATTGCTATTCCCTTCTCCAGGGGATCTTCCCAACCCAGGGATGGAAATTATATATATCAAAATTATATATGCAGGCATATAAATAAATTTTGGTTTGCTTTTGTTTTAGACTCTAGGTTGTAAATGCTAGAAGTGAGTTGTATACTTACTAATAATTTTGAATTAAGAATAGTAACTCATCCACAGAAAGTTAGCACAGCAACTGCCATTAGTACAATTGTAAACATTCCAGAAAGAGTGGGGAAATGCATTTCCTGGATGATTAAACACTCAGATAATGTGAATATATATATAATTTCAGATGCAATCTTGAAAAGCAAAACAGGTAAGATGAACTTAGGGATGTAATTCTCCAGAAGTTCAGTTTTTAACCTACAGAATAACTCCTTTGTGGGGGTAAGAGTTCTACACTCTTTGTAATTTTACCACGGAGAGGTTCTTCTAGGATAATAAGCACCTAGAATCATGTGGGGATAACCTTTTGATCGAGAAACAGATCAAGGCTCAAATGAAGTGATTTTCAGGGTGTGGTGGCTAAAACAAATATATCTAACATATCTATTTTCACAATATAAACCACAAAGAAAAGTGCCACAAGATCTTGGCCAATGAGGCTGTCTAGAAGATGGAGAGTTAAAGTATGTTAAGGGCAAACGTCAAAGAGTGTTAAGAAACAGCCCTAAAGATGACTGCACATAGAGTTTAAAATGTATATAGAAAGGAATAAGACATCAAAGAGAGTCTTTTTCAAAAGTACGGCTAGGGTCAGCCCTAGACCCTGAAAAGATAAAACTGTTTCTTTCCTGCAACTATGGACTTCTAAGTCCTAATACCTACTGTTCAGAAATATTAATGAGTTAAATCATGGTATGAGTTAAACAGACTGATGTGCACTGGCCCTTGGAAACTCATCCACATGATATACATTGTTCCTGTGGGGAGACCCAGTTTAAGCTCCAAGTAGCCAATTTATGGAATCTTGGAATACAGCTCCTGGTGTTTGGCCTGAGTAGAATGGTTCAGTTGACTTCATGATTAGAATAATCAATGTTTCCACAATATTTTGCAAAACTGCAGAATTTTAACAACTGCCTAAGTGAACTGTGCCAAAGATCAACTATAAGTGGCAGACTGAAGTCTAGATTTTGTGACTTGGTACCAATAAGGAAAGCTGGCAGAGCTGCTGAAAGAACTAATATTTGACACTGCCATTTACATTATATAAATGACTGTTTTTCTCCCTTGCATTTTGGGCATGATAAGGCAGAATTTAGGCTAACTAATCATAGGGCATTTCTGCAGATGTGAAGATGAGAACTCTTATTCTGGATCCCTGAATTCTCCACAGAAAGCATTATGTAGAACCGTGGCTGTTACTTGGTTAGTAGCCAAGCAACATTACACATGGTAGCTGGCTGCCTTCAGCCTTTAAGTCACTGGAAAAATCTGTCCAAAACCCACCCAATTCAAAAAACTAAAACATGAAAATAGTCTCTTAAAGGCTAGACTTTTCTTAATAGAGTGTTTTTGTCCTGGCACTGCAATTGAAAGAACCAAACAAAAACCAACATGCTAATCAACTAAAATTATTTTATAGATCTCAAAGTATATATGTGTCATGGAGAAAAACATATGTTAGGGATAAGCAGAAATAACAAAGTCAGGAAAAGGATAAGTACATAGCACATGAACACTAGAAAATAATCACACCAGCCCATCTCTCATTAGAGCAATATACTCACATGCCTATCCCTCTCCCATTTGCATGCCAATTCTGGATGTCTAACCTAGCTATTCCACAACAGCAACTACGGAAGAGGTGGTACTCCAAATCAATCCAAACCTCTTAGAAATCTAGAGCTTCCCTTTTTTCTTTACAGGAAATAAATATAAAACAAAAGATCAATTTAAGCTTTACTGTGGAAAAGTGAAAATTATAAGCTAGAATTAGTACTGTAAAANGGGTACTCCAAATCAATCCAAACCTCTTAGAAATCTAGAGCTTCCCTTTTTTCTTTACAGGAAATAAATATAAAACAAAAGATCAATTTAAGCTTTACTGTGGAAAAGTGAAAATTATAAGCTAGAATTAGTACTGTAAAAAATCGGGCTGTTCATAGGGAAGCAATGAGTTAGAGATTATTCTATAGTTTGAATGACTTAAGTATGTAAAAGTTGCAAAACTGACAACTCCCTCTCCTTTGTACCTTTAGCATTCTGAACATACTTGTGTAATAGTGTATTATTTTTTAACACTACTATTAATCCTTATTAGAGTATAAAGCTCTTAAAAATAGGTATCACATCTTCCTCTTCTCTATTTTCCCACTGTCCAGTAGAGTGCCTGACATGTAGTAGATGCCTAAAAAACATATCTTGGATAAACCAGAAGCATTAACTCCGCTGAAATACATAAACCTCCACTTCCAATCCTAAAATACATGTACATGTACGATACAGACACATATACACACATATGTAAGAGAGATGCTTTTTAATTTTCCTTCACAAAGAAGGCAGTTGATATGAGAACTGAAAACTGAACCTTGTAGTAGGTCACACAGTTTTCCAGAAAACAGTGATATAAACTTGATCTTAATTACAAAGTAATGCAGGTCCAGAAAAATGTCTACTTCTGCTTTATTGACTATGCCAAAGCCTTTGACTGTGTGGATCACAATCAACTGTGGAAAATT
>SJYX01006961.1:0-51066 GCA_006410675.1 Oreotragus oreotragus
TTCATGGGGTCGCAAAGAGTCAGACACGACTGAGCGACTGAACTGAAGTGAAGTGAATGTATATATTCACCCAATCTACAAACATCAATATTTTGAAAAGTGCTGAATATTCTGAGAATTCAATTTAAAAATTCATGAATGAGTTTTAAAACAATTTTTATATATTTAGATTCAGGAACAACCAGGCTATACAAATAATTTCAGCTTTGAGTAATTGTGCTTGGATGACCAAAGTAATCCTGTTGAATTTTCCTAGTCATTTTTTGGGAGGAGTAGGGTGCAGGTGGAAGTAAAACTGTGCAGGCTGCACTGAGGCCTTGATGGACCTTAACCTTCTGGTCAGCTGGTATTTCTGAGCTCAATATTGGACCTGTTGGGATACTTACTAATAGAGTAAAGATAAAAATAATGACACAATTCAAACAATAAAATAAAATTACTCAAGCACTTACTTAACACATACATAGATAATTATAGGTAATCTATTAGGCTTCCCTAGTGGCTGAGATGGTAAAAAATCTGCCTGGAAGAAGCAATGGCACCCCACTCCAGTACTCTTGCCTGGAAAATCCCATGGACGGAGGAGCCTGGTGGACTGCAGTCCATGGGGTTGCGAAGAGTTGGGCATGACTGAGTGACTTCACTTTCACTTTTCACTTTCATGCATTGGAGAAGGAAATGGCAACACACTTCAGTGTTCTTGCCTGGAGAATCCCAGGGACAGGGGAGCCTGGTGGGCTGCCGTGTATGGGGTCACACAGAGTCGGACACGACTGAAGCAACTTAGCAGCAACAGCAGCAGCAGGCTCAATCCCTGCGTCAGGAAGATCCCCTGGAGAAGGGAATGGCTACCCACACCAATATTTTTGTTTGCAGAATTCCATGGCCAGAGGAGCCTGGCGAGCTACACTTCAAAGGGTTGCAGAGTCAGACACGACTTAGATGACTAGCAATTTCATTTTCATATATGATATATTAAATACATGATTTCTCTTTAAAACTTACAGGAATCCAGTTATATAATTACTATTAATTTTGTTAACCCAATTTTCTATTTTAAAAAATTAAAGTAGAAAGAAGTTAGTTACTTAGTAAATGAGATTCTTAGTAAATGGAGTTAGTAAATGGAGATTCTTCCATTTATGGCTAATCAGACCTGGCTTCCTGGCCTGGATGATGTTAAGGTCCTCTTTCTGATCTGTGCAGGAAGAAATGTGCTAAGATTTATTTGGCATGTGGCAGACCTGAAGTTAGACCCGAAGGTAACAGCTCAGACAGTTCTTTCTTTAGATGATTGTTCAGGAAAAAGCCAGGAGTTGATTTTAAAAATCAAAATTAGTTCTGTCACAAAAGAACAGAGCTCATACCCAAAGGGAAGAAAAGTAACCTTAATTGGTGTGACCTTCTTCTGTTACTCAGAAGCCTTTGGAGTCTGTCCCTGAGGTGGGTACCTTATGAATTAGCCAATATGTAACTAACATATAAAAGAGTAGAACTTTAGACATACATTGGGGAGACTGAGACTCTAAACTTCTAATTTCTAACCCTCTACCAGTGAGTCAAGTGGCTTAAAGTATGTCATGGGAACACTGGGTAACCTATTAACAGCACAAACAAAAACAACATGCTCAAATGCTTTCAAAGAAAGACATTTTAAACACAAGATATTATCATTATTGTACTTAAAATAAGAAAATAAAGTCCATTGCTATAGTCCTAAAATATTTCCTCTGGAGCTTAATTTTCCCAGTATTTAATGAATGTTTTGGTCCATTTCCTTGCAAATGTGTGAGAAGGCCAGAGAAGAAGTAGAAGAAGGTGGGGCCCTGGATTATCCATGAATAACATGGTAGGAAAATATAGGAGCATTTAGATATATAAAATCTAAAGTTTGCCACTGAACTATATTTATTATTTATAGATTATTTTTAAGACTTAGAAGTTATCTTTTGATGTTTGAGTAGCTAGAAAGGTAAGAATAATAAATTATTTTTAAAAATATAGACATATTCAGTATTTTCTCTATATAGATTCTCATGACTTCTGTAGTTTCATTTGTTTCTGTTTTTCCCTCTAGGAAATAGGCCAGTATACTGAAGGTTAGATGTCATACTGAAGTATTTACTTCTAACATTTCAGCAAATGTCACATCTAAGGCTGTGATTTACACAATCAAAACCTATATCCTTAAGGCAGATATTTTCAGAGGAAAATAAAAACTAAGCTCCCAAATTCCTTCTGATAAGTATTTCATGTATTTTTTAGAAGTTGGATTCAGACTCTTTGGCTATAAGAATAAATTATATTATCAGCTGATCATGATGACCATCATGAGAATGGTGTGCTAATGGACTTCACTAACTTTCATTTTTCAGCACCACAGTTAGAAACTTTTTTTAGAGATTTATAAATCCATTTACTTTGGCCACTTGAGGCAAAGAGACAATTCACTGGAAAAGACCCCTATGCTGGGAAAGATCGAAGGCAGGAGAAGGGGGCAACAGAGGATGAGATGTTTGGATGGCATCACCAATTCAATGGACCTAAGTTTGAATAAACTCTGGGAAATAATAAAGGACAGAGGAAACTGGTGTGCTGCCATCCATGGGATAGCAAAGAGTCAGACATGACTTAGGACTGAAGAACAACAAACCCATTCAAATAGATCTTTCTGCTGAGTCTAAGATTCTCTGCTAGACTCTATTTGGTTTAGCAACTCCAAAGTTCCCTTCTGGATTGCATTACTAATTTCTAGGGTGGAACTGGGTGTGTGGGTTGAGGAGTAATGAGGAAAAGTTAAGACTCTGTGGATCATATGGTTTGATAAAACTTTGATATTCTACCAGACATAGATAGCTTCTACCAGAAACCCTATGGAGGAGGACAGGCTGCTGGCAAAAGAGCTGCTGTGAAACCTAGAAGCTGAACCTAAGCACTGTAATTTTAAATATTTCCTGATTAAACAAAATGAAAGGTCAGAATCTCAAAAATAACAGGATATGACAGTAATTTACTGGTAAATTTGTACCATGGTTCAAATGAGGCTTGAATGGTGCTCCTTTTTACCTGAAAGCAAACCATAAACCAGATATACAGGGCAGAAGTTTTCAGTTTGTACATGACATTAGTTTCTCTTAATTTGCAATTTTACACACCAGATAATTTTATTAGTATTATCAGGTTTTTTTTTCTTTATAAAATATTGATACCAGGTGGTCAGGTTGTAGTTTTATACCTTAATATAATATGTGTGTGTGTGTGTGTGTGTGTCTGTCTGTCTGTCTGTCTGTCTGTCTTTCTCTCTCTCTTTTGGTTAAAAAGAAATTAAAATATATTTTTAAGGTATTATTTTTTCTGTAGGGTAAAAAAAATATATTCTTCCCAAACTGATGATATAGACATTACTCCTTCAAGCCACTCCATAAATATTTGGATGCCTCCCTTAAATCAAATGACCTTTTATTTGATATGTTAGGGACAAGGCAGTTAAAGATGAAGTGAATAGATAACAAATGGAAAGAAAAAGAAGGACCCCATTTTTTTTTGAAAAAGCAAAGTTTATTGAATGAACGCTGAACCAGCTTTTAGCTACGTCTGGATGCAATTCTAGTAGTTAATCATTGCCTTTTTTCCAGTGAGACAAGTAGAAGTTTGTCATAAAACTGGTTCCTTTCCAGTTTGGATGGAAAGTGCAGCAGAGAAATCATGTAAATATCTTGTAAGGACACACTGCCAAGAAAATCACTGACTGGCAGGATCCCGTGAAGTGAGGGGGTGGAGAGAGGGAGGAGGAAGGTAAATCCTAAGGTTTAGAATGTGGCATCTATTCAGTTTGCTTGCAGTAGATTTCTAGCTTGAAACCTCTTCTAGTTCAAGGACAAGTTCTTAGGACTTTGCCAGTTGTTGGTTTCAAGGTTTGTATTCAGATATAGTCATGCATAGTCCAAATATTAAGATATAATTTATAAATGTTCTCTACATAGACTGGCTCTGGAGAAAAGAACAGAAAATGAGCTTAGATTTTTTTTTTTTGTATTTATTTATTTTTTTACACGAACTCCCAAACATGAACCCCCCTCCCACCTCCCACCCCACATCATCCCTCCAGATCATCCCCATACACCAGCCCCAAGCATCCTGCATCCTGCATCGAACATAGACTGGCAGTTCATTTCTTACATGATAGTATACAAATTTCAATGCTATTCTCCCAAATCATCCCACCCTCTCCCTCTCCCTCTCCTTCTCCCTCAGAGTCCATAAGTCCGCTCTACACATCTGTATCTCTTTTGCTGTCTTGCATACAGGGTCCTCATTACCATCTTTCTAAATTCCATATATATGTGTTAGTATACTGTATTGGTGTTTTTCTTTCTGGCTTACTTCACTCTGTATAATTGGTTCCAGTTTCATCCATCTTATTAGAACTGATTCAAATGTATTCTTTTTAATGGCTGAGTAATACTCCATTGTGTATATATACCACAGCTTTCTTATCCATTCATCCGCTGATGGACATCTAGGTTGTTTCCATGTCCTGGCTATTATAAACAGTGCTGCAATGAACATTGGGGTACATGTGTCTCTTTCTATTCTGGTTTCCTCGGTGTGTATGCCCAGCAGTGGGATTGCTGGGTCATAAGGCAGTTCTATTTGCAATTTCTTAAGGAATCTCCACACTGTTCTCCATAGTGGCTGTACTAGTTTGCATTCCCACCAACAGTGTAAAAGGGTTCCCTTTTCTCCACACCCTCTCCAGCATTTATTGCTTGCAGACTTTTGGATCGCAGCCATTCTGACTGGTGTGAAGTGGTATCTCATTGTGGTCTTGATTTGCATTTCTCTGATAATGAGTGACGTTGAGCATCTTTTCATGTGTTTGTTAGCCATCCGTATGTCTTCTTTGGAGAAATGTCTATTTAGTTCTTTGGCCCATTTTTTGATTGGGTCGTTTATTTTTCTGGAATTGAGCTGTATAAGTTGCTTGTATATTTTTGAGATTAGTTGTTTGTCAGTTGCTTCATTTGCTATTATTTTCTCCCATTCAGAGGGTTGTCTTTTCACCTTGCTTATAGTTTCCTTTGTTGTGCAGAAGCTTTTAATTTTAATTAGATCCCATTTGTTTATATTTGCTTTTATTTCCAGTATTCTGGGAGGCGGATCATTGAGGATCCTGCTGTGATTTATGTCGGAGAGTGTTTTGCCTATGTTCTCCTCTAGGAGTTTTATAGTTTCTGGTCTTACATTTAGATCTTTAATCCATTTTGAGTTTATTTTTGTGTGTGGTGTTAGAAAGTGATCTAGTTTCATTCTTTTACAAGTGGTTGACCAGTTTTCCCAGCACCACTTGTTAAAGAGATTGTCTTTACTCCATTGTATATTCTTGCCTCCTTTGTCAAAGATAAGGTGTCCATATGTGTGTGGATTTATCTCTGGGCTTTCTATTTTGTTCCACTGATCTATATTTCTGTCTTTGTGCCAGTACCATACTGTCTTGATGACTGTGGCTTTGTAGTAGAGCCTGAAGTCAGGTAAGTTGATTCCTCCAGTTTCATTCTTCTTTCTCAGTTTACTACTCTTTTCTCATCCCTACCTTATGATCTGGTCTCCACTGAGATTTGCCTTCCTCTTTAGTGAAGAATGATCCAGAACTCTCTTCCACCCCATTCCTCCACTTAATAATGTGTGTATTCTATTTCCTGAGGGTTGTTTCTCTGCTTGAGCTTCTGATAAACTAGTGCCTGCTGAGTTGTTAAGTAATAAATAATTGCTCCTTCTTTGCCCATCAAAGATTATAATTTTGAATAATAAGATCTTTCAAACCTTTATCTTGTAAGCATGACTAACGTTGGGCATTTTATATAATAGAGTAACTGGTTAGTAGAGAAAACATTTTAGATTAAGCAATCTCCCAGTGGCTCATTCACCTTTCTGGGAATGTTTTTCAAACAGGACTTTCAAAGTTGGCACCCAACATTTATCAAAAAAGCACTTGAATTGATGACCACATATATACTCTTAAAGGAGTGCTTGGTCCTGATAAACTTAGTACTTTTTTTTTTTTTTCCATCAAATACTTTGAATCCATGAAATCGTGTAGTGAGTGAAAATAAACAGTAGTGATTCATTTAACCTTTGATACAGTCTAGTGTTCACTCCCTATATAAATTCACCTTCCCAGATGATTTATATATTAGTTGGGACGTTTTTGGTTTTAAATAACAGACCTCGAACACAAATTAGCATAAATTATAAACCAGATATACTGGCTCCCATGTCTGAAAAGTCTGGGCATGTTTTGATTGAGGCAGTCTCCCAGTTTTTTGTGATTCCTTTGGCTATGCCCTCTTCTGCATTCTGGCTTCACCTCGTTCTCACTCGGGTTCTCATCACGTTCTCAAAATGGCTGCCAATAGCAACCAGGGTAACGTGTATACTTGTTTCACAGCCAAGGAGAGAGTGTCACTTTCTATAACCATTTAATAAAAGTCTTGTGATTTACTCTAATTGGGCCAATCAGTGTGGCCAGGAAGAAACCAAATGTTGATTGATTGAGGTTTGGGTGAAATGTTCTATTGAACCAATCTTTAAGTGAGGAAAAATAATACAGCTTGGAGCTGGGATGGAGGCAATCCATCTGGAGCTCATGGTGGTTGACACATTGTGGGAGGGGCTCCTGTAAGGAGAATCTGAGTGCAATTTGCCAAAAGGGAAAAAATTCTAGTGTTTGTCCCTCAGTCATGTCTGACTCGAGACCCCATAAACTGTAACCCACAAGGCTCCTCTGTTCATTTAATTCTCCAAGAAAGAATACTGGAGTGCATAGCCATTTCTTTCTCCAGGGGATCTTCTTGACGCAGGGATCAAACCCGAGTCTCCTGCATTGGCAGGAGGGTGGTGTTATCTGAATATCTGAGGTTATTGATATTTCTCTTTGCAGTCTTGATTCCAGTTTGTGCTTCTTCCAACCCAGCATTTCGCATGATGTACTCTGCATATAAGTTAAACAGGATGGCGATATACAGCCTTGACGTACTCCTTTCCCAATTTGGAACCAGTCTGTCGTTCCATGTCTGGTTCTAACTATTGCTTCTTGACTTACATACAGGTTTCTTCAGAGGCATATAAGGTGGTCTGGTATTCCCATCTCCTTAAGAGTTTTCCACAATGTGTTGTGATATATATAGTCAAGTTCACCACTAGTTATTTACTTTACACATGGTAGTGAACATATGTCAGCACTACTCTGTCAGTTTATCCTACCCTTTCTGTCCCCCTTGTGTCAACTTTAAAATTACAATTAAAGAATTGATTTGAACTTGTGGTGTATGTGGCCAAATAGTGACAGAGTCAATTCCTAGGCAGATTGATAAGAAGTCCAGGGATCCCCAAGGAGAGATAGGTCTGGAATTCTTAAGGAGGAAGAAAGGACAAATTTTTTTTTTTCCTTCTACATTCCTTAGGATTATATAACAATAATGTATCCTTCTTGAGGACAGTCTCTGGAAAAAAAAACCTTCTGATTAATCCTGTTTTCTTAAAATGTAAATTATGGGAGTGGGTTTAGTGAGGTCTTTACAACCTCCAGACATTCTTTTGATTCACTATAATAAGTAATTAAAAAGTATATAACTCCATTGCTCACACTAGTGAGGGCCCTTTCTGCCCCCTTCTGATGTCTATGTCAGAAGCTTTCTCTATCTCCTTTATACTTTAATAAAACTTTATTACACAAAAGCTCTGAGCAATCAAGCCTCGTCTCTGGCCCCGGATTGAATTCTTCTCCTCCGGAGGCCAAGAATCCTGGTGTCTTCCATGGTTCAGCAGCAACCTTTCAATAGGAAAGGCTTTTTATTCTAAATCTTTAAAGACTTCTGAAATGCTTGAGGGAATTTCAGGTTTGTCATATTTATGAGTTTGATATAGTATTGGTTTACTAAAGTAGTTTAAATACTTGAGAAATTACCTGGAGGAAATTTCACTTGTCAAGTCAGGTCGGATTAGGCAACAAATACACCAATCTTATGAATGTTGTCTAAAATGATAAAGGCAACTGGGTGCAAATCAGGAAAGGAGTACATCAAGGCTGTATACGGTCATCTTGCTTATTTAACTTATATATAAATACTTGAGAAATTACCTGGAGGAAATTTCACTTGTCAAGTCAGGTCGGATTAGGCAACAAATACACCAATCTTATGAATGTTGTCTAAAATGATAAAGGCAACTGGGTGCAAATCAGGAAAGGAGTACATCAAGGCTGTATACGGTCATCTTGCTTATTTAACTTATATGCAGAGTACATCATGAGAAATGCTGGGCTGGATGAAGCACAAGCTGGAATCAAGATTGCTGGGAGAAATATCAATAACCTCAGATATGCAGATGACATCACCCTAATGGCAGAAAGTGAAGAACTAAAGAGCCTCTTGATGAAAGTGAAAGAAGACAGTGAAAAAGTTGGCTTAAAACTCAACATTCAGAAAACTAAGATCATGGCATCCAGTCTCATCACTTCATGGCAAATAGATGGGGAAACTGTGAGAGACTTTCTTTTTGGGGGCTCCAAAATCACTGCAGATGGTGACTTCAGCCATGAAATTAAAAGATATTTGCTCTTTGGAAGAAAAGCTATGACTAACCAAGACAGCATATTGAAAAGCAGAGACATTACTTTGCCGACAAAGATCCATTTAGTCAAAGCTATGGCTTCCCCAGTAGTCATGTATGGATGTCAGAGTTGGACTCTAAAGAGAGCTGAGCACTGAAGAATTGATGCTTTTGAACTGTGGTACTGGAGAAGACTCTTGAGAGTTCCTTGGACTGCAAGGAGATCCAATCAGTCCATCCTAAAGGAAATCATGCCTGAATATTCATTGTGAGGACCAGTGATGAAGCTGAAGCTCCAATACTTTGGCCACCTGATGCAAAGAATGGACTCATTGGAAGAGATTCTGATGCTGGGAAAGATTGAAGGCAGGAGGAGAAGGGAATGACAGAGGATGAGATGGTTGGATGGCATCACCAACTCAATGGACACGAGTTTGAGTAAACTCTGGGAATTGGTGATGGACAGGGAGGCCTGGCATGCTGGAATCCACAGTGTCACAAAGAGTCAGACACGACTGAGCAATTGAACTGAACTGAAATGAATTTGTAAGAAACCTTGTTGTTTAGTGAGTTCTGTAACTTGAGTGATCCAAACATCAATCAAAGGCCAGTTTGAAAGTCATTGTTAACTTCTGAAGGTATAAATACACATTTATGATGTATATCTATATATCTATTTCTCTACGTCTATCTATCTATAAACAATAAGATTAAGAGCCTAAGGGAAACTAAATTTTAGAACATTTACTTTTTGGGGGGCAGCACCACAAGCTTGTAGGATCTTATTTCCCCAACCATGGATCAAGCCCACACTATCTGCATTAGAAGCACAGAGTCTTAACCACTGGACTGCCAGGGAATTTCCCTAGGATTTTTTTACTTTAATAAATTAAATATCAATTTAAGAGAATCCCAGTAGTTACTATTCTTTAAAAAAAATTAATGCTCTCAGAGAAAATGAAGTGTGACATTCATAAAAGCAAATCTTCAGAGAGAGAGAAAAAGGAGATTCAAATAGATGAGAAGAAAAGGGCAGTGCTAATACTTTGAGGTCTTGATCTCAAGTGCTCCTGCCATCAGCTGCCCAGGAGTTATGAAATACATCTTAGTGTCCTTATAATTTTTTTCTCTTGAAACCAAGAGGGTGAACTCATGTTTTTCCCTAGAATCTCTTGTGCAGAAATGTAATTTGTGAAAAACATACTAAAGACACTATCATCTCTAACAATACTAACTATGAAAGACAAAGGACTTCCCTGATGGCTCAGCAGTAAAGAATCTGCTGCAAAACTGGAGATGAGGTTTTGATCTTTGGGTCAGGAAGATCCCCTGCAGGAAGAAATGGCAACCCACTCCAGTTTTCTTGCCTATAAAATCCCATGGACAGAGAAGCTTAGCAGGCTACAGTCCATGGAGTGGCAAAAGAGTTGGACACAACTGGGCATGTGCTGGTGCACACACACACACACACACACACACACACACATACACACAGGAGAGTTAGAAAAACTCTCCAGGATGTGGGTGATGAGATTGAGAGTTTTACTCCTGACCTGCCATGCCTTTATCACAGATGTGTCAATTTCTCTGTTTATTAAAAACAAATAGATTTGATATTTGAGCCCTGCCTCAGATGGCTGTGAAGGAAATAACTTCAAAATGTGTCCGAAAAAAGTTATTCTGGTTCAAGGTTGCTAATAATACTGTTGCATTTTAATGATGCTGTTGATGCTTTCTTAAACTTAGTGGTCTTTTAAAATTTTGAGTTGTTCCCCTTGTCACAGCTCACTTCCCACATGGCACCACTATTCTGAATCCTAACTGTGCCCTGTCTGTGTTTATATCTTCATCTCCATGGTTACTGGAGGTACTGAGTTTGCTATCATCTATCCTATAGAGTTTTCCCACTTAGGTTTCCCACTTAGTTACCCAGGCTTTCAGGTCAACTTTTATCTATTCCATTCTGAAGTCATCTCAAAATCATCTTCTCAAATGCAAAGACACCTGTACTATTTCTTTTTAAATATTTAAGAATAGTTGCTTTACAATATTGCATTGCTTTCTTCCATACATCAACATGAATCAGCCACATGTGTACATAATTCCCCTCCCTCCTGAAGCCCTCTCCCATCTCCCATGGCATCCCACCTCTCTTGGTTGTCAAAGAGCACTGGGTTGAGCTCCCTGTGTCAGAAAGCAAGTTGCCACTTGCCAGACATCCTGATGTGCAAAGTCAAGTGGGCCTTAGGAAGCATTACTACAAATAAAGCTAGTGGAGGTGATGGAACTCCAGTTGAGCTATTTCAAATCCTAAAAGATGATGATGTTCTGCACTTAAAATGTCAACAATTTGGAAAACTCAGAAGTGGCCAAGGACTGGAAAAGGTCAGCTTTCATTCCAATCCCCAAAAAAGGCAATGTCAAAGAATTTTCAAACTACTGTACCATTGCACACCTATCACATGCTAGCAAAGTAATGCTCAAAATTCTCCAAGTCAGGCTTCAACAGTACATGAACTGAGAACTTTCAGATGTTCAAGCTGGATTTAGAAAGGCAGAGGAACCAGAGATCAAATCGCCAGCGTCTGTCAGATCATAGAAAAAGCAAAATAACTCCAGTTATCTGCTCCACTGACTAAACTAAAGCCTTTGGCTGTGTGGATCACAACAAACTGTGGAAAACTCTGAAAGAGATGGGAATACCAGACCACCTTACCTGTTCCTGAGA
This sequence comes from Oreotragus oreotragus, assembly GCA_006410675.1. NCBI lineage: Eukaryota > Metazoa > Chordata > Mammalia > Artiodactyla > Bovidae > Oreotragus > Oreotragus oreotragus. The sequence goes on from SJYX01006961.1 coordinate 11,339, forward strand.
AACCTGTATGTGAGTCAAGAAGCAACACTTAGAACCGGAACAACAGACTGATTCCAAATTGGTAAAGGATTATGTCAAGGCTGTATATTGTCACCCTGCTTATTTATATACAGAGTACAACATGTGAAATGCCAGGCAATGAAGCACAAGCTGGAATCAAAACTGGATTGCAAGGAGAAATATCAATAACCTCAGATATGCACATGACACCACCTTAGTGGCAGAAAGCAAAGAGGAACTGAAAAGCCTCTTGATGAAAGTGAAAAAGGAGAGTGAAAAAACTGGCTTAAAACTCAACATTCAAAAAACAAATATCATAGCATCCAGTCCCATTCAGTTCAGTTCAGTTCAGTTCAGTCACTCAGTCGTGTCCAACTCTTTGCAACCCCATGAATCGCAGCACGCCACGCCTCCCTGTCCATCACCAACTCCCAGAGTTCACTCAAACTCACATCCATCGAGTCGGTGATGCCATCCAGCCATCTCATTCTCTGTCGTCCCCTTTTCCTCCTGCCTCCAATCCCCTCCAGCATCAGAGGGGAATGAGTAAACTCTTCACATGAGGTGGCCAAAGTATTAGAGTTTCAGCTTCAGCATCATTCCTTCCAAGGAACACCCAGGACTGGTCTCCTTCAGAATGGGCTTGTTGGAGCTCCTTGCAGTCCAAGGGACTCTCAGGAGTCTTCTCCAACACCACAGTTCAAAAGCATCAATCCTTCGGCGCTCAGCTTTCTTCACAGTCCAACACTCACATCCATACATGACCACTGGAAAAACCATAGCCTTGACTAGATGGACCTTTGTTGGCAAAGTAATGGCTCTGCTTTTCAATACGCTATCTGCTGCTGCTGCTGCTGCTAAGTCGCTTCAGTCATGTCCGACTCTGTGCGACCCCATTAATGGCAGGCAAATAGATGGGGAAACAATGGAAACAGTGACAGACTTTATTTTCTTCAGTTCCAACTGCAGTTGGTGACTGCAGCCATGAAATGAAAAGACACTTGCTCCTTGTAAGAAAAGCTGTGACAAACCTAGATAGCATATTAAAAAGCAGAGACATTATTTTGCCAACAAAGGTCCATCTAGTCAATGCTATGGTTTCTCTAGTAGTCATATATGGATGTGAGAGTTGGACCATAAAGAAAGCTGAGCACTGAAAAATGGATGCTTTTGAACTGCAGTGCTGGATAAACTTGAGAGTTTCTTGGATAACAAAGAGATCAAGCCAATCAATCCTAAAGAAAATCAACCCTGAAAATTCATTGGAAGGACTAATGCTGAAGCTGGAGGTCCAATACTTTGGCCACCTGATGTGAAGAACTGACTCATTGGAAAAGACCCTGTTGCTGGGAAAGATTGAAGGCAGGAGGAGAAAGGGACAAGAGAGGATATGATGGCTGGATGACATTACTGACTGGATGGACATGAATTTGAGCAGGCTCCAGGAGGTGGTGATGGACAGGGAAGCCTAGCTTCATGCAGTTATGTAGTTGCAAGGTGTCAGACATGACTGAGTGGCTGAACTGACTGAATGCTTATGTTTCAGTGATACTGTCTCTGTTTGTCCTAACCGCTCCTTCTGGCACTGTGTCCCCAAACCTGTTCTCTGTTTGCAGTTCCATTGCTGACCTGCAAATAGAATCATCAGTGCTTTATAGATTCCATACACATGCGTTAATATATAATATTTGTCTTTCTGACTTACTTCACTGTATAATAGTCTCTAGATTCATTCACCTCATTAGGACTGACTCAGCATCCATGAAAGGTCCCCTACTGCCAAAATAAATTGCAGATCCCTTAGAATGAGACACAGGATGCCTCACACCAGCTTTCAACCCTATGTTTCATCCTGAACTCATAAGGAACTGCTTACAGTTTGCTGAACCAACTATATGCACTTTCCCTCTCCTTGAAACATCTTCTGCCAAATTCGTGAAAATCTGTTAAAGTTGGGCTCAAGAGTCTCCTTTTTTACAAAGTCTCTCCTTTAAACAGAGTTTCCATTATAACTTCCTTATCTATCTGGTACATAAATCTGTTACAACTTTTATAATCTGGAAATGTAATTTTTTCTTCTGCATGCTTGTTTTCCAAACATGATTGTGAGCTCCTTGAAGGCAAACACATTATTCATTCATCTTGCTGGCTTGGTTTTTAAGCTGTGCTTGAAACAAGGAAGTTATCCAATAAATATATGTAACTGAAAGTAGATCTATTCATATTCTTGGCATTTACAATATTAAATGTAATTTAAATTTAAAAATTCACTCAGTGGATATCCTATTTCAGACCCCTGAATTTTCAGAGAAAATTATTTAGTTTTCCTTACAAATTTCTCTTTAAAAGAGCATTATCTTAAAGTAAAGCAAATTTGTCTCTTTCTTGAGACAGAAGGACAGGGAAGAATGGAAAAGTCCTTTACTGCTTTAATGTTTAACATGCAGGTCGAAACATCTTTAAAGTAAGATTTGTCACAAGCTGAAACACAACAGGGTTGATTGATTATAAGTTAAGCAAGAGAGAGTTAAAGACAGATAAGTTTTCCGCTTTACTGACATTCAGTTTTGTTGTAGAAGGGGAGAAAGGGCTTCCCTGGTGGCTCAGCGGTAAAGAATCTGCCTGCCAATGCACAAGATGCAGGTCGGATTCTTGGACTGGGGAGATCTCCTGGAGATTGAAATGGTAACCCACTCCAGTATTTTTTCCTGGAAAATCCCATGGACAGAAGAGCCTAGTGGGCTACAGTCCATGGGGTCACAAAGAGTCAGACACTACTTAGTGGCTAAAACAACAATAAAATGGGAGAACATCAATAGAGATGGACTTAGGGAAGCTTTAAGAATTCCTCTGGGGCTGACCCAGCCTCTTCTATAAAATGCTTGAGGAACCAAGAGAAGGTCAGTGAAACAAAGATACTAGCATTTGCCTTAGAAACCTCTACATATGAGTAGCCTTTTAAAAGAGAAAATTTTAGAACTAATTACAGATATAGAGAACAAACTTATGGTTCCCAAGGGGGTGGGAGTGATAAATTGAGAGATTGGGATGAACATATATACACTAACACATGTAAAACAGATAACTAATGAAGATCTACTGTATAGCACAGGAAACTATTTGAGAATCTAAGGACCTATATTAGAAAAGAATCTTAAAAAGAGTGAATATATGCAAACTGATTTACTTTGCTGTACACCCGAAACTAACACAATATTGTAAATCAACTACACTCCAGTACAAATTATTTTTGAAAAGGAAAGTTTTATTAGAAGTCGGCCATTTCTCTTCTTTCTGGTTTTCTACCCAATCAAGCCATGTGTTTGCGTGTCTGTGCATGAAGAACTTGACAAATAGTGTTACTGTTCTTAGTTTATTTTTTTTTTAGTTTTAAATATTTTACAGCAATGACCAAAAAAATAGGACTGTTTGGAATTTAGTAATTGTTGTTAGTCACTCACCACAACTTATAATAAGATGAAAAAGATAGTGGGAAGCAGAGATCACACGGGGCTCTGTCGTCTGTGTGTGAAATGATGCTGAGTGGCAGAGCAACCCCACAGCACCGGCGCCTGACTTGTTTTAGATGTTTTAGAACACAAAAAGAAGGAATCGTCAGGGATCAAGTCCTATGTGGGATGGAATATACTGGATTATGACTGATAAGCCCCCATCACTAAACAGTTCAGGTAAACCAGTTAAGTATTAACAATAAGCACTTTATGTGATAAGCATTTAACCAATGAGGTATTGGGAACCACATGAAGGTATTTAATGCTGTGATTATAAGAAAATCTTATTCATTGTTCAGCTGAATCTGAATTCACAACGATGGCAAACATCTGTAGGCAAACAATTAGATTCAGAAATCTGTTCCTTATGTTTTTATACTAGGCTAAATATGGAAACCATATTTTTATGAAATGTATCCAAAAATTTTCCCCAAATTACCTTAAGACTTCCATTATTCCCTCCCTCTTTTCCCAATTTTAAACTTCTTTCACTTGCAGGAATTCTATCTGAAGCATACCCCTGGCATATTCTTTTATCCTCTTCAATATGAGGGAGATTTATAAATGAGGATAAAAAGGAAAGAGAAGAAGCCAAAGCCAGGGTGGGGTCAGGGTGGATTTGAGGAAGCCTATAATTTGATACGGATGAACCCAGATAAGGCAGGCCTGATTAGTAGTGGTTTGATTGAGAAACATCTGGAATGTTCAGCTGAAGATCTGGATTTTGTACCTCTGGAAATAGGAGGCAGAAGAGACTGAGATGGGAAGTGACCCAAATGGAGCATGTGTTATGTTACACTAACTCAGTATTTAGGATTAACAGACTAGGAAAGAATCTGGAGACTTGAGAGCAGTTAATGAGAAAAATAAAAGTAAATTATCACATGTAAGATATTATGAGAACTTGATTTGGGGCAGTGGAAGTGAATCAGAGGGATGAGAGAAACAAAAGATCATAGACTAGAAAGATCCAACTTTCTGACTCAATTTTATATAAAACAGCTTATTCATCCCTATAAAACCCTAGGTGTCTGTTTGTGCTATTACAACATCCCCTCATTGATAAGCTACAGGAAGAGGAAGCAACCAAAAAAGATCATTTTTGCCATAATACTTGAGCAGCCATCAGATAAGGATGATAAAGATTCCTTAAGAAAACCTGTATGCAAGACAGCAAAAGAGACACAGATGTGTGGAGTGGACTTTTGGACTCTGAGGGAGAGGGAGAAGGAGAAGGTGGGATGATTTGGGAGAATAGCATTGAAATATGTATACTATCATGTAAGAAACGAATCGCCAGTCTATGTTCGATGCAAGATGCAGGATGCTTGGGGCTGGTGCATGGGGATGATCCAGAGGGATGATGTGGGGTGGGAGCTGGGAGGGGGGGGTTCATGTTTGGGAGTTCATGTACACCCGTGGCGGATTCATGTCAATGTATGCCAAAACCAATACAGTACTGTAAAGTAAAATAAAGTNATGATTTGGGAGAATAGCATTGAAATATGTATACTATCATGTAAGAAATGAATCGCCAGTCTATGTTCGATGCAAGATGCAGGATGCTTGGGGCTGGTGCATGGGGATGATCCAGAGGGATGATGTGGGGTGGGAGCTGGGAGGGGGGGGTTCATGTTTGGGAGTTCATGTACACCCGTGGCGGATTCATGTCAATGTATGCCAAAACCAATACAGTACTGTAAAGTAAAAATAAAAATTTTTTTAAATTTTAAAAAATGTAAAAAAAAAAAGAAAGAAAGAAAACCGATGCTCAAAACATCCTTCTTTCAAGGAACCCTCCCATTCCCATGGGCAGGAAGAATGGAGCAGGCCATTCATCAACTAACATTTTGTGAGCCTTTTGCCACAAAATCTGAAAAAAATAATCTTTGGACTTATCCAGTTAGGTGGCCATTATGATGTTCATTTAAGAATATCCTGCCAGAGGCTGATAGTAGACACTTGGCTATATGATGGGGGTGGAAGCCACAGAAGCAGCCTGTGTGTAGGGCCACAGAGTTTTGGAAAGCCTCCATATGTGAAATAGATAGGGGAAACCAGACATTTAAAAAAAGAAAGGAAGCCAACTAGTGCAGGAATCTCATAACAATCTTTTGTGATTAAGAAAAGTATTACCATGGATCATATTTACTTTGTATAAACTTTACCGCAAAGACCACTACATAGTGCACAGAATAGAAATTAAGTTTAAAAGAGATATAAAGCTCTTTTGGTTCAATTTCTCACTTAGGTAGAAATGCTGTGCGTGAGATTTCTAATGGGGGGGCTAGTGGGCATCGCCTTCAATCATCTCACTGAGCAATGAACTGTCTGCTTCCAGGGCAAATGCATTCAATTTGCTATTGTTGTTGTTCAGTTGCTAAGTCGTGTCTGATTCTTTATGACCCCAAAGACATCAGCAAGGCAGACTCCTCTGTCCTTTGCTATCACTCAGAGTTTGCTCAAATTCATGTTCATTGAGTCACTGATGCTATCTAACCATCTTATCTTCTACAATCCCCTTCTCCTTTTGCCTTCAATCTTTCCTGATTTTGAACCAGTCAGGTTCAAACTGGCTCTATGTCTGGTTCTGTTACTTTTTGACTCACATACAGGTTTTCAGGAGACAGGTGACGTGGTCTGGTATTCCCATCTCTTTAAGAATTTTCTAATTTGTTGTGATCCACATAGTCAAAGGCTTTAGCATAGTCAATGAACCAGAAGTAGGCAATTTGATCTCTGGTTCCTCTGCCTTTTCTAAACCCAGCTTGTACTTCTGGAAGTTCTCAGTTCACATTCTGCTGAAGCCTAGCTTGAAGGATTCTGAGCATAACCTTGCTAGCATGTGAAATAAGCACAATTGTATGGTAGTTTGAACATTCTTTGGCATTGCCTTTGTTTGGATTGGAATGAAAACTGACTTTTTCCAGTATCCTAATTCTGATGGTACCTTAAATCGCATCCTTGGACTTCCACTTATTTACAGTTCTGTTCCCTGGAGAAAACTTTGTCTATTCTATCTTACTGACAATAACTCAAGTGAGAATTTTGTCTTAACCTCAGGGGGAAACGAATGGAGGTTGTAAAGAAAAGCGTAGGATGACATATTAGGTGTTTGCACACTCAAACACCTAATATTGTTCTGTTGGGTTCACCATTATATGTACTGTTTTTTTCTTCTTTTGTTTGGACTTATCAAATAATTATTATTAAAAATTTCTTCTCAGTTAGCTTACCAGTTAGATATTATTTTTAAAAAGATCTTCACGATCAAGATAATCACGATGGTGTGATCACTCACGTAGAGCCAGACATCCTGAAATGTGAAGTCAAGTGGGCCTTAGAAAGCATCACTACGAACAAAGCTAGTGGAGGTGATGGCATTCCAGTTGAGTTATTTCAAATCCTGAAAGATGATGCTGTCAAAGTGCTGCACTCAGTATGCCAGCAAATTTGGAAAACTCAGCAGTGGCCACAGGACTAGAAAAGGTCAGTTTTCATTCCAATCCCAAAGAAAGGCAATGCCAAAGAATACTGAAACTCCAGTACTTTGGCCACCTCATGCGAAGAGTTGACTCATTGGAAAAGACTCTGATGCTGGGAGGGATTGGGGGCAGGAGGATAAGGGGACAACCGGGGACGAGATGGCTGGATGGCATCACGGACTCGATGGCTGTGAGTTTGAGTGAATTCCGGGAGTTGGTGATGGACAGGGAGGCCTGGTGTGCTGCAATTCATGGGTTCGCAGAGTCAGACACAACTGAGCGACTGAACTGAACTATATATGATTTATCATATTTTACCCTAGGCTTGCTTGATTTATTGATATCTAATATTAATTAGTGGTTTCAAAAAATTTTAGAAAATATAAATACCTTAACTCTATGTACTCCTTAACATTTGTGCATTCATGTATTTTCATTACAATTTTAATATGATAATTTCACTGATTTAATTTAAATATTAGACCAAAATTAATTACCATACTAATCAACTTGTTGATTTCTGCTATTGTTTTGATGTGGAAGAATTTTTTTGCTAACTCATTGAGAATTTTTGTTTTTATGTTTATTACAGAAAAAGTGTTATTGTCTATGCTTTTCAAGATAATATTTTTGGCAGATTTTGGTGAAAATTAATAAAGAAAAACCTCAGGGACTTCCTTGGTAGTCCAGTGGATAAGACTCCATGCTTCCAATGCAGGAATGCAGGGGGCAAGTTTTCAGTCCCTGGTTGGGGAGCTAAGATCCCACATGCTATGTAGTATGACCAATAAATAAATAAAACAACAATAACAAAACCTCCTATTTAAAAAAAATTAAATTAAAACATAAAGAAAAACCTCACTAAGACAGTCAGGAAGCCAGAATGGGGAACTCTCAGGCAGTACCACCTGATGTCAATTACAGGAAAAATCGTTAATCACACATCCCAACAGAAGAATCACCAACAGAAAAGAACCATCAATCACAGGCCCCCAACAGGGAAAGATGTGTGTCTCCCATAGGAAACTGACAACCTCAGCAATTCAGTCAGTGAGAAACCGTCATTACTCTAAACACTCACTTTTCTCCAATAGACTTTTGTTCAAACAATCCCTTTCAACTTGCCCTTTTTCAAGTTTCCTTTTCATTGTGTTGGACTTGCCAACAGCTTTTGCCATAGTTTGTTCTTCTCAAATTGCTGTTTCTCTGATATTCCTGAGTAAACCCATTTTTGCTGGTAAAATAATCAGCTGTTTCATTTTTAAGATCAATATTTTGAAATAAAGGTTGTAGGTTGGAATTGACCTCTGGAAGAATCAGTGTAATGTTGGAATTGCTTCCTCCTTAAATATTTGAGAGAATTAACCAGTGAAGCCATCTGGGTAAAGACTTTTTTATGAGAAGTATTTAATTATAGATAAATAAATTGGCTAGTTTGCAATTCCTTTAGTAGTTATCTGACTAATCCAATTTTCTTTCCCTTCTTGTGTCCATTTGAATAAGTTGTATATTTCTAGGTGTTTTCCCATTTAATGTAAATATTTCAATTTACTATTGTAATTTGTTAATAATATCCTTGCACTATCTTTTCATTTTCTAAAGAACCTCTTATTATTCCTAAAGTTTTATTCGAGAATTTTCATTTTATTTTTAATATTGTGAAGTCTTTTACCCCCATTTCACCTAATTTAAACTTCATCAACAGGGTGCTATTGAGTGAAAGAGTAACATCTATAGCTAACAGTCTTTTGATAAGTTCAGTTTATTAGTAATAGTTCTGGCAGGAAAGAAATGGCATTCTCTCAAACTGGGGAATTTTAAGCGAGTTTAGTAAAACAATTATTTATAAAGTTATCTGTGGTGTTCAGGGAAACCACAAGGGGTGGGAACTGCAGTAGATTGTTACCACCCTTGGACCTGGAGGAGAAAAGGAGAGAATGGTCACCAGGACCGATGCATTGTGTGGCGCTGGGGGGTGGTGGGGTGATGGGGAAGGACTCTCTGACAGATGCTGATACCAATAGCTCAGGAAGGAAGCCAAGGAAAAGTAGCCTAACCTCACTTTCTTTGGTCTTCCAGCCTGTTCTGAGAGCCTCCTGTTGACTGGACAAAATCAGGTGCTGACAGGCAAAGGGGTAGTCTTTATATATATCAGCAGCCTAGGATGGCAAACAAGATAGTCAACACATTTTGGATAGCCATTCTGTTACACTTCTCAGCAACTAGGACACTCACAGACTCCAAGCGAAGGATAACAAATCCTTTGGCAGGAAAACTGACCTTTCTTTACTTTCAGTAAGAATTGAAGGAGGAAATAACTGAGTTGTCAGTTAATAGATTTCAAAAACAACACTTTTTTGAGGACAGATTATTGCATGCTTTTGAATAAAATTCATAGAGAATTCAAAGAAAACAAAACTTTTTTATTTTTTTAAATTTTTATTTTTACTTTATTTTACTTTACAGTACTGTATTGGATTTGGCATACATTGACATGAATCTGCCACGGGTGTACATGAACTCCCAAACATGAACCCCGCCTCCCACCTCCCACCCCACATCATTTTATTCCCAGCTATTTATTTACAAAGTTTCTTAAATCTTGAAGTTATAATAGGAATAGATTTGATACTGATGCTTATTTTATCTACAAGTACTATTTATATCTATTCTTGAATACATGAATAATTTGGGGGAAATCTCAGTTTCCATATACATTTCTAATGTATTTTTTGAAAGTGGACTTGGATTTTTAATATTTTAAAAAGATCATATATATTAATAATGATGCATTATGCTTTTAAGAATTATCACTTATAAAAATTTAATATACTTGTTATTAAAAATTTTAATGTTAACAAATCCAAAGGAAATTTTTTACCATGTAGAGACTTATATGCAAAAAAAAATAAATTTTTAATTTGTGTGTGTGTATTTACACTTGTTGCAAAGAGTGATGATCATATAATAATTCCCAGGAAAGCATTCTTTAAGATAAAATGCTATAGAAGATATGAGTATGAGCTAAACAATTAAAAAAAAACATAAAAATTCTGATGTTTCCAAAAACATTTATTCTTGAATTTTAGAGCAGATGATATGCATAAAGTGGTCATGGTGCTTATTTTTCCCATTGGATATTTTTAAATGCCAATATTTAAAATATGCAAAAGTGCATACTTTGTAGTGATTTAAACTTGTATATTTATTCACTTAAGAGAATTGGTTTATTGTAAAAACATATAACTCAGGAACAACCAGATGGAATAATGCACAGGACAAGGAAACAGAAAACGGTACACAGCTGTTGTGGCCTCTCGAGTCTTCTCTCTCCACATTTCCATGTGTTCACCAACCTGGAAGCCATACATCAGATATTTTAACTTAAAACTGAGAGCAGTATGGCAGAGATGGCTAGCTCTTTAGCAAAGATTTATACCGCCCCCCTTTCCAGGGAGTAGTGTTTTGCTGGAAAGTGGGCTCTCTGGCCAGGGTTACACTTCTCAGCACTGCACCCCCACCTCTTACATCTGGAGGGGAGTGTCTGAGCGAGTCTTCAAACGGTTTGTGGGTTGGAGTGCATAAGAAGCAGGTATATCTGGCTACTCCATGAGTAGACTCTGAGGCTCCGAAAGATGCTAGAGATGGAGGGTGGGAGGGAGGAATCTCCTTGACTCAGCCCCTTGGAAGGCTGCCCACTCCACATCTGTATTAAATTGTTCTGAGAGGAACTCTATCTTATCAAGCCCCTGCAGTTTGGGAATTTGTCCCTTATAGCTCTGAACACTACCTTAGCTAATTCACTTGGAACCAGAAGTCGGGCTGCCAAACACAACAACAGCAACAATCAAACAACCCTAAAACACGTGTCATTGACTTAGCAGGTAGACGGTGCTGCTTGTCAGTTGTACTCAGCGGCATCCAGCTCCTTGCGACCCCATGGACTGTAGCCTGCCAGGCTCCTCCGTCCCAGGGACTGAACCGATGCCTCCTGTGTCTCCTGCACTGGCAAGTGGATTCATTACCACTGTACTACCTGGGAAGCCCCTAGTAGGCGGATACTTAAGACTACAAAGCTGAAAAATCCTGTGAAGCAAAGATGAAGCATCTGACAAGTATTTTGTCTTCCTTGACTCCTCAGGCTGATTTCTAGATGAAGAGGTTGGAAGACGGAATGTTAGTGATATCTTTGGGTGCAAGGAATAGAACTAGGAGGTAAGTTGAGGCTGGTTTAGGCTAGTTTGTGGTAAAAACAAAAATAAAAGGAGAAGAAAGAATCCAGAAATGTGGAGCCTTTTGGGTTGAAAACTCAACTAGTTTTAGACTCCAAAAATGAAAAGGTCCGATTCAGAAATGTTTTCTGCATTAAAGATCCATTAATGCAGAGTTCTGCCACAAAATATAAGTGTTGAGTTCCCTCCAAGCTGGCTTACCTCAATGTAGCTGCACTTATATTGAAAGAAGAGAAGGAATGGGAGAAAAAAATTTATCAGGCTGGAGAATTATGATAATTAATTATGAATATTCTATATATTTGGGCATTTTATATGCAACTTAAATCAACTGGAAGCAAATAATCAGAAGCCTACACATTTTTTCAAATTGCTCAGCTAAAGAAATCACAAGCCAGACTTTTTCAACCTTTAACTGTTTAAGACTGAAAAAAACCCTCAGGTTTTGAAACTTGCATTGACAGGATGGCATGTGTGAAAACTATACCACTTCCTAGAAGATCTGGTACAAAAAAAAAAAAAAAGAAGCCAAAAAACAAACCATGGAGGATAATACAGTAAAAAGAACTCCCCTTAGGGCAAAGCCAGAGTCCACCTCACTCTCCCCCTTTTCCAGCACAATGATAAAATCATTTAATTTGAATTGACTTGTGGTTTTGGGGTAGGGGGAGGATGGGAGGAATGGATAATTAGGGAGTTGGAGATGGTCATGTACACACTGCTATATTTAAAATGGATAACCAACAAGGACCTATTGTACAGCACATGGAACTCGACTCAAGGTTATGTGGAAGCCTGGATGGGAGGGAAGTTTGGGGAAGAATGGATACATGCATAAGTACAGCGGAGTCCCTTCGGTCCTATCACACTGTTAATCAGCTCTACCCAAATACAAAAATAAATTTTTTTAAAAAATCATTATTCTCAAATTGAAGACTGCAGTAAAGTCAAGAAAGTTCCCCACTTTGGGGCAGAGATTTCACAGTGCCTGCTTGCAGGGTTTACCATGGCTATTGACCAGTGATCCCACTCTTCCCTTTTCTAAATGAGAGATTTGACTGTAGATTTTCTCTCTGCTCATGACTACAAAGTGTGTGCACAGACCAGATAAATTGTCCCAGGATCACGAGAAGCCACAGAATCTTAATGGAGAGGTCAGTGCAGCTACTGGAGATCTGGATTCGAGTTGGGTACACTAACTGAATGGAATTTTAGGATGTTTCTCTGGAATGGGAGTGAATGTATTCAATGTGAAGAATGAGGGGTTTACAGACATAGCTGATGTGGCAAAGACAAAAGATGTATTTGTCTCTTAAAAATTCATGCTCCCTTTCTATGGTGTAGAGTTGTTTCTGGGAGGCATATGTGTGTCTGCATCTCCCAGCATCTTTCGCTTTCAGGTAGGGCTTTTACACCAGCTCTCATCAATGGGCTATGAGTAAAAATAATGACTATTATTTCCAGGCTGAAATGTTTAAGAAGCAAGTATACTTTCTTCATTTTTTCTTCTCCAGTCCACTGGCTGGATTTGAATGACTCCAGAGTCCTACACGGTGGGGCTACAAGGCAGAAGGAGTCTAAACCACCTTTTAGAAACATGCCTATTGAATACCAGCATTGGATTCTTGTGTGACCAAAGAAAACAATTCTATTATGTTAAATCATGAGTTTCAAGGTTTATCTGAATCCTCTGCCACTCATACTAGATGATTACAATAGACACATAGTTCTAAAAATTATTTTGTGGCTATAGGAGCAAATATATATTTATATGTCTTTCTTTATATATTTCACACACATGAATTTAAGCAACTTATGCAGCTCAACTCCAGAAAAATTAATGACCCAATCAAAAAATGGGCCAAAGAACTAAACAGACATTTCTCCAAAGAAGACATACAGATGGCCAACAAACATGTGAAAAGATGCTCAACATCACTCATTATCAGAGAAATGCAAATCAAGACCACAATGAGATACCATTTCACACCAGTCAGAATGGCTGCGATCCAAAATTCTATAAGCAATAAATGCTGGAGAGGGTGTGGAGAAAAGGGAACCCTCTTACACTGTTGGTGGGAATGCAAACTAGTACAGCCACTATGGAGAACAGTGTGGAGACTCCTTTAAAAATTGCAAATAGAACTGCCTTATGACCCAGCAATCCCACTGCTGGGCATACACACTGGGGAAACCAGAATTGAAAGAGACACATGTACCCCAATGTTCATTGCAGCACTGTTTATAATAGCCAGGACATGGAAACAACCTAGATGTCCATTAGCAGATGAATGGATAAGAAAGCTGTGATACATATACATATTGGAGTATTACTCAGCCATTAAAAATAATACATTTGAATCAGTTCTAATGAAATGGATGAAACTGGAGCCGATTATACAGAGTGAAGGAAGCCAGAAAGAAAAACACCAGTACAGTATACTAACGCATATATATGGTATTTAGAAAGATGGTAATGATGACCCTGTATGCGAGACAGCAAAAGAGACACAGATGTATAGAACGGACTTTTGGACTCTGAGGGAGAGGGCGAGGGTGGGAGGATTTAGGAGAATGGCATTGAAACATGTATACTATCATGTAAGAAACGAAGCGCTAGTCTGTGTTCAATACAGGATACAGGATGCTTGGGGCTGGTGCACAGGGATGATCCAGAGAGACAATATGGGGTGGGAGGTGGGGGGAGGGGTTTAGGATTGGGAGCTCGTGGCAGATTCATGTCAATGTATGGCAAAACCAATACAGTATTGTAAAGTAAAATTAAATTAAAATAAAATTAAAAAAATAAGGACAAAGAAATAAAAAATTACTGAAATTTATACATTTAAATTTTAGAAAATGGTGCCTGATTAGCATGCAATTACTTCAGGGCAACCTAAATCTAGGAATTTACCAGTATATCCTTTTAATTTAAACCCAAGAGGTTAAACACAAAAAATGTGCTAGGATTTAATAAGGCAGGCAATGTGTTTTAATATTGTATCCTTGGGGGCTTCCCTGGTGGCTCAGATGGTGAAAAACCCACCTTGAACTGTGCTGTTGGAGAAGACTCTTGAGAGTCCCTTGGACTGCAAGGAGATCCAACCAGTCCATTCTGAAGGAGATCAACCCAGGGATTCCTTTGGAAGGAATGATGCTAAAGCTGAAACTCCAGTACTTTGGCCACCTCATGCGAAGAGTTACTCATTGGAAAAGACTCTGATGCTGGGCGGGATTGGGGGCAGGAGGAGAAGGGGACAACAGAGGATGAGATGGCTGGATGGCATCACGGACTCAATGGACATGAGTCTGAGTGAACTCCAGGAGATGGTGATGGACAGGGAGGCCTGGCGTGCTGCGATTCATGGGGTCGCAAAGATTCGGACGTGACTGAGCGACTGAACTGAACTGAACTGAATGCAAGAGACCTGGGTTCAATTCCTGGTTTGGGAAGATCCCCTGGAGGAGGGCATGGCAACCCACTCCAATATTCTTTCCTGGAGAATCCCCACAGACAAAGGAGCCTGGCAGGCTGCAGTCCGTGGGGTCACAAAGAGTCTGACATGACTGGGAAATTAAGCACAGCATAGCACATCCTTCACAGCATCTATACAGTGATAGAGAGACAGTATTTTTTGAGTATAAGACAAAGAAGACAAATGCTTTTATGGATTAGTGATAGGAATTAGTAGTAAATCCATACATCATACTGCAGGGTCACTAGCTATTGTGGAACTAGACCCCAGAACATCACATCAGTATAGTATTGTAGAGTTAGTGATAGCTTTGGGCTTCTCTGCTGGCTCTGATGATAAAGAATCTGCCTGAAATGCAGCAGACCCAGGTTCTATCCCTGGCTTCGGAAGATCCCCAGGAGGAGGGCATGGCAAACTGCTCCAGTACTCTTGCCTGGAGAATTCCACGGCCAGAGGAGCCTGGTGGGCTACAGTACATGGGGTTTCAAAGAGTCAGACACGACTGAGCAACTAACACTCTCACTTTCACTTTATTCATGGCTCTTAAAAACAACGTTTAGTTGGTGCTAAGTGACAAGCTCAAGCCTACAGCAGGGACAATGTCAGGAAAAATATCAAATGTATGTCATGCCTGTCATTTGTCTATTTATTCTCAAATCCCTTCCTTTCCACTACACTGCTCAGTTCTGTATCACCAGGGGCTGACCCTGCAAACTTACATGCAAGAAAAAGTTATTCATAAATGATACTTAATTTGTGAAATGACTTATTTTTATTAAATATGTACACTGACAGACCTCTTCAGTGTCCTAAATTTATATACAGGGCAAAATTAGAAATTATCACATAATCACTTCTATTTTAAATGTTATTACAAGTATATAAAATTACATTCATATGGGACAACTAAGTGTGTGAGACATTTCAGTGTCATTATCCAATCTTTTAATCTTTCTTCAGTACCCATACATTTTTAGTTTGGCTACCTTGGGAGCCCTACTTCACTTACTAAGAAAATTTTGTTCAAAAAAATTATTTACATTAGGGTTTTCACTGAAAAATTCCATTTAAGATTTCACCAATCCCTTCCCTGCAAATTTAATATTTAGTTTTCTTAACCAGTATATACAGCAGCATATAACATTATGATTTATTTAAAGTTTTTTATAGAATAAACATTTTTTTTTCACTTCAAATTTTAGCTTTACATTTTTTTTTTACTTTATTTTACTTTACAGTACTGTATTGGTTTTGGCATACATTGACATGAATCCGTCATAGAACACATTCTTTTCAGTTTTACTCAGTATTTGGGTTTAAATGTCTGCATACTTTATTGATTTAAAAACAATAATTCAAAGCACAATGTATAGTGAAGGCCACCAGTACAAAGACTTCTCTATAAATTAAAAGCTTAAGCTGTAGCTTTGAGCATTACAGTGGAAGACAGAATAAGATAAATGATATTCCTCATACCTGCATCACTAACTGGTTTGTTACCGCCACAAGTTATGAACACGCTTGTGCCTAATTATACACCTTAACTTTTCTTAGATTTTCACTGATGTTCACTTCTTGGTGTTTTTCAAATATGTGGACATCTAGACAACAGTTCCTCATATTCAATCCACTCCTTAAAAGTGAAGGCAATAGATCTCTATGGCAGAATTAAAACAGCCATAATCTGACAACTCACCAATATCTCTAAGAAATCCATACTAATCTCACATGGATGGATTTTGCTGCACCTGGGAGCTTAGGAGCTAGCAGGCAGAATGAGTTACTTTTCAATATTTCTACAAGGAAATGATTGACTTGGAAATCTTGCATGTCATTATTATTAGCATTAATTATTGCTTGCAAATAGCATTACCTGAAGCAGGTGCATTTAATGATCCTGTCTTAAAATACCTGACAGGGAAAATGGCAAAATACCACAGCTATTTTTACTTCTTGTTATTATGGCTTTGAAAACACAAAAACTGAAAACACAAAAACATCTTCAGTTGAGGCTGTCACAAAATTGTTTCTTCTCTACACCTATACACAGAACACTGAGTAACTCATGAAGATTAGGGAAAAAAATAGTTTTACTGAAAAGCAGGCATTTTTGAAATTGGCACAAATGAAGGAATCTGAAAAAAATTACATTTGTATTTCTTCCTTAACAAGTGTGTCTTAAATACAACATTTTAGGAGTACTAACTATGCCTCTTTGCTGTAGCTATTAAAAATTTCATTCCTGAGATTTTTGGAGTCAGAATTTTAAAGCAAGCACAGAGGAAAAGATGTTTTCACCAGATGGAAGGGTGAACTGTAGATCAACACTTCAGCCAGTTGTTTTTTGTCATTTTTCCATGCATTAGCTTTTTCATTTGGGATATATTCATACAATAATGTACTCCTTACCTACTGGGCCCTAAATATGCCATGTTCTCAAAGAGCTGCAATAGTCAGCTGAAAGATGGTGCATAAGTAAAGGTTATTGTTACTAAATATTTGCCATTGTAGGTAGCTTCCTTCTTTTAAAGTGTGAACATAGAGACAAAACGAGCTTTTTACATCTGCTCTGAGTTAAATAACAATTCAAGTATCTCTTTTAAAATGAAGTTCTGAAGAAATTAACATTTATGAATCACAAATTTAAATATATCTTCTGAAAGACAGAATATTCCTGGAATATCCCTTGTTTAGACTACAAAGATCAAAACCTAGCTTTGGTCTATGTTATCTTTTTGATAGTTCCTCATGTTTTAAAGTCTATATACTTAACTAATTATTTAGAGAAAATGAACATCACATGCGTGAAAGGAAGGCTTAAAACAGTAACATTTCACTTAAAAGGCTATATTCAGTAGAAGATGGAGTATGTCATTTGTGCTTATTTTCAGTTAAAGCTGACATATAAGATGTTCACTGCATTTTCGTGTGAAATGGGGTTGTGTCATAATCTTGAAAATGAATTCCCTTAGAAGTTGTGATCTTCATAATAGCACCATTCAAAGCATCATCCTCGATGAGCGTTATTAATCCATTGGCAATCATTGAAGGGCTAAATATAAAGGGAAAATCAATATTTTAAAAGTAAAGAATAAAGCATAATTGTCACATCACTTTGAGTTATTTTTGAAGTATCTATTATCTTTAACAAATAATTGGGAAATGTATGTTACGCAGCACTGCTACCTGAGTTTTTAATTCAATGAGATATTCACTGAATTATTAATCTGCTGTAGATGTCCACACCTAACCTTGTTATTTTGATAGGAAGGATTCATAAATTTATCCTTATTATTTACATTGAGTAAATGATTATTTTCCCACCTTTAGCCTATCAGCAGAATTTAGACCTATCAGAAATATTCTTAGAGTAGAAATGAAAAGAATTGTCAGTTTAGTTACTCAGTCATGTCTGACTCTTTGCCATCCCATGGACTGCAGAATGCCAGGCCTCCCTGTCCATCACCAACTCCCAAAGTCTACTCAGACTCATGTCCATCAATTCAGAGATGCCATCCAACCATCTCATCCTCTGTCATCCTCTTCTCCTCCTGCCTTCAATCTTTCCCAGCATCAGGGTCTTTTCCAATGAGTCAGTTCTCATCAGGTGGCCAAAGTATTGGAGTTTCAGCTTCAGCATCAGTCCTTCCAACGACTATTCAGGACTAATTTCCTTTAGGATGGACTGGTTGGATCTCCTTGCAGTCCAAGGAACTCTCAAAAGTCTTCTCCAACACCACAGTTCAAACACATCAATTCTTCAGTGCTCAGCTTTCTTTATAGTCCAAGTCTTACATCCATACATGACATGACTACTGGAAAAACCAAAGCCTTGACTAGATGGACCTTTGTTGGCAAAGTAATGTCTCTGCTTTTTAATATGCTGTCTAGGTTGATCAGAGTTCTCCTTCCAAGGAGCAAGTGTCTTTTAATTTCATGGCTGAAGTTACCAACTGCAGTGATTTTGGAGCCCAAGAAAATAGTCTCTCACCGTTTCCATTGTTTCTCCATCTATTTGCCATGAAGTGATGAGACTGGATGCCACAATGTTAGTTTGCTGAATGTTGAGTTTTAAGCCAACTTTTTCACTCTCCTCTCTCACTTTCATCAACAGGCTTTTTAGTTCTTCTTCACTTTCTGCCATAAGGTTAGTATCATCGCATATCTGAGGTTATTGATGTTTCTACTAGCAATCTTCATTCCAGTTTGTGCTTCATTCAGGCCAGCATTTCTCATGATGTACTCTGCATATAAGTTAAATAAGCAGGGTGACAATATACAGCCTTAACATACTCCTTTCCTGATTTGGAACCAGTCTGTTGTTCCATGTCCAGTTCTAACTGTTGCTTCTTGACCTGCGTATTGATTTCTCAGGAGGCAGAATTGTAGAAGGATAAATAATTTTAGAAGGAGAAAGAATTGTAGCCAACATTTATTGAATGTCTATTATTTATCTGCTGCTGTTTTAAGTACCTTCCATTTATCAACTTGTTTGTAGACTTTTCAAAGTCCTGTAAGCTTGTCACTCCCATTCTACATGTGAGAAAACTGAGGTACCCAGAGGCTGACGGATAAGTCTGTGGTCAGTGGTGGAGTCAGGATTTGATACCAATGACTCCATCCTGTGAAATGTCAACTGCTCTAACTCAGACATGTTTAGGAAAGTGGATGAAGTTAGGGGCCACATGAAATGTCACGAAGGGTATATTTAAACATTGCTTGGAATTTAGGCAGATAAGGTATCACTTCTTTGAAAGACAATTAAACATCACCTTTAAAAAAATACTTCCTTATGGCTGATTAATAATGCATTCTCTACATCTAAAAACAAAATTCATGATATACAAATAGAGTCTATTTAGAAACCCAGAAAAAAAGTGTTTTTTTTGCAGAGATTTTGCCAAACTAAAACTTTGAAGCTCATTTGAGTTTCTCAAATGTAAAAGCTAATTTTCTCCCTTTTGATTGCTTATGTCTAGATAGCCCTTTGCTTTGTCATATTAAAGGAAGATAGGTATAGCTTTACTTACTCCAAAATTCCATAGTATTTCATCATATCCTTGATAGGACCCATGTATTCTATATATTTCCCCATGTTTTCTTCATTTTCAATGGATTTGAGGATGGGTGTATCAACAAAGCCTGGGCAAATTGCGTTCAGTCTCACACCACTGTTCATGAGATTAGCAGCCATCTGTCAATTGGAAGTAGAAGGTTGCAGGTTTCAGGAGTTTCATAAATGTATCATGTAGGATAAACTGATAATTAAAGCTAGTTAAAAGACTCTGATGTGAAAATTACTAAACAGCTATCCTTCTAGCTCTATAAAGATGGCTATGGTAAGGCTGACTGATGGCAGAAAGTAAAGGAATATAAAACTAAAGTGGTAAACTAATTCCCAAAGACTCACTTGATGACTTTCTAAAAAATTCCATATTGGACACTTCTGAAAATACTTGATTATCTGAAGTACTCTTACCTACTGAACATTGCAGGAAACTGAATGTAAGAAGCTAAGGCTTAGGTGGAAAGATGTACATGTATGACTGAGCCCCTTCACTGTCCACCTGAAACTACCACAATGTTGCTAATCAGCTATACCCCACCACACACATAAAAAGTTTAAAATAAAATTAAAAAAAAAGAAGCTAAGGCTTTAGAATTAATATCCCAAGTTTTCTTTGCAATGGGTTGTATTAAAGTATTCTTACTTGCTTAAAAATACATTTAGTGGAAAATTTTAGGACTTTGATTATTCTAAAGATATTTAGTAATTGGCACTCTCTGGAAGACAATTTTAAGTATTTTCAAACTAACATCTTTTGGCTTAATTTTCAACCTATAGATTTTATCTAAACTATTTGTAAAACAAAATGTAAGTCAGTTGTTTGTAGATTCATTTTTCCTCCTTGCTAAAGTTTACTCATAAGACCTCAAATCAATACTCATAGTGCTCTCAAGTTTATCTGTGGATAAACACAGAGTAATAAGAAATTTGAGTTGCCTGATGTGGACTAAGGTCAAACAAAATGATGCTCTGCTTTCTTGTTTCAGATCCTCTACCATAAACACGCATCCTTTTCAGGGTACTTGCCCAGGTTTTCTCATCTTTGTGCTTTTTGTTGGTGATTTTACTATTTGAAATGCCCTCAAGGTATAGTGCTGAAGTGCTGTCTAGTATTTCTAAGTGCAAGAAGGCTGCAATGTGCCTGATGGGAGAAAATACATACATTAGAGCAGCTTCCGTCAGGTGTGAGGTATAAATGCTATTGGCCATACTATTAATAATACAATACATATTACACACAATACATATTAAATAAGGTGTCTTTAAATAGAAATATACTTAAAATTATGCCGTGTGTGGATTGGTTGAACAAGACATTGTGACAAGTTCCTCCCAGGAACTTAACCCCAAATTTCCCTTAAAAGCAATAGTTCAATATCCTCTAATTCAGCATTTGCAAGTGATTTACAGAACATAACTAATGAATAATGAGCATCAACTGTACAAGTTCCAGTCTTGTAACTGTAAGTGCAACATTTCTGGTCTTTGCTTTGATTTACTTTGCTTCCCTGGTGGCTCAGCAGTAAAGGATCCACCTGCACTGCAGGAGCTGTAGGAGACATGGGTTTGATCCCTGTGTCAGGAAGATCCCCTATAGTAGGGCATGGCAACCCACTCCAGTATTCTTGTCTGGAGAATCCCATGGACAGAGGAGCCTGGCGGGTTGCAAAGTCTCACACCAGTGAAGCAACTTAGCGTGCACGCATGATTGCACTTTGCTTTGTAATAGTGTTATGTGTTCATTAAAAGTTGATTTAAGGATTAAGACTTTACAAGTTAAATTTTTCAATCAGTTTCAATTATGCGTGTGACAGCTGCTCATCTTCCTTTTTGACTGAACATTTACCATTCACCATCTGCTTTCTCTATGCCTATCATTTCTTGCTACTAACGATTTCCTCGTCATCAGTCCCCTCTCTCCGTCTCAACTAGACTAACCACTGCGAGGTCTCTCAACTGCTCTTTTGTCTTCTACTTTTGTCCTCTCTCATACATTTTCTTTGTTTTGTCTTTGGCAGCACCACACGGCCTGAGGGATCTTAGTTCCCTAACCAGGGATTGAACCCTCACCCCTGGCAGTGAGAGTGCAGAGTCATAACCACTGGATCACCAGGGAATTACCATACGTTCTCTAAATAGTAGCAAGAATGGTCCTCTTCACATGGAAAAAAAATCTTGTCACTCCTGTGCAGAAAAGACCGAATGAAGGCTATACTTAGAATAAAGTCCAAGTTCATGACCTTGACCCGTAAGTCGCCTTTGGTCTGGTTCTTGCTTACACTTCCAATCAATCATCCTTCTACTTTACCCTTGTTCATCAGGCTCCACTGAAGCTGTACTTTTTTTTTCAGTTATTATATTAAGGTACATCATACTATCAACGCATGTGGTCAGCTACGGCTAAAATATTTTTCTAAGCTCCGCACATATTTACCCTAGATCTCTACGGAGACAGAATCCTTGACAATGCTACCAGGTAAAAGCTAGCCTCACCCCTTCCTCCATCCTCCAGGCTCTGACTTATTTTTACCATATCGTCAGGATAAGTAATGCCTTGAGCATTTAAGGAAGTCTATAGTTAATGATTTTTTAATTTGGAGTCAATTTCAAAAATAAAGGCTATCTTTTTTTTTTTTTTAATCCTTAACGATTTTTTCAGTACCCTGTGTTTAGAATCTACTTCATGTTAAAACAGTCTACTCTATGATGCTGCTGCTGCTGCTAAGTCGCGTCAGTCGTGTCCAACTCTGTGCGACCCCATAGACGGCAGCCCACCAGGCTCCCCTGTCCCTGGGATTCTCCAGGCAAGAACACTGGAGTGGGTTGCCAGTTCCTTCTCCAATGCATGAAAGTGAAAATAAAAATGAAGTCGCTCAGTCGTGTTTGACTCTTTGCGACCACATGGACTGAAGCCTCCCAGGCTCCTCCATCCACGGGATTTTTCAGGCAAGACTACTGGAGTGGGTTGCCACTGCCTTCTATAATTGGTCCTTTATGTTACCTGGAAACTATTTTTAATAATAAATAAGGATGAGATGGTTAGCTAGTATCACCAACTCAAAGGACATTAATTTCAGCAAACTCTGGGAAATAGTGAAAGGCCAAGGAAGTCTGACATGCTGTCCATGGGATCACAGAGTCAGACATGGCTTATTGACTGAACAACAACTCTGAAGTATAATTTATTTTTCTATCTTTAATCTAAATGTATAAAAAAATTTTAAAGCAAAATTTGGCTTTTTTTTTTTTTCATAAAAATGTAAACATACAACGCACTCTACCTGCATTGTTTACTTCTCTGCTTTTTTTTTTTTTTTTGATCATACCATGCAGCATGTATGATCTTAGTTCCTTGACCAAAGATTGAACCCATGCCCCCTGCATTGGAAGCGAGGAATCTCAACAACTGGACCACCAGGGAAGTCCCTAAATATACTGAATTTTAACTCTGTTCCCCTCTACTTTGTAGAGCTCATCTGTCACATTTGCCCAGAAAGAGAAAGAGAGATCTTGTGGCTGTGTTCTCACCGCTGCTGAGCGTGTGAATCCAACTATGCCATGTTTTGAAGCACAATAAACAGGCTGCTGTGCAACAGGCATGAGCCCTGAAACAGACAAACAAAAACCAAAAACAATTTTATTAAAGAAAAGCAGACAAACCCCAACAATTGCTGTGAAAATAAATAATCTGTGTGTGTTCCATTTTAAGATTAATCTTAGAAAATACTCTAAGGTCATCATTGGACAACTTTGTAAACCTCATTAGTCCTAGCATCATATATTTCTAGCATGACCTCTGCTCTATTGTTCTGAATTTACAGTTGGTAAGTTACAGCCTAGGGATACAGGCAAGGGTGATATAAAAGTTTATCTGCCTCCTTGACAAAGTCAAGAAAAGTTGACCTTATCTAAAATACCAAAAGAATCATCTTGAAATCCAGTAAGTTATTATCTAATTTTCAGGTTTTAAGCCTGGATTTTAAAAAGTGTATATTCTACATTTTTTAAGGCTGAAGGAATTTAGATAGCTTAAGCAGGATTTGGAGGGTTTTATTGGTCTTCATTTTAAATTGGTCAGCATTTCTCTGCCCTGCCCTGAAAGATGCCTCTAAGTGTTGAAGAAAATTAAAAATTAACTTCTTTTGATTCTGAGGTAGCAGATGCCTGTATCTTCTCATTCCATGACTTAGGAAAAGAAAACCAGAAACAAAATTGTTTGATCCTATTTTATTTCCTTTCATAATTACATAATCAACAGCAGAATTCAATCAATTTTACAATTGGCTTAATTTTCTTTTTTAAAAATTTCCTTTATTTTTATTTTTTTTTTTAATTAACTCTTTATTTGAACTCCCAAACATGAACCCCCACCACCACCTCCCACCCCACATCATCCCTCCGGATCATCCCCATGCACCAGCCCCAAGCATACTGCATCCTGCATCGAACACAGACTGGCGATTTGTTTCTTACATGATAGCACACATATTTCAATGCTATTCTCCCAAATCATCCCACCCTCTACCTCTCCCTCTCCCACAGAGTCCAAAAATCCACTCTACACATCTGTATCTCTTTTACTGTCTTGCATACAGGGTCCTAGACACGCAATAATAACTCTTCAAATATATGATTAAATTCACAGTCCAGGAAAAGGTAGTATTGTAGCATATATAGTATCTTTTCTCGCCTACTTCCCAGCCCAACAGCACCTCCCACCCAAAGAAACAAATCAAGAAAAACAAACTTTACTGTAGATATTTGTACTATCAAGCTTTTTTTTTTTTTAATTTTTTTTTCTGTTTAATGGGAGTATAGCCAATTAACAATGTTGTGATAGTTTCAGGAGAACAGTGAAGGGTCTCAGCCATACATATACATGTATCCGTTCTTCCCCAAACTCCCCTGGATGGGAGGAGTTTTGGGGGGGAGACAGTAGGTCCTTGTTGGTTATCCATTTCAAATATAGCAGTATGTACATGTCCATCACAAATTCCCTAACTATCCTTTCTCTCATCCTTCCCCCGAGCAACCTTAAGTTCGTGCTCTATGTCTGTGAGTCTGTTTCTGTTTTGTAAGTAAGTTCACTTTTATTTCTCCTAATTGTCAATTCTCTATTTCAATCAACAGTGAAACTTTTAATTACAGCCGTTTTTCCATCTTGGCTTTTAACTTCCTGAGTTAACGTGCTCTATCATTTTTAAAATTTGTGCCTTCTCCAAATCAGGAAGCAGCAATCCCTGATTACTATAATGTTATTACTATCAAATATCATGCTAATACTACTAAATGATTCTGCTGAGATGTGCTCACCTCCACCCAGCTAACTAGTCCCAGAACACTACGGATGGATCATGAGCCGGTTATGCCAAAGTTCAGTGAACCTTAACCACTTCCTGGGTGCCTGCCAGGTCTCAATTTATGAAGTATGTTTGCTCAAGAGCAGTTTAAATCCCTGGGATGGTAGATCACACAGAGTGCATCCACCCAGTGATCTCAAAGCATGGAACATGTGGTTCTCCTTTTCGTTTTGTTTTTGTTCAGTAACATGTGCAAGTTAATTAAGGTCTTCAGTGTCAGTCAACAAGAATTAATGATTCTTTCACAGATGTATTAGATATACAGGTGTATTAAGAGATCAAGATAAAGCAAATAAACAGGTACAGTCAGACACTGCTGTTTCTTGTTCTTATAAGTTAGTTACTGTTCTATCGTCTCCTTCAGTGTTTACGAGGCCAAGGCAATGGTTGAAGGTGGTGTTCACGGACAGCAGGAAATGCAGAGTGAACCTGAATCAGAGATGAGCTAGTTGACAGCACAAAACCCAGAAGGACACTGTTCACAGATGTTGTCAAAGATGAAGGTGGAATGAATTTCTGTTACATATGTGGGAGCAATGAGCTTCTGAACCCAAACTAGTTCAAAGTGTCACGGCAGTGAAGGAGATCAAATGTTGTGTTGCTTCTAAGAAGCAAGCTGCAAAACGCACTTTCCTTTAAAGGTATGTTGGAGATGCAATCAGAATTTGTCTGCATCTTTAAAGTGGCGCTTGGTCTTGTAACTCTCTTAGCATTCCAGTGATATTTTCACTGTGATCCTGCAAAATGTTTCCTCTTGCTCTGCTTTCACTTTCTGGTATTAGATCAAAGGCTGCCTAAATCCTTTTCAGACATTCAAAAACCAAACATCCTTTTAAGATATTTTTACAGCTTGGTGGTATAACTGGCATAAAATAAACTGGCACATATTTAAAGTGTGTGGTTTGATAAGTTTTGACATATATCGACACTCACGAAACCATGACCACAATCAAGATATGAACACAAACATCCCCCCAAAGTTTCCTTGTGCGTACTCTGTCATCCCTTCCTTCTGCCTTTCCCTCCCTTCTAAGCAGCCACTGATCTGTTCTGTGTCACTATAGATTAGTTTGCCTCTTTTAGAAGTTTATATAAATATAAGCACACAACATAAACTTTTCTATCTGGATTCTTTCAGGATAATTCTTATGGGATTCATCCCATGTTGTAATGTCTATCAATAGCTCATTTCTCTTTCTTTTTCTGAATAGTATTACACTGTAAGGATATACCTATCAATTGCATATACCTTGCTCTTTTGATAGATATATTCAGTTTGGAGGATGATAAAAGAAAGAAAATTCTATTTTTCAATTGTTTTATTTAGGCAAGTTGTAGTTAATTTAGTTAAATAGTTTTTCTTTATCTCCCCACTACATGCAGATTTTAACTATTGCTTCTTACATTTTGAACAGCTAAAGATCCTACAGGATTTTGTCCCCAGCTTGCCAACTGACTTTCAATGTAGACATTTGCTCTTTCTCCCTAAGTTTGCTGCTTTGGAAAGGAAACTATAGATTAGTTTGCCTCTTTTAGAAGTTTATATAAATATAAGCACACAACGTAAACTTTTCTATCTGGATTCTTTCAGGATAATTCTTATGGGATTCATCCCATGTTGTAATGTCTATCAATAGCTCATTTCTCTTTCTTTTTCTGAATAGTATTACACTGTAAGGATATACCTATCAATTGCATATACCTTGCTCTTTTGATAGATATATTCAGTTTGGAGGATGATAAAAGAAAGAAAATTCTATTTTTCAATTGTTTTATTTAGGCAAGTTGTAGTTAATTTAGTTAAATAGTTTTTCTTTATCTCCCCACTACATGCAGATTTTAACTATTGCTTCTTACATTTTGAACAGCTAAAGATCCTACAGGATTTTGTCCCCAGCTTGCCAACTGACTTTCAATGTAGACATTTGCTCTTTCTCCCTAAGTTTGCTGCTTTGGAAAGGAAAGCTAAAGGGAGAGAGAAAAGTGCTTTTGTTTTTTTGACAATGACTTTAACTGAGGTTGAAATGTTTCAGAAATCCAACATTTTCTCCTGGATCTCACGATCCAAGTATTAACATTATTTCTGTTGCAGTCAACTTCAGTGTTGGTTAGCCATACTCTGTTACTGACCTTAGACTCACGGTACTAACATATACTCATATATGGTTTCCACATGCTTCAGATAAAAATCTGTTCTCAGGCTAGAAATAAGGATCAGCACAGAGAATTGTTCAGGGTGTGTCCAATATGACTCTGGGATCACCACTCACATGGGAGTTTGTAGAAATTGTGCCCCACAGAGTTGCTGCAGTTTATCACCTGCACAACCATACATGGAAGCCCTCTGTGGTAGAGGAGGATGAACCAGTGGAGGTAGGAAGAAAACAAGGTAAGCATCGTGTCATAGAAATTAAAGACGGAAATATTTTAAGAAGCCTACATTAGTTACTTTTATCAAGTGCAGAATCAAAAGAGAATCACGTTTCTTTGAGATATTAACAAGTCTCAAAATCTCTCATCTAAAAATTGTAGCTGTCACCCAAAAGTAAATAAAAATAAAAAAAACTGGTGCCAAAAAATCCATGATGAACAACAAAAAAAATCAAACTTTAAAAAAATAAATAAAAATAGTAGCCCTCTTGGTTTCACCTCTTTCTCCAGCTACCTCTGCATAGCACAATAGTTCACCCTAATCAGGCTTTCATCTGACCAGTCCAGTCAAACAGATCTTGTGGAGGTTGCCAGTGACCTATGTCTGCTAAGGCTAAGCCTTCATCGTGCTGGACACTTTCCTCAGCAGCAACCAACACAGCGAATTATGCTCTCCTTGAAATACTTCCCTCCTTTCGCTGGTGTTCTTCCGCCTTACGTTTGCTAGCAGCTCCTCCTCCTCAACCAGACCCCAGGAATAGGCTGGAGGACCCAAGAGCTGACCTTGGCCCTCTCTGCTTTTTAAAATAATTTAATTTATTTATTTATCTTTGGTTGTCCTGGGTGTTCCTTGCTGCGTGGGCTTTCTCTAGACTCAGAGAGTGGGAGCTACCATCTAGTGTACAGGCTTCTCACTGCAGTATCTTCTCTTGTTGCAGAACATTGGATCTAGGTGCGTGAGCTCAACGGCTGCAGCTCCTGGGCTCTAGAGCATGGCTCAAAAGTTGTGGTGCACAGCTTGGTCGCTCCAAGGCATGTGGGATTCTTCCTAGACCAGAGGTCAAACCCGTGTGCCCTGCATTGGCAGGAAGATGCTTTTCCACTCACTGAGCCACCAAAGAAGTGCCCTCTCTTTTTACGCACATTCTTTCCCTGTGTGACTTTATCCAATCTTGTGGATGCAATTCATTCTCTCAATGTCTCTTTCATTCTCTCCCTCTCACATAAACACACATGATTTTTAAATTTAAATTCCACATTTCCAGCCAGGATCTCTTCCTCTGTCTCGAGACTTCCCATTAGTTTTCTTCCCTTAAAACACAGTGTGTGCTAATTCAAAAGCTTTTATAGGAGTGAATTCATTTTAGAAATATGTGTTTGGTACCAATTAGGTGCCAAATAGAATGAAAACATGTTTTAAATTGTTAGTTAAAAATGTATAAAACCAAGGGGAGGAGCACCATTTGACCAGAATGTCATCTCTTATATTATTTAACCATTAAAAAATGTCCTTTTAATTGAATTTGTCGAGAGGAATTACAGGAGTTTGGATCTGGGGTGCCAGACTAGCTGATCTGAAATCCTGAATCCACCACAGTGAGCTCTACCTTTGGAGGGCTTACTTCTGGATATCGTGGTGTTTTCCTTGTGTGAACTTGAGGAGTAACAGTAGCTATTGTGTGTCTTAAATGAGCTAATTTACACAAAATACTTAAAACTGTGCATACCACATAATGAGCTCTACCTAGCATTTGCTGTTATTTTTCTATAAATGCAAATTAAACATTTTTCTTAAGATGAAACATCTCAAAGTCTTGTTTTATTAATTAGTTTACCTGTTTATCCACAGTGTACCTTTTTATGAAAATGTATCTTTTACACCAAAAATGCCACAAATCTGGTGCAGCATCCTAACTCGATTTGGTTTCTTACCCTTGGCCAACTGTGGACTGTTGCTAATCCCAATTCAAAAGTCTTTACAGAGGGCCTTCATTTAAGAACTATGTATTCAGCAACTTTAAATACAAAGGATAACGAAATAGTATTTAAAATATGCTCTGTTGAAATGTGTAAACCAAACCGGAGGGCCCCTTGTGCAGGGGTAGGGTAGAATTTTGATATTCAACCAGCCAGATGACCCCATCTGACTTCACAGGGAATTCTGCCAGTATCATGACTGCAGGCACAGTTGCTGGAATGAATTTAGATATTTTAAAGTCTTACAAATTAATTCCCATATGCACAGAGAAATTCTTTTGTGTTCATGTTAAAGGATTTAAGGATGACAAAACAAGGATTGTGACCAGGAGAGAACAGTCTCTAAAGAAATGTCATTTTGTTGGACGTTGTGGGGAATCCTCAATTGTGCTTAAAAATAGATGCCTTAAATTATAAAAAAGTTAGGAAGTAACTTTTAATGCTTATTTATTCTAGGCCCAGCACTGTGCAAGTTTACTTAAAGAATTGCAAAATGGCTCTCTCCAAAATAGAACAAATCTAAATAGTAGCAGGTTTATGTCTGTCATAACTGAGATAAAGAAAAATAATATCAACAGAGAGAGACATTCTACCCATGAAACAGAGAAATATTTTCTACAACCACTCAGGATAATAACACAAAATGATACGAACTGATGGAATAACTATCAAAAACCGTTTAAATACTTGAAAATTAAACATGCAATTAAAGAATAAAGTCATTCAGAAAGATAAAATATCATTTCCATTTCCATTAGTTCTTCTACCTTTAACTTTCTTTCTATCCATCTTTACAAAAGATAGCATCAATATCTACATTTCACTGAGAGTAAAAAGCTCAAAAAGTTTTGGTGCAAAAAACTGAAATACGCTCAGATGGCAATTTTCCTGAATCCGTGAACACACTTGCTTTTAAGTGGATAGAAACCATGTAAAATAAACTATACAGAAGTGTTAAAGAAACTCGACTTAGGAAAGTAAATTGAGAGTCTAAACATACTGATTTCTTTGCATGATAAACTTAGGCTCAGCAGATGTGCCCAAAAGCAGGAATTGGAACTCTCCACATTTTCTACCCATCTCACATTGTCTACCCATCTCTCTGCATTTGACCACCACTCCTCTAACAGAAGGGGAAAAGAGAACTAGTGAGATGCATTTATCTGTGTTTACACAGAAAGCTAACTTAAGTAACTGGTGGATGTCTTCATTATATGATCTTTCACACAGTAGAACACCTTATCTGATGCTGCTTTTTCCCTTCTCAGTCTCATGCCTGCCAGTAACAAATTATGCTTTGAAATGTGCCATGCTGTAAAAAGTGGCATAAATTTTCACAAAACAACTACATCTAATAAAAATCTTTCCAAAAGGTAACTTCAGTAGCACTTTCCAGGGATTGTTAATTCTCAGAAAGTTGCCCCTAATATCCCATCAAAATATCCCTTCCTAAAAGTTCAGTTATTGCCTATGCTGGGTTTAGAGGAAACCAAGATGAGCTCTTTTAGCCACTCAAAGAATGTCCCTGTGTAAACTTTAGGGGCCTGCTCCTCAAAGTTGGGGCCAAGGACCGGCATCATAATTGCAGGACCCACCCCAGAGTAGAATTTACCTCTAAACAAGGGTAATATTTCTCATATTGAATTCTGAAAGACTATTCATTTCCTTAACAGTCTTCCCCACCCCCAACATGGCTAGGAAATGCTAAATTTTTTATCCATTTCTCAAAGGCCAATGAAATATTTGACCTTTCCTACTGACTCATTCTAGTGTGTGTCTTCTTAATAATTTTAAGTCATAAGACAGCAAAATGGCGCCATGAAAATGTTCTTTGGTACTGAAAGAGGGAGGTGGCTCTTTGGACCAATGAAGATCCAGATAATGCAGAGTCATCCATTGTACAAGATACACTAAATCATAGTTGTTCAGTCTCTAAGTCATGTCCAATTCTGCGATCCCATGGACTGCGGCATGCCAAGCTTCTCTGTCCTTCACCGTCTCCCTGAGTTTGCTCAAACTCATGTCCATTGCTTTCTTAACTAATTCTCACCACTTTACCCAAGTTATGCAACTTGTTCAAGATGAGTTGTTCAACTATAAATTGGAGATAATTAAACAGACTTCTATTGTAGGGAACTATGAAAGTTAAATGTGACATCATACAGCCAATGGTTTATCACAATGCCTGGAACTTGGCATTTGCTAAATATGTTAGTCCCCCTTTTTTAAAGCAAGAAGAGTTACAGAGGGTTGTACCATATGATAACCTGAAATTTCTGGTCTGTTTTGACATTGCAGCCCAAATGTTTCTCTTCAGGCCACATGAGTCTTAAAGACTTTCACCGCTTATTATGTTTCTGCTTCGTCTATGCCATGATAACTAATGGGCTGGCCAAAAAAAGTTTATTTGGTTTTTTTCCATAAGATGTAACAGAAAAACACAAATGAACATTTTTGGCCAACCCAATATTTAGTGCTGCATACTTACAAGAGACACTGACATATAGCTCCTGGGGTAGAAAGTTTGTTTTCATATCCCAATTCCTTTCTGTAGATGTTCAACATGTTTGGTTAACTTGAATGTGTTATTTAAAGTGGTAACCTTAGCACTTTTACTGTAACATAACAAATCATATTGTTCTAGATATGACATAGCTCAAATGAGTATGTCACTGGGCTGGTATTCAACTACAAAAAGTTCTAGGATATCCAAATATTTTCACAGGACTCTTAATGTTTTCAATTCAGTGATATGAACTTCATAGTGTCACTCACAAAACGCCACTGAATGCCTTATTTCTGAAGCACACAGATCACCTGCAGCAAACACCAATTCCACAGTAGCTGAGCAGCTGGGAGCAGGTTTGGTGGGCAGACTCCTTTTCCTTTGATGACTTCTCTTTTCCCACTATTTGAGTAACTAAGTATAAAGAAGCATACTTGACTCCTATTGGATGTCTTGGGCTTCCCAGATGGCTCATTAGTGAAGACCCACCTCCCAATGCAGGAGGCATGAGTTTGATCCCTGGGTTGGGAAGATCCTCTGGAGGAGGAAATGGCAACCCACTCCAGTATTCTTGCCTGGAGAATCCCATGGACAGAGGAGCCTGGCGGGCTACAGTCCACGGGGTCACAAAGAGTCAGACACAATTGAGCACTCACGCACACATATATGGGATGTCTTATGGGAGCAGAGCTGTTTGATTATCTGCATAAAACCAGACTTTGCTCTTCTCTGTTGTTCAACTTCTTCTTGCTTAATAATTAAGGATGAATGTGGCAAACTGAGTGCAGGTTTATATATCACATTTATAGACAAAAGCTCATACAGAAGAGTCTATGTGGTTAACAGAGTTTGGAACAACTTCCCTGGCTCCAGACTGGAGACACCCTTCCCTCAACACAGCAAAGAATCACTCTCTACTGTAACTACTCCTCTGTTTGTTAAACTTATTAATTGCATCTGATACTCTGTCTGCGTCAGCGGTCATTACTCATTAACTCCTCTGCCCAAACCAGTGTGTCAACTTGAGGTTTTACTATGACACTAAATGATTCCACTGGATCTAGGCACGAGATCATGGGATGGACTCTGGTTGGACTGAATAGTACCTATTATTCCTTCAACAGAGAGAGCAGTAGGGGAAAAGAGGAAAGGTCTATAGGGAAGGAACATCTGGAAAACACAGGAAGCAAGCACTAGAACTACTTTTCCTATGATTTCATTTGTCAGTTATATCTCATATAAGCTGAGAAGTAAAAACAAACAAGCAAACAAAACTTTGGTAATTCTCAAAGACTTTTATGGTCATCTGGCATCTGCCAACATGCTCTGACTTCAGGGGTACAAAATTTTTGATATTATTTCTGAGGAAAGTGTGAAGATGTGAGACATCCACAATTTATTTTCTGCTATCCTATTAGAAAATCTTGTATTTTTATCAAACTGATTTCATTAAGGGAAGAGCAGAGGCTCATAATGAGTGGATAAAACACAAAACAGTACATTTTAATATTCTTTCTGAGATGAGAGAATCTCAGTGTCAAAGCCAAGGGTCGGAGGAGGGCTAGCAGGGGTTGCCCAGATGGGCCAGAGGCAACAAGGAAATGGTGTTAGATGTTGCAGGTGTGGAGGATGGGCATTATGAAGGCACCCAGTCAAGTGTAATGGACAGAGGTGAACTAGTGAACCATCATCAGTGGAATTACACTGCTTATCGGGAGGAATATCAGAGGGAGAATGATTTTGGATTGCTCTGATTTTCACTAGATTGTAAGAGTGTCAGAGAGTAACTCAAAGCCAGAATGGTCTCCTCATTGAATTTCTACCCATTCATTGCTGTGTCTACACGACTAGCAAAAGATTCACACATGGTTCCCAATATTAACTCTGGGCTAATGAAGAAGAGCTAATTAACACTCAGGGTGGGAAGTGTGACAAATGAAGCTCTTAGCCAAGAAAGGCGAGTGGACATCTAAAGTGAGTGGACATCTAAATTGCTCTTCTGTTTGGCATGTTTTGACTTGTGACATTGGTAATCTCCCCACATGGTTCCAGGGCTTTACTCTGTGTGTGCCAAACAGGGCAAAAGCTTAAGCTTTCACTGAAGGTTGAGTAAGTAGTCCTGAGATTAAAATAGTGCCCAGGAGTCCTGAATATACTGGGACATCACACTGGCTTAAGTTACAGGACTTCAGTTTCTCTTTCTTTATAGTTAGGCTAAGATAGACGTGGGAACAGACACAGATTTAACAAACTCATAGACAGAAGAGATAGAAATTCTTGCCATTAAGGCATAGAGGATCTCCTATCAGGCTGCTGTTATAAGAATTCCGACTCCCCAGCTTCCTTGCATGTAAGGTTGTGCAAGATACTTATTACGCTCTCCAGACTAGGCTCCCTTATCTTCAAGATGGGTATTATAGAAACTACTGCAGAGGGCTGTTGAGAGAATTAAATGAGATAAGGACTTTCCTGGTGGCTTAGGCGGTAGAGAATCCACCTGCAATGTGGGAGTCCTAGGTTCGATCTCTGCATTGGGAAGATCCCCTGGAGAAGGGCATGGCAACCCACTCCAGTATGCTTGCCTGGAGAATCCCCATGGACAAAGGAGCCTGCTGAGCTACCATCCATGGCATCACAAAGAGTCGGACACGACTGAGTGACTAAGCACAGCACAAGGTGTCCATAGCATTTAAAAGAGTACCCTGTGAATGGTGAGTGCTCAGCTAAAGTTAATTGCTGTTATATGTTTAAATAATTTCACTGGCTACGAGGCAGTACTACATTGCATTTCTCTATTCATGTTCTTGGCGGAAATTGAGCCTCTTTTGCTATAGAATCTCTCCCAGAGAATCCTATATTGATTCAACACTGAGGGCTTCTAGTCCTCTTGAGACT
The DNA here is from genome assembly GCA_006410675.1 of Oreotragus oreotragus. Classification (NCBI taxonomy): domain Eukaryota; kingdom Metazoa; phylum Chordata; class Mammalia; order Artiodactyla; family Bovidae; genus Oreotragus; species Oreotragus oreotragus. Next base: position 46,001 of record SJYX01006961.1, read on the forward strand.
GAAATCAGTGCCTCCAATGATACAAGGTCAAGGGTCTCCCACTATATGGCATTCATGGTTCTCCAAGTGTTATGAGACCTCTTAACTTTAAGAGGAAATTCATGGAATTACCTTTTGATTGCTGCCATAGGTTCCTTTCCATGCTTATATTTTAATAAACTATTAAACATTTTTCTTAATTCTCCAATCATTTATATATTTTTCTTAGCATTTTATTCCAAACGTGTATAGATTTAGCCTTGACAATTTCCCTTTAGGATTCCAGTCTCTGAGAATCTAAACTTCAGCCCTCTCTAGGATCAAATATGTCTTTTAAGTATTTCCCATGCTTTCACCTTTTTCTTGGACTTGAAATATTATAATTTGTAAGAAGATGTCACATTAGGAAAACTAACCAGATTACCCTGAACAGTTTATATAACTACATCTATAATAACTCTAGAGATGTCATTTTTGTCTTGAAGAAACCCAGAAAGTGAAATGCTAGTTTATTTTTGAGAACCTCTTGTCTCATCACTTCTTGGGAAATAGATGGGGAAACAGTGTCAAACTTTATTTTTTTGGGCTCCAAAATCACTGCAGATGGTGACCGCAGCCATGAAATATGCTGCGATTCATGGGGTCACAAAGAGTCAGACACAACTGAGCAACTGAACTGAACTGAACTGAACTGAAAGAAGGAGATGCCTATATTTCTACTCGGGTGAAGCACTATCTGACAATGATTCCCAATGGAATGAGAAAAACGCAGAGCCTCAGACATGTATGTACTCACAGGCACCTCTAATGCTGATGCTTGCAATGCTACTGGAGCTGAGAGGTGGAGAACAGGAAGTGGGCACACTGATTCTGCCATCACCACAATAACTGAAACCAATCGGATGACTGAAGAAAGTCTCATTGTTTTTGGACACAGATAGTTTAGACTTGGTGTCAATATTGGTCAGGTTTATAAAATTTCATGACTCCACTGTTTGGGAGTTCGTGTAAAAAAATAAATTAAAAAAAAAAAAAAAAAGAGCCATTCATGATGATTTTCCTAGAATTTTCAAAGTGAAGTCTTTTGCTCCAAAAGTTCCTGCCGAAAGGATTATAGCTGCTGCTGTGCTGTGCTTAGTTGTGCTCGACTCTGTAATCCCATGGACGGTAGCCTACCAGGCTCCTCTGTCCATGGAATTCTCCAGGCAATAATATTGGAGTGGGTTGCCATTTCTTACTTCAGGGTATCTTCCCGAACCAGGGATCAAACCTGCATCTCTAGTGTTTCCTGCATTGGCAGTGGGTTCTTTACCACTGTGCCACCTGGGAAACCCTAAAGGTGTATGGCTTATACCAAGCAAAATGATATCAGCTGACCGCAAGTCACATAGCCCTGAATGAAACACAATTTGAATGGCATACTGTGGAAAGAATGATCAGCTCTCTGCTGATCATTGTGTGCAGGCTAGGCACACAACTAGACTCCCAGCTTCAGCCAGCCTGGTTTCCCAAAAGGTTGCCTACAGAAAAGGTTTCCTGCAGTGAGCATCTTGCCCTAGGTTGATCCATGAGTGGTGAACAAGTTTATGCTATATTTAAGCCACTACCCATTTGGGTCTATTTATGAAAGAAGTTTAGCACTGGAGGGAGGTGGAGTATGGCATCTCAAAATATGTCACTTGGGCATAAGGGTGACTTTTGAGCTAAAGGCACTTGTAAAACAGCAGGTGCAAAGGAACACTTTAATCTCTCTTTTCTTCCTGAAAACAGGACCCAGAACTTCCACGTAAAAGATGCTGTCCCAGTCCCAGGAGGAAGGAAACTTTATCATCAGAGACTGGTGTCAAGAAGAGACATCTACACAGATCTTGTTAAAATACCTCTTATCTTTCTTGAGTCTCCTCATATATTTTAGTTACTTTCCCACAAATGCCTCGCTTCACTCAACCTAGTTTACAAACACTGAGGTCTCATCATTTCTTTAGATCTTCATTTTCCCATGGGGGCTCTCGTGAACATGTGAGAACCTGTATGCTTTGCTCCTCTGTTTGATCTATCTTATGTCAATTTAATTCTCGCACTGGGCTAGAGACACTGAGAAAGAGGTAAATTTTGGTTTCCCCTACAGTATATCCCAACTAACTACATATGCCATATTTTAAAATTATACACTCTTACTACCATCATACATGAGTAGAGATACCTTAACTTCATTTTAGTCCTTTTTAGTTCATCAAAGGTATTTTTACAAACTTTACTGTTTGGGTATCTCACAATAACCTTTCACAAATAGCAATGCTAGGAAAATATATATGTATAGTCAAAGCTATAGCTTTGTCAGTAGTCATGTTTGTACGGAAGAATTGTACCATAAAGAAGGCCGAGTGCCAAAGAAGTGATGCTGTTGAATTAGGATTCCAGTCTCTGAGAATTTGAATTAGGATCCCAGTCTCTGAGAATCTAAACTTCAGCCCTCTCCAGGATCAAATATGTCTTTTAAGTATTCCCCACGCTTTCCCCTTTTTCTGGAGAAAAAGATCTTCTCTACCTTGTGCTGGAGAAGACTCTTGAGAGTCCCTTGGACTGCAAGGAGACCAATCCAGTTGATCCTAAAGGAAATCAACCCTGAAATTTCATTGCAAGGATTGCTGCTGAAGCTGAAACTCTAATACTTTGGCCACCTGATACAATGACAACTCATTGGAAAAGACCTTGATGCTGGAAAAGATTGAAGGCAAAAGGAGAAGGGGGCAGCAGAGAATTAATGGTTAGATAGCATCATTGACTCAATGCACATGAATTAGAGCAAACTCTGGAAGACAGTGGAGGTCAGAGGAGTCTGGTGTGCTACCGTCCTTGGGTTTGAAAGAATCAGATATGACTTAATGACTGAACAACAACATGTTTCTTGAAAACAGTACTGCATTAGGTAACTTTAAAGTCACAATTTAAAACGAAAGAAACTTTGAGTTCAAACCTTTGATATTATGAAACAGAAAATCCCATAGAACCAGTAAAAAGAGAAGTAAACCAAGTTGCCATTTCAAACCCGAGTTGGTAATAAATACAACACTTTGAAGAGATACTTCTGTGGTCCAAATGACCAATAGGAAATCATCATTAACATCATAATCACCCTTACCTGCTAAAGAGGACATATTAATAATGATGCCACCTTCACCTCCATTTTGCTTGCTCATGTAATCCAAGCCCAGGTAGGTTCCACTGATCACAGAAACCTAGTCCAGGGGCAGAAACAGGAAAAGCAACAGAACCATTATATTTTAGGGTATAGTCACACCCCAACGTTTCTATTGCTATCTCAGACACTGATGGAGATTCCTGCAAAAGTTATCAATGAAAGGTTATGAAATGGCTGCGTTTTTGTTTTAAGTCAGTCATTAACTCTGTTTGCCTAAACTTGTAGAGCTCATCACATTCCTGCAAAACTTCACTTAGTTGCCCAATTTCTGAGATTTTATGATAAATGTTATATTGCAACAGTATCTTATTAACTTTCATTAATTCACAGCACCTTCAAGAATTCTATATGTTTTCTCTTCTAAATACTGGATACAAAATTTATTCACCCTGTTTAGCCCATAGTTCTCTTGCCCAAGTATTCTACATCCATCTGCTGTGTTTCATTCTCTTGCCTCTTGGAATATATCATAGTGGATACCCTTGATTGTTTGTACAGTTCTATTTCCTTCTTTTGTGCATTTGTATCTACTTCTTTGTGTAATACAAAGGAAGGCGATCTCCCTTGCTTCAGTGCAGACAGTGGTTAATCTAATTGAGTCACAGAAATCCCATTCCCCTTGCCTGTGACTGGTTTAGGAGATGAAAGTGACCCATTTCCCAGGCAGTAAGACCAGAAAAGGAGTCAGCTGCAAGTCGGGTCCAGATTGGGGAGGGTGATGAAAGAGTATGCTACAGAGAAAATTTTCAGTGCTCTTGAAGAAAACCAAATGGTTGCATTACTCCCTTTTCATTGCTTTGTATGCAGGGAATGGCAGGGACATCACTTTGAAAAGCAGATATATTATTTTGCCAACAAAGGTTCAGTTCAGTTGCTCAGTCATGTCTGACTCTTTGCATCCTCGTGGACTGCAGTACAGAAGGCTTCCCTGTCCATCAGCAATACCCAGAGCTTGCTCAAACTCATGTCCATCCAGTCAGTGATGCCTTCCAACCATCTTAGCCTCTGTCATCCCCTTCTCCTCCCGCCTTCTATCTTTCCCAGCATCAGGGTCTTTCCAATGAGTCAGTTCTTCGCATCAGGTGGCCAAAGTAATGGAGTTTCAGCTTCAGCATCAGTCCTTCCAATGAATATTCAGCACTGATTTTCTTTAGGATGGACTGGTTGGATCTCCTTGCAGTCCAAGGGACTCTCAAAAGTCTTCTCCAACATCACAGTTCAAAAATATCAATTCTTTAGTGCTCAGCTTTCTTTACAGTCCAACTCTCCATCCATACATAACTACTGGAAAAACCATAGCTTTGACTAGATGAACATTTGTCAGCAAAGTAACGTCTCTGCTGTCCAATATGTTATCTAGAATGGTCATAGTTTTTCTTCCAAGGAGCAAGTGTCTTTGAATTTCATGGTTATAGTCACCATCTGCAATGGTTTTGGAGCCCCCCAAAAGAAAGTCTCTCACAGTTTCCATTGTTTCCCCATCTATTTGGCCATGAAGTAACGGGACCAGATGCCATGACCTTTAGTATTCTGAATGTTGAGTTTTAAGCCAACTTTTTCACTCTCCTCTTTCACTTTCATCAAGAGGCTCTTTAGTTCTTCTTCACTTTCTGCCATAAGGGTGGTGTCATCTGCATATCTGAGGTTATTGATATTTCTCCCAGCAATCTTGATTCCAACTTGTGCTTCATCCAGCCTGGCATTTCTCATGATGTACTCTGAATATTAGTTAAATAAGTAGGGTGACAATATACAGCCTTGACATACTCCTTTCTCGATTTGGAACCAGTCTGTTGTTTCAAGTTCGGTTCTAACTGTTGTTTCTTGACCTGCATACAGATTTCTCAAGAGGCAGGTGAGGTGGTCTGGTATTCCCATCTCTTTC
>SJYX01006961.1:79458-95871 GCA_006410675.1 Oreotragus oreotragus
AACAAACACATGAAAAGATGCTCAACGTCACTCATTATCAGAGAAATGCAAATCAAAACCACAATAAAGTACCATTTCACACCAGTCAGAATGGCTGCTATCCAAAAGTCTACAAGCAATAAATACTGGAGAGGGTGTGGAGAAAAGGGAACCCTCTTACACTGTTGGTGGGAATGCAAACTAGTACAGCCACTATGGAGAACAGTGTGGAGATTCCTTAAGAAATTGCAAATAGAACTGCCTTATGACCCAGCAATCCCACTGCTGGGCATACACACCGAGGAAACCAGAATAGAAAGAGACACATGTATCCCAATGTTCATCTCAGCACTGTTTATAATAGCCAGGACATGGAAGCAACCTAGATGTCCATCAGCAGATGAATGGATAAGAAAGCTGTGGTACATAGACACAATGGAGTATTACTCAGCTATTAAAAAGAATACATTTCAATTAGTTCTAATGAAGTGGATGAAACTGGAGTCTATTTTACAGAGTGAAGTAAGCCAGAAAGAAAAACACCAATACAGTATACTAACGCATATATATGGAATTTAGAAAGATGGTAACGATAATCCTGTATGCGAGACAGCAAAAGAGACACAGATGTATAGAACAGTATTTTGGACTCTGTGGGAGAGGGTGAGGGTGAGATAATTTGGGAGAATGGAATTGAATGTCATGTATAATATCATATATGAAACGAATCGCCAGTCCAGGTTCGATGCAGGATATACAATGCTTGGGGCTGGTGCACTGGGATGACCCAGAGGGATTGGGGGAGGTAGGTAGGAGGGGGTTTCTGGATGGGGAACACGTGTACACTCGTGGCAGATTCATGTTGGTGTATTGCAAAACCAGTACAATATTGTAAATTAATTAGCTTCCAATTAAAATAAATAAATTTAAATTTTAAAAAAAAGCATCAATTCTTCGATGGTCAGCCTTCTAGTAATGGTAGAGGACAACTTTCAGAGATATCTAGTGCCTAGACTTGCAAGGGACTTTTAAAATGCATGATTTTCCATGTTTTGTATAATTTGGGGGCAGGGCATTAAGGCAATCGATTTAATGGCCTTTATACATGAAGGTTGAAAAATGTTCCTCAGTGAAACTATTTTTGGTTCTGAGAGTTAGAACATGCAACAGAAAACCAAATTCAGAAATTGCTAGGATCTATGACTTGGAATCCTGGAGAATTTGCCCCTCTGTAGGCTTTGTGGGTATTTGCAAAGTGAATCCTCAGTTTTCTGGTCCTGAAGATTAGGGCTTGGGGAGATGGGCGAGCTCCTCCCTAAACCCCCATCTTCTTCCTTCTTTCTCTCTGCCTCTTTCCTCCCCTTTGCCCTGTACTCCAATTCAGGCTTAGAATTCCTTGAAAAATAGGGAACAAACAATGTAAGCAGGACAGGGAACTGGATATCAAGCAGACTTCTTCCATGGTTTAGAGGCTTTGCATGTGCAGGTTAGGGACAGGTCCCTCTGAGTCCCTTGAGTCCTGGTGGAAGAGGGAGAAGGTGGAAGATGGGAGAAGGCATCGTGGAGAGTGGGGCAGACAAGTTTCAGGGGTTCACATATGTCCATTCCACCTACCACATGCTCTCTGCTCTTGAAATATTGGTGAAAATCAGTGACACATGATAACAACACAGAGTCATTTGAACGAAAAAAAAAATAGGATGGACTAGATGTAGCATTTGCAAGTACTACGAAATTCGAAGTGTATGTCTCAGTTATCTTGGATCTAATACCATTAACACATAATATATATTAGGATATGGAATCAGAAGTAGCCATCTCTATACCAGAGGCCTATGATCAGACACATCTATTTCAAATAGGGACAACTAGNAAAAAAAAATAGGATGGACTAGATGTAGCATTTGCAAGTACTACGAAATTCGAAGTGTATGTCTCAGTTATCTTGGATCTAATACCATTAACACATAATATATATTAGGATATGGAATCAGAAGTAGCCATCTCTATACCAGAGGCCTATGATCAGACACATCTATTTCAAATAGGGACAACTAGGTTAACTTTTAGTTTGGATAAATAAATAAATAATAAAGTTATTATCTTTGATCCAGAGCCATTAATATTTATGAACTGACTTCCTCAAGGTGACCTAAAAATAAAGGCTAGTTATGTGCTGTATAATTTATTGGTTACATTTCAGGAACATTCTCTCATTGATCTGGGAACACAGTGGGATTTCTGGAGCTCTATCTGACCAAAGAAGACTTTTACTTTCTCATTTGCTCTTTGACTCACAAAAAGCAATAAATAATTGGAGAAGTTAGGCAAGTGTATTTTTCAGGACACCCCTTAAAATGTTGTACTTTAATTTTGTTTTAAAATATATCTGGACACAACTAAATAACTCAAACAATCAGGCTCTTTAATTGAAAACTGATAATAAAGTTGTCTTTTCAAGACTTTAACCTTTGGGAAAATATGCTAGCTTGTTTTCCCTCTGCTTTGGAATTTAGTTTTCTTAATTGCTGTCAAACTTTGGAACCGATAAGGTGAGACCTTATATTATGCTGTCTAAATAACAATGGAAGCTAATGATGGAAAAATTCCTGCTGACAGGCGCTATGGGTTTTAACTGTAACTATGCAAGTAACCTGGTATCTTGTGGAATTAGAGTCAATAGTCTGGCTTAGAAAGTGAAGGAGAGAGGACAGAGGCAGAAGCTGAAAGAAGGAAGAAAGGAAGGAAAGAAAGAGGGAAGGAAGGAAGGAAAGAAAGAGGGAAGGAAGGGAGGAAAGGAGGGAGAAAAGATGGATGGAAGGAAACAATTTCAGAAGAAGGGGGACATAATTAGATAAAATTAAAATCCAAATACTTTGGCTGGGTTTCCCAGTAACTTTTTTTTTTTAACAGAATGATAATTTTATTAAAATTTTTTTCTCAAACTTTAAACTTTTTATTTTGTATTCAGGGGTATAGCTGATTAACAATGCTGTGGTAATTTCAGGTGAACAACGAAGGGACTCAGCCATGCATATGTGCTCTGTGTGCATCCTAAGTCGCTTCAGTAGTGTTGGACTCTTTGCGACCCTATGGACTGTAACCACCAGGTTCTTCTGTCCATGGGGTTCTCCAGACAAGAATACTGGAGTGGGCTGCTATACCCTCCTCTAGGGAATCTTCCCAACCCAGGGATTGAGCCTGCATCTCTTATGTCTATTGCATGGCAGGCAGGTTCTTTAGCACTAGTGCCACCTGGGAAATCCAGCCATATGTATATATGGATCCATTCTCCCTCAACCCTCACTTTCATCCAGACTGGCTATCATCAAAAAAAAAAAAAAAAAGAAAGAAAGAAAGGAAAATCCACAAATAACAAATGCTGGAGAGGGTGTGGAGAGACAGGAACACTCCTACACTGTTGGTAGAAATGTAAATTTGTTCAATCGCTCTGGAGAACTGTATGGAGGTTTCTTAAAAAAAACTAAAAATAGAGCTACCATATGATCTAGAAATCCCACTCCTGGGGCATATATCTGAAGAAACACATGTTTGAAAGGATAAATGCACCCCACTTCTCACTGCAGCACTGTTTACAATAGCCAAGACATGGAAGTAACCTAAATGTCCATTAACAGATGAATGGATAAGGAAGATGTGGTACAAATATACATTGGAATATTACTCAGCCATTAAAAAGAATGAAATAATGCCATTTGCAGCAACATGGATGGTCCTGGTAACTCCTAAATGAAAGCAACAGGAAAATGAATAAGAAAATGTGTGATGTGGAGTAATGAATAAAATGACATTTAAATGAACCAGAAAGAGGTAAACTAGATCTCCCTTATTACTGGGAGATGACAGTCAAAACTGGAATATGGCAGGCTAAAAGCTTCCTTGTATTAGATCTCTAAGAACAGGGACAGGGGAGTAGACAGCATGTGCATAATTGAAATTCCAAGAAGGTAAAGAAGAAATTATTGGGCCAAGAAAGAAAGAAAAAGAATATTCAATTCAATTTCACCTAAATCTACTGTTCCCATTTATAGTCAGACTCTGCTGCCTAGTGGTGAGGATTTGAAAAAAATGAATAAATAAGTCATGACTTTAAATAACTTACTCCCTGGGAGCTGTGAGTAGAGCAGGTGGACAACACTCTCCCAGAAGGAAGACAGGAAGACAGGATGAGGGGGTAGTGTCTCTTTTCAACTGAAAGAGCGAAGCATGTAAAATATATTTGATTTTACTCATTCTCAATCTCAAGAGAGATGAAGCAAAAAAAGGAAAAGTGCAACAATGTTGCATTCTAATCTAAAAGGAAGAACTGATGTGTATACTGAGATTTTGTAATAAGTTGGGGGTCTTGTGTTCACATTGGACAAAGAAATCCTAGAATTAGAATCAGTCTTGAGACTTCCCTGGTGGTCCAGTGGCAGACTCAGAACTCTTGAGTGTAGGGAGTCCATGTTTCATCGTGGGTCAGGGAACTAGATCCCACATGATGCAATCAAGACCCAGGGCAGCCAAATAAATAAACAAACTTTCTAAAAAAGAATTAGTCTTTCAAAAGCCATATTATGGAAAATTCTGAGAAAGTTTGAGAATGATTCCATGACTAGATGTCAATATAAAGAAATATTACTGGAAATATCTGTGAGGTTTGCAGTAATAACATTCTGTTTTATAACTATAAGTTATCACTCTTATAAGTACAAATTTGAGAGGCATTCCTAAGAAGTCAATGAGGAAAGCAGTACTCCATTTCTGGAAAGAAGGCAGATGACATTCATTTAAGGAAGGCCAATGTTCAGTCTGTTCAGGCCAGGAGGGCACCCCCAGTTGTTCACTTCTCACCCCTGTTCTGATTGTCCAGTGTCTGTCTTGTACCAGTTAATGTTTGGGGCATCAGCACCGTATTCAACAGATATTTATTTGATATTTACTGTATGCTTGTGTCAGGACTAAGCCCTAGGGTGTCAGTAGTTGTCCTGCCTTCTTGAAGCTCACCTTCTAGCTGAAGAAGACAGAAAAATAATTATTGCAGGTAGGAATAAGTGGTACAAAAACAATAAATCAGGGCTAAGTTCCAGTGAAGTGGGTGGGAGAAGTGGAAGGATTTCATGAGATCCAGCCATAAAAGGAGGCATCTGAGGAAGTGCCCCAGGAGTTGAGAGGAAACAAGGAAGAGGAGCTTTGTGAAGGTTGGTGGAAAAAAGCAAGTCCAAGGTTTGAAGAAGAGTTTTATGATGGTCAGGCTTCCCCAGTAGCTCAGACAATAAAGAATCTTTCTGCAATGTAGGAGACCTGGGTTTGATCACTGGGTTGGAGAAGGGAATACCGACTCCAGTATTCTTGCCTAGAGAATCCCATGGACAGAGGAGCCTTGCAAGTTACAGTCCATAGGGTTGCAAAGAATCAGACCAGACTGAGTGACTAACAAGCAAAGCCTCTCCTGAACTGAGATTTCTAAACTGTGGATGGGTTACAAAATGCTCTTTAAAATGTGTGAAAAAAAGTATCACATATGTGTGTATGTTTATGTATAGATAAATGTATGTGAAATGTATAAAAATAAAAATATGTACATATACATACATATATATACACACAAATATGGACTCCCGATTCCAGCCAGTGGTAAAGAATCTGTCCACACTACAGGAGACACAAGAAAAGTGAGTTTGATTCCTGGGTTGGGAAGATCCCCTGGAGGAGGAAATGGCAGCCCACTCCAGTATTCTTGCCTGGGAAATCCTATGGACAGAGGAGGCTGGCGGGCTTTGTCGATAGGGTTGAAAAGAGCTAGACACAACTGAAGCAACTGAGAACACACAGCTTGCACATACACAAATATATGGCGAGGAGCTTACAGAGTGGCTGATGTAACAAATGATCGTGAATAGTTGCATACCCATAACACTGTGGTGATGCTATTTATTATAGCCATCTTTGAGAGCATTATTTACACTAAATATTAGAACAAAACAAATGTGATCTGAAGATCACAAGAACTTTAGAAGATTGAAAGGTCTAGTTTTAAAGGAGTTACTTGTTAATCCAAACAGATGACATTTTTCAACGTCTAAGTATTTTCTTTTATGATTGAAGATCTGCTGAGAAGATTCTTGGAGGGGACTGTGCCCGGTGTCAGATGACCAGAAATGCACAAATGACTATGTTTTCAAAGGACAAGTCAAAATGAGGGTGGGGAAGCAAGTTGTGGGGAGAAGTTAGCACAGGAACATTCCAGAAGTTGTAGTGGGATGACTTTGACATCCATCTCCAGCATACTTTTATGCTCTAACATGAATCAATGTTTTTTAAGCTCTCAGGGAGTTGGGATGGTTAACACTAGGAGCCAGCCTGGGTTTCATAAGAATTCTTCATGTCAAAGTAACCCAATATAATTTCCACCCAATAGTCCAGTAGGCAAAACAATTCTAGATTTGAGAAAGGCATATGAGGAAAAAGTTTGGTTTAATAGCTTGCTTTTTTAAAGTTATTTTGCAGAATTTTCAAATTTCCTTTATTTTCAAAAATTGCATAGCTACATTAGAAATGGCAGTTTTATTTTCCGGTAGTAATGTAGCATTTCTTCATGTCAAAGTAACCCAATATAATTTCCACCCAATAGTCCAGTAGGCAAAACAATTCTAGATTTGAGAAAGGCATATGAGGAAAAAGTTTGGTTTAATAGCTTGCTTTTTTAAAGTTATTTTGCAAAATTTTCAAATTTCCTTTATTTTCAAAAATTGCATAGCTACATTAGAAATGGCAGTTTTATTTTCCGGTAGTAATGTAGCATGTAATATTGTTATTAATCTCTCTCTCACTCTCTTTCATTTTAGTGATTTACATTCCAAATAAAATGTGTAAGGTAAATGGTAAAGTGTTTTCAGTAAATAAAATACCCATTTTTGCTTTGTAATAAACTAACAAATTCTAAATCTGCCTTTGAAGACTAAAAGACAGGATAAATCCGTTTATAATGAATATGTGGCTGTATCTACATCTGGTAAAACAGTACATGTCCCTATGAAACACTGAGTTTATTTGTGTTTTGAAAGTGAAAATCTCCCATCAAGATGTGGAGTTAAATAATACATGTCAATCAATGATAAACAAAATTATGTACAGAGGTATTGTCTGCCTGGTGTGTTAGTGAGTCATAATGTTACACATGTGATTTATGAATGAATTCACTTGGTAAGATTTTTAAATTAGTCTTTATTTTGGAATAATCTCAAACTTGGAAAAATATCCAAAATATAATAAAAGGAACTTTTTCCCCACTACTATCTGAGAATAAGTTATCAGCACATTGCCCCATAACCCCATAACATTTTGGGTCAATAAGCAAGAATATTATCCTACATAAGTATAGAATAAGCATTATATTTAAAAGTTAAGATGAAAGATATGATGGGTAAGTTGCAAAATAATGCCAGACAATGCTTTCTTGTTACTCCATGCTGCAAATACTATATTATTTTTATTGATGTTATTATTATTAACAATAATCATTTATAAATGTTTCTGTACATATATATTTGTAATTCTTTTTTATCATATTTTTTTGAACTTTATATATTTCAAATGTCTTTCTGTTGTACTAAACTCATGTGGTCTACAAAGCATTTATTAACTGAATATTGACTGCTTGGATTATACTGCCATGGACACACTATTTCCAACACATGTATGACTTTGTTAATAAAATGTCAACATTTAAACACACTAACAAATCAGTGTTACTTATATTTACATAAGAATATGATCCATAAAGAAAAGTCATATTTTAGACTTTGCACATGAATTGAAATACATTTGCTACCCTATTAACAGCATTATCTAATTTTTTAAAACTTTTAATTTTGTATTGGAGTATAGTCAAGGCTGTGGTTTTTCCAGTGGTCATGTATGGATGTGAGAGTTGGACTGTGCAGAAGCCTGAGTGCCAAAGAATTGATGCTTTTGAACTGTGGTGTTGGAGAAGACTCTTGAGAGTCCCTTGGACTGCAAGGAGATCCAACCAGTCCATTCTGAAGGAGATCAACCCTGAGATTTCTTTGGAAGGAATGATGCTAAAGCTGAAACTCCAGTACTTTGGCCACCTCATGCGAAGAGTTGACTCATTGGAAAAGACTCTGAAGCTGGGAGGGATTGGGGTCAGGAGGAGAAGGGGACGACCGAGGATGAGATGGCTGGATGGCATCACGGACTCAATGGACGTGAGTCTGAGTGAACTCCGGGAGATGGTGATGAACAGGGAAGCCTGGCGTGCTGCGATTCATGGGGTCGCAAAGAGTCGGACACGACTGAGCGACTGAACTGAACTGAACTGAACTGATAGCCAATTAACCAACTTGTGATAGTTTCAGGTGGACAGCAAAGGGACTCAGCTATACATATACATGTATCCATTCTCCCCCAAACTCCCTTCCCATCCCGATAGCCACATAACACTCAGCAGATTTCCCTGTGCTATACAGTAGGACCTTGCTAGTCATCCATTTTAAATACAGCAGTGTGTACCTGTTGATCCCAAACTCCCTAATCACCCTTCTCCCATCCTTACCCCTGGCAACCGTAAGTTAATTTTCTAAATCTGTGAGTCTGTTTCTGTTTTGTAAATAAGTTCATTTGTATCATTTCTTTTTAGATTTTGCATACAAGGGATGTCATACTATTTCTCCTTCTCTGTCTGACTTACTTCACCCAGTATGACAGTCTCTAGGTCCATCCATGTTGCTGCAAATGGCATTATCTCATTCTTTTAAATGGCTGAGTAATATTTCATTGTATATATGTACCCATCTTCTTTATTTAACAGCATTATTTTAAATGACACGTATTACTCCATGAAAGGAAATATCTTATTGTTGGATATTTCAATTATTTGCATTTTTACTTTAAAAAACCCTTTATAATTATTGCCTTAATTTAAATTCCAAAAAGTAAAAGTTCTGAGTTAGGATATAACAGATTAAATTTCCAAAAATGTGATACCAATGTATACTCCCACCAACTAGTATAAAAGTGAACATTTTCCTACTAGCTAATGCTGTCACACTTGTAAATTTTTGCTAAATTTAAGCAAAAAAAATTTATACAGCTTGTTGTTAGTTGTATTTGATTGTGTATATCTTGATTGCTAGTGTAGTTGGGCATTTTCTGTGTGTTTATTGGTCAATTTTAATTTTTTTTTTAATTCTGTGAATTGTAAACTCCTTCACCTTATCCATTTTTGGTCATAGTTTAAATATATTTATTTTGTCTGATAGCTATTAAGGTTATGAAATTACATTTTAGAAATACACTCTGAAGAGGTTATGCATTAAGTGACAGGACGTCTGAACTTATAAGTAAAATAACCCTGTAATGTGGTGGAGACTGATGATGCAAGAATGGCTGTGAGATGACAGTCAGTGAAGGACTAGGGCTTCTTAACATGGTCCTCACCATTTGTATGGACATATCAATATCCACTGCAAGTAAATATCCACTCCTTGCACCAATAATTTTACAAGTCACAAAGGATGGATTTAAAAAGGCTGAAAAGAGACTTTTGGTATCAAAGATTCAAGCATGTATCAAAACATCAAATTATCCATTTAAAATTTGCAGCTTTCTCTGTAATAGCCCCAAACTGGAAGGAGCCCCAATGTCTGTTAACAGCTAAATAGATTAACAAGTACTGGTGTATCCAAACAGTAGAATACTACTCAACAAGAGAAATAATAAATTATTCACATAAATACTGTTTTTGAACCTGAAAATAATGATAAAGCATGAAGAAAACCAGATTTTTTTAAAAAAGCAAACGTTATGATTTCCAGTCATGGAAAATTCTAGAAAGTTTAAATGAGTTTATTGTCAAAGAAAGGAAGTCAGTGGATTCCCAGAGGGCTGGTGAGGGCAGGATGAGATTATAAAAGGACACAGGTGAACATAGGGGCAATGGATGTGCTCATTAGAATGGTTACAATGGTTTCATGGATTTATATGTACCTCACACAGAGTCAGACACGACTGAGGTGACTTAGCAGCAGCAGCAGCATACAAATCCAATTGTACACTTTAATTATGTGCAATCTATAGCATGTCAGATGTCAATAGAACTTTTAAAAAATGATTCAGTAAAAGTTTCTATCTATATTTTTTCCAGAAACCAGAAGCTTTGGCAAGCTTATAAATACTTGAGTTTCTGTCTCTCCATGCCTTTGGAAGAGCAGCCCTCCTTAGTAGCTGGCCACATTGGCAAGCAGTAAAAATCATCTCTATATGAGTCAACAAAACTCTGGCTGCATGATAAAAGACTATAGGATTTCTCTCTCCTCTATCTTCATTTTCTTGACTGTGCAGCAGTACCCTTAATGTGAACAATCTGGAGGCTGTGGGAGTAAACAAACCCTTATTTGCTCTGACAATGACCTCAGTTCCAGGAAGAATCCTAGTATGGGGTGTACACACTCATCTCTTATAGACTTAGTCACTGGGACATCTGTGGATGCACTTTTAGAAAAGGCACCTTCTCGCTAACTCAGGGCAGTCAGCTCCAGACCCTATTAATCATATGCAATGTCTCTGCATCAATTATGGTTTCAGCCTGGCCCCTGTCAACTTACCACAAGTGATTCTAGCAAACCAAATTCTGGACATCAGGGTGCACGCTCCTTTGCAGTACCTGGGAACAGCTCTCCTCTTGTATGCTGGGTGTTATGTGACATCCCCTGGGGAAAAGAGAATCAATTCATCCTCCTGAAAGCACTAGAGACTGTCACAGCTTCCTCCTCCGCAGGACGACCTCTGGACCCTCCAAAAACCATGGCATCCAGAACACAAAATAGTACCACAGAGCCCTGTAATCTTTCTAGGTGGGGTTTGTCAGCAACTCAAATTAGATTGAAACTGGAAGAACATAGTTTTTTGCAAGTTGCCAGCAATATCCAGTCTGGGTCTTATTTTCCAAAATGGGGACAGAACCATGTCCTAACTAGTCAGAAAGGAGGAACGAGCTGTTCCTAAGAGGTAGGTTAGGTATATTAGATGCATTTTTGACTTTTGATATTTTCAAATTATGGGACACAACCCCATCATAAGTCGAGAGAGATCTGTGTAGTTACTGATCTTCATCAGAGGAGTAAAGACAATATAATGGCGTAAAGACAGTCTTTTCAACAAACAGTGCTGGGACAGCTGGAACACATTTTTTCATGTGCAGAACAATGAACAGGCACAGACCTTTCACAAAAATTAACTCAAAAAGGCTTACATGTAAAATGCAAAACTATAAAATCCCTGGAAGGTAAAATAAGTGCATATGTAGGTTGACATTGGGTTTGATAATGAATCTGTACATCCAGCATGATCCATGAAAGAACTGATTAGCTGGACATATGAGGTTTTCAAACTTGCACCTCCATATCTTCAGGCATTCTCCTTGCCTACCTGGCATCTCATTTTCTCTGATCCTCATCTTTTCTGGGCTTCCCAGGTGGCACAGTGGTAAAGAATCTGCCTGCAATGCAGAAGACATGGATTCAATCCCTGAGACAGGAAGATCCCCTGGAATTGGAAATAGAAACTCACTCCAATATTCTTGCCTGGATAACTTCATGGACAGAGGAGCCTTGTGGGTTACAGTCCATGGGGTTACAGAGAGTCAGACATGACTGAGCAACTGAGCATGCACACACATATTTTCTAGGATCCACAACCCATTAGTGCATTACCTTCTTGCCAATTACCTAAGCACCAATGTTCATATACTGGATAAACTATAATGACAAATCTATCCAACTTCTCTATTTTCAAATTCAGGCCTCAGGTCCTATGAGGGCATTAACTCTAATGCTAAGAGTGACCCTCTTGGCAGTCCTCTCTCTCATGCCCAACTCTTTGCTGCCCTCTCATATTCAGGGGTAATAATTCAAGGATTCAAAGTCTCTACTAACCCTTCTATCTCTATACTTTTCCTTTTACTGTCAGGAGGAGACCTTATAATTTCCCTGAAAGCATAAAGTGTTATTATCATAATATTATTATCTTATTGTCTCTCTTATTATTATCATCCCCATGACTTTTTCTTCCTTTTTCCTTGCATCTAGATCACAATAGCAATGTCACATCTTTGGCATAACTCTAATTTTTCCACCTGTACTTTAAAATCCAGTCCTTTCCTCTTCATGGCAATGTTGGTTCACTATTTATCTGCTTTCTTTCCCCCTATATTCAGTTCTTCTTTCTCCGTTGGGATCAATCTTATGTGAACATTTTAGAAAAAAAAAAAAAAAGATCTGTTGCTGTCACATTGGTTCAGAGGTAAAGAATTCGCCTGCAGTGCAGCAGACCTCAGTTCAGTCCCTGGGTCCAGAAGATCCCCTGGAGAAGGAAATGGCAACCCACTACAGTATTCTTGCCTGGAGAATCCCATGAACAGAGGAGCTGGTAGGCTACAGTCCCTAGGGTTGCAAAGAGTTGGACACGACTTAGTAACGAAACAACAACAACAACAATTTTTATATTGGTACATACTAATTATCTTAAATCTATCACTTCCTATTTATTCTTTAATCCATTAAAATGGATTGAAGAATATAAAATTTCTTTTTATATTTATAAAAATAAATACAAAAATTATTAATTTACAATAAAAAGTATTTTTATTGTCCATCTTACCTAATTCTGGCAGGGATGCACCACAAGGGCAAGGGTTTGGGTCTTTTGGTTCTGATGTAGCCCAAGCCCAAAAGAGCATAAAAGAGCTCTTTTCTTTCAGAAAATTCCATTTCTTGGGACATAATAGACCCTCAATAAATATTTTTTGAGCAAGCAAATGGATGGTGGATCCCAAGCTAGACTCCCCACTGAGAGTGGGGAGAGGAAACAGAACTGTGTTAAATTTCCCTTGAGGTGACAACAGTACCCACACCAGAGGCCCGTACACATTTCAGTCTTGATCACATTTACTTATCTTACCCACCTGACCCTTTCTATAACTTACCTATTGAAACATTTTCTTGGCCTGAATTTTCCTGAACTTGCATTCTGCGTTTTTCCCCTCTAATTTTTGAGTCTTTTCGTGGTTATTTACAACGTCTTTTATTAACCTGTTGAAGTCAACTTCTAAATGTTAACACCTTCTCCTGTTTTCACACATTATGCAGACTCCCTGGTTATGCATATGCATTTTCTGGCATGGGTTTTATCTAAATATAGACTGGTTCCAAAGAGGAAAGGAGTACGTCAGCGCTGTTTATTGTCATCCTGCTTATTTAACTTCTATGCAGAGTACATCATGAGAAACGCTGGGCTGGAAAAAGCACAAGGTGGAATCAAGATTGCCAGGAGAAATATCAATACCCTCAGATATGCAGATGACACCACTCTTATGACAGAAAGGGAAGAGGAACTCAAAAGCTTCTTGATGAAAGTGAAAGAGGAGAGTAAAAAAGATGGCTTAAAGCTCAGCATTCAGAAAACAAAGATCATGGCATCCGGTCCCATTACTTCATGGGAAATAGATGGGGAAACAGTGGAAACAGTGTCAGACTTTATTTTTTGGGGCTCCAAAATCACTGCAGATGGTGATTGCAGCCATGAAATTAAAAGACACTTACTCCTTGGAAGAAAAGTTATGACCAACCTAGACAGCATATTGAAAAGCAGAGACATTACTTTGTCAACAAAGGTCCATCTAGTCAAGGCTATGGTTTTTCGAGTGGTCATGTATGGATGTGAGAGTTGGACTGTGAAGAAAGCTGAGCGCCGGCGTGGGGGTGAGGGGGGGCGCAGGGGGAGTTTCCTAAGATGGCGGAGGAATAGGACAGGCAAACCACTTTCTTCCACACAAATTCGTCAAAAGAACATTTCAACTCTGAGTAAATTCCACAAAAAAACTTCTGAATGACAGCAGAGGACATCAGGCACCCAGAAAAGCAGCTCATTGTCTTTGAAAACAGGTAGGAAAAAATATAAAAGACAAAAGAGGTAGGGACGGAGCTCCATCCCAGGAAGGGAGTCTTAAAAAGAGAGAAGTTCCCAAACACCAGGAAACACTCTCACTGCCGAGTCTGTGGCGAGCCTTGGAAGCACAGAGGGCAACATAACAGGGAGGAAGAATAAATAAATAATTAAAACCCACAGATTATGAGCCCAATGGTAACTCCCCCAGCAAAGAAGCAGCACAAATGCCTGCATCTGCCACTAGCAAGTGGGGGTTGGGCAGGGAGGCACGGGCTGCATTGCTTTACAAGGATTGGGCCCGAATGCCTCGAATGCCCTGAGTGTGACCAGAGTGAGCTAACTTGGGCTAGCAAACCAGGCTGTGGGATAGCTATCACGAGAAAAGCTCTAACATAAGACACCACCAGGACCGCGCACAGAACAAAGGACAGAACAGAATTAGCTGGCTGCAGACCATCCCCCTCCGGTGACAGGCAGCCAGAGTCAGAAGGGCCGGAAGGGGGCAATCGCAGCCCCAGAGAGACATTACCTATGAAACTGCAAACAGGCTTCTTTGCTAACTAAGACTTCTTGGGGTTCTGGACAGTCATCATCCGCCTGAAAAAGTATGCCAGCTGTACACTCAGAAAACTGAGCAGCAGGGACGGGAGAGGCAATAAGTCACAGCGACTGCGCTTGCCGAACACCTGAGCTACTTGCACCTGGAAAGGGCACAAAACGCAGGCCCAACCAGTCTGCGCCTCTGGGGACTACACGAGTGCCTGAGCCTGAGTGGCTTAGACTTGGGAGGTACATGCAACCCAGGGCCGGCCTCAGATGGTTCCCAACAGAGCAACCTAGAGCCTGAGCTGTGTGCGCCCGTGAGCCGGGGCAGGCCCAGCGTGGCTAGGACACTGCGAGCACATGCCAGTGTTATTTGTTTGCAGCATCCCTCCCTCCCCACAGTGGGACTGAACAAGTGAGCTTAAAAAAACTGTCCTCCAC
The DNA here is from genome assembly GCA_006410675.1 of Oreotragus oreotragus. Lineage (NCBI taxonomy): Eukaryota > Metazoa > Chordata > Mammalia > Artiodactyla > Bovidae > Oreotragus > Oreotragus oreotragus. The sequence goes on from SJYX01006961.1 coordinate 94,393, forward strand.
CGCCCCTCTTGTGTCAGGGCAGAAACCGGACACTGAAGAGACCAGCAAATATAAGAAGCTAAAACAGAGGGGACCGCCTTGGAAGTGACAGAAGCAATAGATTAAAATCCTGTTGTTAGTACCCACTACATAGGAAGGGGCCTATAGATCTTGAGAAATATAAACCAGACCAAAGAACTATCTGAAAATGAACTGACCCCACACGGCCCACAACAACAGAGAAAGTCCTAGATATATCTTTACCATTTTTACGATCATTCTTTTTTTTTGTTTGTTTTTTCTTCTTCTTTTTTTTTAACACTTTTTAATTTTTAAGTCCTCTATTTCTCCTTTAATTTTCATTTTTATAACCTACTATTACTTCCCCCCAAAAAAAGACCCTATTTTTAAAGCAAACTTCATATATATATATATTTTAAGTAATTCTTGTGACTTTGTTTTTTTTCTTTTTTTCTTCTTCTTCTTCTATTTCTTAATATTGTGTTTTTGAAAATCCAACCTCTACTCTAGATTTTTAATTTTTTTTTTTAGATTTTTAATCTTTGCTTTTTGGTATTTGTTATTAATTTCGTACCTTCAAAAACCCAATCTTCAGTACCCATTTATACTTGAGAGCGAGATTACTGGCCTGACTGCTCTCTCCTCCTTTGGGCTCTCCTTTTTTTCCACTAGACCACACCTGTCTCCTCCCTCCCCCTTTGCTTCTCTACCCAACTCTGTGAATCTCTGTGTGTTCCAGACGGTGGAGAACACTTAGGGAACTGACTACTGGCTGGATCTGTCTCTCTCCTTTTCATTCCCCTCTTTTATACTCCTGACCACCTTTGTCTCCTTCTTCCCTCTCCTCCTCTCTGTATAATTCTGTGAACATCTCTGAGTGGTCCAGACTGTGGAGCACTCATAAGGAAGTGATTACTGGCTAGCTCTCTCTCTCCTCTTTTGATTCCACCTCATCTCATTCAGGTGACCTCCAACTCTCCCCTCCCTCTTCTCTTCTCCATGTAACTCTGTGAACCTCTCTGGGTGTTCTTCAATGTGGATAAACTTTTCATCTTTAATGAAAAACTTTTCATCTAGATGTTTTATCAATGGTGTGATATAGAAGGGGAAGTCTTGAGACAACTGTAAAAATAAAACTGAAAACCAAAAGCAGGAGCCTTAAGTCCAAATCCTGAGAACATCAGAGAACTCCTGACTCCAGGAAACATTAATTGATAGGAGTTCATCAAATGCCTCCATACCTACACTGAAACCAAGCATCACCCAAGGGCCAACAAGTTCCAGAGCAAGACATACCATACAAATTCTCCAGCAACTCAGGAACAGAGCCCTGAGCTTCAGTATACAGGCAACTCAAAGTTACTCCCAAACCATTGACATCTCATAACTCATTACTGGACACGTCATTGCCCTCCAGAGAGAAGAAATCCAGCTCCACTCACCAGAACGCCAACACAAGCTTCCCTAACCAAGAAACCC
>SJYX01006962.1:0-25355 GCA_006410675.1 Oreotragus oreotragus
CACGACTGAGTAACTGAACTGAACTGAAAAATGCAAGAAGTAGCTAGCTAGTCCACTTGGGCAGAGAGGCGAGGAATCTTTGAAAACTCTATACATCAGCTTTAAATCACCAAGAACACTTTCAAAATTTTCAAAAACCCTTTCTGCTGTCTTTACTAAAATTTGTCCTCTACAATGGAGCAATGTTCTCCTCAGCTTCACTGAGTGGCTCTCATAGTCTCATGAACTCCTTGGGCTCATTTCCATCTTCATGTCTCCCTGTCTCCTAGCAGAGTCTTTTCTCTTGCTGTTCTGCTTCCCAGGTGGTGCTAGTGGTAAAGAGCCCTGCTGGCCAATTCAAGAGACATAAGAGACACGGATTCCATCCCTGGGTTGGGAAGATCCCTGGGAGGAGGGAATGGCAACCCACTCCAGGAGTCTTACCTGGAGAACCCCATGGACAGAAGAACCTGGTGCAGTCCATGGGGTTGCAAAAAGTCAGACATGACTGAAGCCACTTAGCTTGCATGCACAATGCTGTTCTGTTGTCTATTGCTTATCCATCCTTGCAGTTCCAGCTTGAGTCTGCTCTTCCACCCATGTGCCTGACTACTTGACTTCATTTATTTCCCTTTCTTGACTAAAGTCTCCAGCCCCTAGAGCATGCAGCTTAGTTCTTCTTGTGGCTGATTTGAACCATATACCATAATTACACCTGCCTTTGCTTTCTCTCTCCTTAGTAGACGACTTGACACAAAGTAGATACTGGTATCTTAGACTGATTACTTGAGACTGCTGCAAATGCAAGAAAATCCCCTCAGTACAGGCAGGCCTTGGAGATATTGGGGCTTTGGTTCTAGACCACTGCAATAAAGCTGATATCACAATAAAGCAAGTCACATCTTTTTTTTTTTTTTTTTGGTTTCCTGGAGCATGTGGAAGCTATATTTACACTATACTATAGTCTCTTAAGTATAGCATTATCTGAAAAATGTACATACCCTAATTTAAAAATGCTTTATCACCAAAAACTGCTAACTATCATCTGAGCAGTCTATGAGTCATAATCTTATTAAGAGTGTAGGGTCTTGTCTCAATGTTGATGGCTGCTGACTGATCACAGAGGTGGTTACTGGAAGCTGGGGTGGCTGTGGCAATTTCTTAGAATAAGACAACAGTGAAGTTTGCCACATCGATTGATTCTTCCTTTAATGAATAATTTCTCTGTAGCACACAGTGCTCTTTGATTGCATTTTACCAAAGCAGAGAACTTTTTTCAAAATTGGAGTCCATTCTCTCAAACCCTGCTGCTGCTTTGTCAACTAAGTTTACATGATATTCTAGATTGTCGTGTCAGCAGTCTTTGTAGCATCTTTACCAAGAGTAGATTCCATCTCAAGAAGCCACTTTCTTTGCCTATTCATAAAAAGCAGCTTCTTAGTTCATTCAAATTTTGCCGTGAGATTGCAGCAATTTGGCCACAGCCTCAGCTTCCGCTTTTAATTCTAGTTCTCTTGCAAGTTCCACCCATCCACAGTCACTTCCCTTGCCGAAGGCTTGAACCTCTCAAAGTCAGCCATGAAGTTCGGAATCAGTTTCTTCCAAACGCCTGTTAGTGTTAATATTTTCACCTCTTCCCATGAATCACAAACATTTTAATGGCATCAAGAATGGAGGGTCTTTTCCAGAAGAGTTTCAAATAAGTTTTCCCAGATCCAGCAGAGGAATCACTGAGGCAGCTGTAGCCTTATGAAATGTATTTATCCAATAATAAGACTTGAAAGTTGAAATGACTCCTTGATCTATGGGCTACAGAATGGATGTTGTTGTTAGCAGGCATGAAAAAATCTTTAATCTTGTACATCTCTATTAGAGCTCTTGGGTGGCCAGGTGTGCTGTCAGGGAGGAAAAATACTTTGAAAACAGATTTTTTTTTTTTTTTTCCCTGAGCAGAAGGTCTCAAAAAGTGAGCTTAAAACATTTAGCAAACCATACTGTAAACAGACGTGCTGTCACCCAGGCTTTATTGTTCCACTGACAAAGCACAGGCAGAGTAGAATTTGTATAATTCTTATGGGTTTGACTAAGTAAGCACTGGCTTCTCTTGAAACTTATCCGCTGCATTAGGCCCTAACAGGAGAGTCAGCCTGCCCTTTGAAGCTTTGAAGCCAAAGCATTGACTTATCCTCTCTAGCTAGGAAAGTCCTAGAGGGCATCTTCTTTTAATAGAAGGCTGTTTCATTTTACATTGAAAATCTGTTGTTTAGCGTGGTCACATTCATTATAATTGTCTTAGCTAGATCTTCTGGTTAACTCGCTGTAGTTTCTGCATCAGCAACTGCTGTTATGCAAACAGCTTATTTCCTTAAACATCATGAATCAACTCTTAGCTACAAACTTTTCTTCTTCACCTTCTTTACCTCTCTCAGCCTTTGTAGAATTAAAGAGTGTTAGAGCCTTGATCTGGATTAGGCTTTGTCTTAGGGTAACGTTGTTGTTGGCTAATCTTCTGTTCAGACCGCTAAAACTTACCCTGTATCAGAAGTAAGACTGTTTTGCTTTTGTATCCTTGGTGTGTTCACTGAAGTAGCACTTTTAATTTCCTTCGAGAACTTTTCCTTTACATTCACAACTTGACTTAACTGTTTGGCACACAAGCTGTAGCTTTCAGACTGTCTTGGCTTTCTGTATGCCTTCTTCACCTAGCATAATCATTTCTAGTTTTTGATTTAAAGTGAGAGACATGTGTCTCTTCCTTTTACTTGGAGGCCATCATGTTTGTGAAGTGGCTTAATTCTTACATGGTTGTGTCTCAGGAGATAGGAAGGCTGGAGGAGCAGGAGACAGACACAGGAACAGCCAGTCATTCAAGAAGTTGGAACACATACAATATCTTAAGTTAATCATTTTAATGCATGAGTTTCATAGTCTTGAGAACAATTACAGTAGTAACATCAACGATCATGAATCACAGATCACTATAACAAATATATTATAATGAAAAATCTTGAAATATTGCTAGAATTACCAAATGTGACACAAAAATCTGAAGTGAGAAAATACAGTTATAAAAATGGTGGCAATAGACTTGTTGGAGGCAGTGTTGCCACAAAGCTTCAATTTGCATAAAACACAGTATCTGCAAAGTACAATACAGTGAAGCATAATAAAATGAGGTCTGCCTGTAGCTAATCCTAAATTTGAGAGATGGTTTCTTGGTAATGCTGAGAGTGGGCTATGAAAAATGCTCTTTTAAAGAAGTGAAGGATCAGATACTGGGCCTTTGGGTGATTTTTCTTTTTTTTTGGGTAGAGCTCAAAAGAGATATGAAATACAGAGTTGTTTTATTTGGAATCTGTGGCTTAGTCATAGATTAACAACCATGCGGGTTTCCCTGGTGGCTCACAGGTAAAGAATGTATCTGTAATGCAAAAGACCTGGGTTTGACCCCTGGTCCAGGTAGATCCCCTGGAGAAGGAAATGCAACCCACTCCAGTATTCTTGCCTGGAGAATCCTATAGAGAGAGGAGCCTGGGGGGCCACAGTGCACGGGGTCGCAAAGAGTCAAACACAACTTAGCAACAGCAAGCAGTCACGTGAGTTGAAGAGGGCAGCTTACTTTCTGAAATCTCTAAGCACGTGAAAGCACAAGAGTTTAATCCCTGCAGTAGACCTGCCTCCACCAGATATAAGCGGGGGGAAAGTGAAATAATACAATCCGTCTGAAGACCCTTGAGCCCAGAAATGTTTCATTAAAGCTCTTGGAAAATAACAGCCCCAACAACAACAGACACTTCGGTCTAGCCTGTGGGCTAGGGAGATTTGCAGAGCAGGAAGGACAAGCTCACCCGACCATTTTGACTTTCCCCTGGATACTGTTTCCCTTGTAAAAACCCAGACCTGGCCACCAGGGAGGAGGCTCACACCACTCCCTGTTCCTCTTGCTCTGCAGTTTTGCAACCACCCCCCACAGATGGGCACGTGAACAGGACAGCAGCACAGGTAAGGGTGCAAACTGAGGCTGAGGTCGTTCCCAAGCTGGTCGTCCAGGCTAGTGGAGCAGATTCTCTGAGACACTGCACTGGCAGCTCATTAACAAGAATTTCTGGTGGTTTAAGGTTTATGGTGTGGTCTTCCTCCACTCTCCTTTTGTGAGATATTTTACTTCCAAACTAGGAAGATTGCTCACGTCTGACGCTCAAGAGTGGCACACTGAGGAGCTGCAGGAACGTCCTGCCGCGGCTGTGGAGCGGCTCCTCGGGGTGGCCAGGAAGGGGGGCTGGGCACTGATGACCGCAGGCCCTGAGCTGGGAGGCGCGCGAAATTCTGAGAGTGTTGTTATTGCTTAGTTTTTGTCATTTAGTTGCTAACCTGTGTTGGACTCTTTGCAGTTCCATGGACTGTGGCCTGCCAGGCTCCTCTGTCCATGGGATTCTCCTGGCAAGAATATTGGAGTGGGTTGCCATTTCCTTCTCCAGGGGATCTTCCCGACCCAGGGATCAAACCAGCGTCTCCTGCTTTGGCAGGAGGATTCTTTACCGCTAAGCCACCTGGGAAGCCCATTCTGAATGTATTTCCTGCACCAAATTGGCACTGGAGTAAATGTGGTAAATTCTATTGTTCCACTTGGGGATCACAGATCCTGTTTTCCTTTGAATTTCTTTCTTTCTTTTTTGCATTTAAATTAGATAACAAATTATCTCTTCCTGGATGGATTTAGCAGATAACTTATTTATATGACACCATATCCCCATTTTCGGAAGAAGCTTTCCCAAACTGATTAACTCAAACACTCAAGCTGGCCTTTCAGCCTGAAGGATGGGCTTAGAGCAGATACTCACTGCTGACATTTTCTCTGAGGCTGTGTTGTGTTTGTTGTTGTTTGAATCCTCTGAATGTCTGCCTCCTGCAATACATATTCCTTTCTTTCCCACAGCTTTATTGAGGTATAATTGATTTCAACAAATAAAGTAAATAAAAATTGCATTTCAGATATACATGATGATTTGATGTACGTCTACATCATGAAATGATTACTGCAGCCAATAAGCTTTTATTTGTTTGTGGTGAGCACACTTAACATCTACTTACTCTCTTTCAGTTCAGTTCAGTTCAGTTCAGTTCAGTCGCTCAGTCATGTCTGACTCTTTGCGACCCCATGAATCGCAGCATGCCAGGCCTCCCTGTCCATCACCATCTCAGGGAGTTCACTCAGACTCACGTCCATTGAGTCTGTGATGCCATCCAGCCATCTCATCCTCGGTCGTCCCCTTCTCCTCCTGCCCCCGATCCCTCCCAGCATCAGAGTCTTTTCCAATGAGTTAACTCTTCGCATGAGGTGGCCAAAGTACTGGAGTTTCAGCTTTAGCATCAGTCCTTCCAAAGAAATCCCAGGGTTGATCCCCTTCACAATGGACTGGTTGGATCTCCTTGCAGTCCAAGGGACTCTCAAGAGTCTTCTCCAACACCACAGTTCAAAAGCATCGATTCTTCGGCGCTCAGCTTTCTTCACAGTCCAACTTTCACATCCATACATGACCACAGGAAAAACCATAGCCTTGACTAGGCGGACCTTAGTCGGCAAAGTAATGTCTCTGCTTTTGAATATACTATCCAGGTTGGTCATAACTTTTCTTCCAAGGAGTAAGCGTCTTCTAATTTCATGGCTGCAGTCACCATCTGCAGTGATTTTGGAGCCTCAAAAAATAAAGTCGGACACTGTTTCCACTGTTTCCCCATCTATTTCCCATGAAGTGATGGGACCGGATGCCATGATCTTCGTTTTCTGAATGTTGAGCTTTAAGCCAACTTTTTCGCTCTCCTCCTTCACTTTCATCAAGAGGCTTTTTAGCTCCTCCTCACTTTCTGCCATAAGGGTGGTGTCATCAGCATATCTGAGGTTATTGATATTTCTCCCGGCAATCTTGATTCCAGCTTGTGTTTCTTCCAGTCCAGCGTTTCTCATGATGTACTCTGCATATAAGTTAAATAAGCAGGGAGACAATATACAGCCTTGACGTACTCCTTTTCCTATTTGGAACCAGTCTGTTGTTCCATGTGCAGTTCTAACTGTTGCTTCCTGACCTGCATACAGATTTCTCAAGAGGCAGGTTAGGTGGTCTGGTATTCCCATCTCTTTCAGAATTTTCCACAGTTTATTGTGATCCACACAGTCAAAGGCTTTGGCATAGTCAATAAAGCAGAAATAGATGTTTTTCTGGAACTCTCTTGCTTTTTCCATGATCCAGCGGATGTTGGCAATTTGATCTCTGGTTCCTCTGCCTGTTCTAAAACCAGCTTGAACATCAGGGAGTTCACGGTTCACATATTGCTGAAGCCTGGCTTGGAGAATTTTGAGCATTACTTTACTAGCGTGTGAGATGAGTGCAATTGTGCGGTAGTTTGAGCATTCTTTGGCATTGCCTTTCTTTGGAATTGGAATGAAAACTGACCTTTTCCAGTCCTGTGGCCACTGCTGAGTTTTCCAAATTTGCTGGCATATTGAGTGCAGCACTTTCACAGCATCATCTTCCAGGATTTGAAACAGCTCAACGGGAATTCCATCACCTCCACTAGCTTTGTTCTTAGTGATGCTTTCTAAGGCCCACTTGACTTCACATTCCAAGATGTCTGGCTCTAGATTAGTGATCACATCCTCATGATTATCTGGGTCGTGAAGATCTTTTCTGTACAGTTCTTCTGTGTATTCTTGCCACCTCTTCTTAATATCTTCTGCTTCTGTTAGGTCCATACCATTTCTATCCTTTATCGAGCCCATCTTTGCATGAAATGTTCCCTTGGTATCTCCAATTCTCTTGAAGAGATCTCTAGTCTTTCCCATTCTGTTGTTTTCCTCTATCTCTTTGCATTGATTGCTGAAGAAGGCTTTCTTATCTCTTCTTGCTATTCTTTGGAACTCTGCATTCAGATGCTTATATCTTTTCTTTTCTCCTTTGCTTTTCACCTCTCTTCTTTTCAGTGCTATTTGTAAGGCTTCTCCAGACAGCCATTTTGCTTTTTTTGCATTTCTTTTCCATGGGGATGGTCTTGATCCCTGTCTCCTGTACAATGTCACGAACCTCATTCCATAGTTCATCAGGAACTCTGTCTATCAGATCTAGGCCCTTAAATCTATTTCTCACTTCCACTGTATAATCATAAGGGATTTGATTTAGGTCATACCTCTCTTAAGCAAATTTCAAGTATATAATATGCTATTAGTACCTGTGGGCTTCCCCGGTGGCTCAATGGTAAAGAATCTGCCTGCCAATGCAGGAGACATGGGTTTGATCCCTGAGTTGAGAAGATACCTTGAAGAAGGAAATAGCAACCCACTCTAATAATCTTGCCTGGGAAATCCCATGGACAGAGGAGACTAAGGGGCTATAGCCCGTGGGGTGGCAAAGAGTCAGATAAGACTTAGCAACTAACCAGCAATAAAGTAGAACCTATAGTCATCACGGTGTACGTTGGATCCTCAGAACTTATTCATGATGCGTATTACTTGAGTGCTCCTGCAAGGTAATATCCTGGTTGGATGGAATAGGGGAAAGCAGATGACATATAAAATACCTCTGGCCTTGAGGTCCTCAATTAGTAGAAAAGATTGGATATGCCTACCCAGCTTTCATGCCAGACAGAATCCATTTTGTATGTATATATAGGTAAAGTGCTCTGGGTGATCAGGAAGAGAGAGAATACTGAGGCTGTTGAGGCTAGGAGAAGCTTAGCATGGAAAGAGATGACATTTATGCCTGGTTTGAAGGCTGAGCCTGGTTTCTGAAAGAGGCTTTGGGAATGGATATGAACAAGTGCAGTCCAATAAAAGCTCCAAACCCTATAAAACCTAGAAGAATCTGTAATTCTATACAGCCAGAGAAGATGCAATATGAAGTAAGGGGCTAAGAGCATGTATCCCCAGAATCTGACAGCCAGGGTTCCACTTCTGCCTCTGCCCCTCCTGGTCGGTGATTTTGAGCAGATTACTTCGCTTCTCTCAGCTGAAGTGTCCTCATTTGTATGGAAACCCTCAGCACTGCTCACATCATCTCCTAAGTCTTGCCCATTCATGACCATCTTGGCTTTAGCTGATGGTAGGTACTCCAGCATCCAGACAATGCCCCTGTTTTCCTCACTGATTCCCCAGGTTGGGCTTGGGCAGTGCTGGGCAGCCCCTTCTCTCCCTGAAACCTCCCCCACCCCCTTCTCTTATCCTCCATCCACTCCATCCATTTCAGTGCCCCATCTCCCTCAGGTGGTTGCCTCCAGTCTGAGCACTGGAGCAGTGATTCTAGCTTAAATACCCTAGGTATCAGTGGCTCTAGGGCTGTCACATTCTGTAAATTGTAGCATCTGCAAGACAAGACAGCTTTTCTCTTGCTGATATTGGCCAGCTCCTCAGACAGTAACATATTCAGAAGCTCTGGCTATTTACACTGTCAGATCTTCCTTCTTCTCAGAGGTGAGGAAGAGGAAGAGGAAGAAAGGGGAGGGATATGAAATGAGCTAGAACTACATCCTTCCACAGGTACAATAAAGACAATGAAAGTGTTTGTCTCACAGGTAACTCCCCAAGATCAGATGGAAATAATGTAAGCAAAGCCCATGACACAGTGCCAGGCACAGGGCAATCTTTCAATAGCTATTAGCAGTGATAGCATTGTATCTATATTCTAGGGGCTAGATGACCTGGATAGTTGAGATAAAACTATAAAGTCCTGAGAAGCTGAATTTTATCCATCTTCTCTCCATACGGTTACCGCTCTGCGTCTTAGTTTCCTCCTCTGTTAAATGGAGGTGATAATAGTATATGTGCACAGATTGGTTCTGAGGACATAAACATATGTAGAGAGAGCTTAGAACAGTGTTGTATACACAGTAAACCCCATCTGTGTTTGCTTTATCATTATTATTACCAGAGGTTTCCAAGTTTCTATGTCTTTGTGCAAACATCGATTTCCAAGGAAGAGAACTGAGCTGCCTATATTGAGCTGGGTGTCACTTTGGGATAAGTTGGTTGGGGCAGAGGTGAGAAGATTATTTGGTACAGACAATGGAACCCATATCACTGTCTTGACAGAGAAGACAGACCCCATAGGAGCTGCCTGCTGTAGTCAGTATTCCCGTTTTACAGATGAGGCAACTAAGTAAACCTCAGATACATTAGATTACATTTTCAAGGTCACATTGAGTCATCAGTGAGATGCAGAACTTAGATTAAAATAGAAATTTCTGTTCCTTTTCAAGCCTACAGTCTCTCCATCTAAAGTCTGTTGTGTTCCCTTGTGCTCCTCTGAGCGTGTATAAACAGCTACCTTTAAACCAATCACCGTGATGTGGCAGGTTCTTCTTATTGGAAGAAAACACAAATGATAAATGATAGCAAAGGGCAGTAATATGCTAATGCTTACTTCACAGTAAACTGAAGAGAGAAAACCTGAAGTTCACTTTCTCGTTTTAAATTAGGTTACACAGGCTATTAAGTCAAGACATAATATATTTTTAGATTTTTGGACGGAGTGTACAATAGCCAGAACTTATTGCTATGCAAATGAAAACCAGACATTCAAGGTTAAACACCAAGCATCGCACTTAAAACTAACCTTACCACCAACATCAGCCTTGCAAGAAAGGATGGAAAGGCTATTAGGCATTTATCTTGACTTTTTTCACCATATAATTACCTTCTAGATGCTTTCTATCTGTAATGAAACTATCTATTTAGTATCTTTAAAAAATTGTCAGGAAGTAGAAGTTGTCTTGCATTTGGAACTGTTACTGATTGTAAGTTTTCTTATTATGAAGATCATTATCTCAGTGTAACTTTGTCTCTTTCTTTTAATGAAATGAACACAACTCATCTAGGCTGAGGGTGTAGCATTGAATAGATGTGAAGAGGCTGTGGAGAGAACTCTGCAAGTTCTGCGTGTTCATAGATTAAAAAAAAAAAATTCTCAGCTTTGCCAATGAATGTTCTTGAATAAGAAAGGACAACAGAAATGTATACATTTTTATAGATTTTAATTCTCTAAGCACTCTTTGTTTCTACCAGTAGACTGAATGTTCCCTATGGGCAGAGACCTTGCCTGTTTGCTCATTACTGTAGCCCCAGTGCCTTGCAAAAAGGTTTTCTGCTCAACCAGTATTTCTCAAGGTGAACTGGATTCCAAAACCTTTGGCTTGTATTCCCATTGTAATCACTATTTACAAATAAATAGCCGGATAGGGCAGGTACAGTTATCAATGTGATTGAGGGTAGGAGGAGAAGGGGTTACAAAGGATGAGATTGCTGGACGGCATCACCAACTCAATGGACATGAGTTTGAGCAAACTCTGCGAGACAGTGAAGGACAGGGAAGCCTGGTGTGCTGCAGTCCATGGGGTTCAAAGAGTCCACACAACTTAGCGACTGAACAACAACAAACTAAGGCAGGAAAAAGTCAACTAACCTGTCCTAAAGTTAAAAAGCCAGTAAGTGAAAAGCAGAGGCTGGAACCCAGAGCTCATGTCTCTGAACCTGACCTGTTCTACAAGATAGGACAGGAGCTGCAGTTGTGGCAGCTTGTTCCTACTCCCACACCTATGGGGACTGATGTGAATAGTTTCAGAGAATTATTGTCTTTAGCTGCTGCTAAAACATTGCATGAATGTTCCAATATGAAAATATTTTAAAATTGATAATGAATTAAAAGATACCTGGAGTTGACTTGATCTCTTTCTATTCCCCCAAACCAAGCCAAACATTTCCTAAATCCAGAATAATGGCATTCATTATTGTTTTCTTTCTTTTTTTAAGAAGTCATCAGGGTCACACTTTGCTAAAAACTTCACAGTAATCAATAAGCAAGCTGCCACATGGTTCCCCCTAATCATTTTATCTATTGACCCAAAGTCTGAGACTCATGACAAACGTGTCTGAACTCCAAACATTATCATATTAGTTCAGTTCAGTTGCTCAGTTGTGTTCAGCTCTTTGAGACCCCATGGACTGCAGAGCCCACCAGGCCTCCCTGTCCATTACCAACTCCCAGAGTTTACTCAAACTCGTGTCCATTGAGTTGGTGATGCCACCCAACCATCTCAACCTGTTGTCCCCTTCTCCTCCTGACTATCTTTCCCAGCATCAGGGTCTTTTCCAGTGAATCAGTTCTTCACATCAGGTGGCCAAAGTATTGAAATTTCAGCTTCAGCATCAGTCCTTCCAATGAATATTCGGGACTGATCTCCTTTAGGGAAGATTGGTTGTATATCCTTGCTGTCCAAGGGACTCTCAAGAGTCTTCTGCAACACTGCACTTCAAAAGCATCAATTATTTGGTGCTCAGCTTTCTTTATAGTCCAACTTTCACATTCATACATGACCACTAGAAAAACCATAGCCTTGACTAGATGGACCTTTGTTGGCAAAGTAATGTCTCTGCTTTTTAATCTGCTGTCTAGGTTATCATATTATTTAACAGCAAATGCTTGCCTTCCCCAATCTCCAGAACTATAAGAAGCCTCAGCTTCTTGAATTTTTTAACTTGCACCATGGAACACATTTCTTATTTTCTTTTCATCTTGATCCATTTCTTTCCCTAATTTCTTTAAGTCTGGGTTATATTTAAGGTATAGTCACGAAGCAATTGTGTGTGTCTCAGAGGTAGTTCATACTGGCTTGCTGGACTCACCTGTTAAATTTTGAAGAATTTTGCAAGCTAGTTATTAAATCAACCATTATTAAAACTTAAATTATTGGTGTGAGATGATACTTCACTATAGTTTTGATTCACATTTCTCTAATGATAAGCAATGCTGAGCATTTTTTCATGTGTTTATTAACATAGCCTTGACTAGATGGACCTTTGTTGGCAAAGTAATGTCTCTGCTTTTTAATCTGCTGTCTAGGTTATCATATTATTTAACAGCAAATGCTTGCCTTCCCCAATCTCCAGAACTATAAGAAGCCTCAGCTTCTTGAATTTTTTAACTTGCACCATGGAACACATTTCTTATTTTCTTTTCATCTTGATCCATTTCTTTCCCTAATTTCTTTAAGTCTGGGTTATATTTAAGGTATAGTCACGAAGCAATTGTGTGTGTCTCAGAGGTAGTTCATACTGGCTTGCTGGACTCACCTGTTAAATTTTGAAGAATTTTGCAAGCTAGTTATTAAATCAACCATTATTAAAACTTAAATTATTGGTGTGAGATGATACTTCACTATAGTTTTGATTCACATTTCTCTAATGATAAGCAATGCTGAGCATTTTTTCATGTGTTTATTAGCCATCTGTATGTCTTCTTTGGAGAAATGTCTGTTTAGGTCTTTTGCCCATGTTTTGATTGGGTTGTTTGTTTTTCTGCTATTGAGCTGCATGAGCTGCTTGTATATTTTAGAGATTAATTCTTGTCAGTTGTTTCACTTGCTATTATCTTCTCCCATTCTGAGGGCTTGTCTTTTCACCTTGGTTATAGTTTCTTTTGTTTTGCAAAAGCTGTTAAGTTTAAGTAGGTCCCATTTGTTTATTTTTGTTTTTATTTCCATTACTCTGGGAGATGGGTCATAGAGGATCTTGCTATGATTTATGTNATTAATTCTTGTCAGTTGTTTCACTTGCTATTATCTTCTCCCATTCTGAGGGCTTGTCTTTTCACCTTGGTTATAGTTTCTTTTGTTTTGCAAAAGCTGTTAAGTTTAAGTAGGTCCCATTTGTTTATTTATTTTTTTATTTCCATTACTCTGGGAGATGGGTCATAGAGGATCTTGCTATGACTTATGTTAGAGAGTGTCTGGATGGAGGGGACACATGTATAACTATGGTTGATTCATATTAATGTATGGCAAAAACCATTACAATATTGTAATTATTCTTCAACTAAAATAAATTAATTTCAAAACTTAAATTATTTAAATTATAATTGAATAGTATATTAAAAATAGGTAATGCATATGTAAAACTTCACTTCATAATTATTACATTTTACTACTCTTACCTATGCTCTTGAAATTATTGGTCCATTGGTGGAATTACTATAGAGTGGTGTCCTCTTCCCAACTCTGTATCCAGTGACGTTACATTAGCTTGAAGTCAGCCTTGGTGGGAGTATTTTCACCATGGAAATTGGTAAGCTGTACAAAGCAGAGATTTTTTTTTTTCTTTTCCTGTAGATCCACTCATTAAGTGGGCTGCCGTCTGTGGGGTCGCACAGAGTTGGACATGGCTGAAGCGACTTAGCAGCAGTAGCAGCATAGGTTTAGCCACAGGAAAATGACATGGCAGGCTCTGAGCCTCTGATTAATAACTATCTCACCTTGGGTGAGACGCCCAATCTCCCTGCACTTTAGTTTCCTTGTCTTTAGAATAGGCTTGCTGTAAGAATCAAATAGTGGTATGCATATAAACCACTTATCATAATTCTTAGCTCATCACGTGGAATACACTTTAAAAATATGGCTAATGTAATTATTAATAATGCCAGCCTTCTTTTCTTTCTTTATGTAGTAAGAAGAGAAAATATCTTTTCAAAGACAGCTGTTGTTGCTTTTGTCATCTACAAGAATAGCATACTTTGTCTTATGGGTAGATTTTNAAATATGGCTAATGTAATTATTAATAATGCCAGCCTTCTTTTCTTTCTTTATGTAGTAAGAAGAGAAAATATCTTTTCAAAGACAGCTGTTGTTGCTTTTGTCATCTACAAGAATAGCATACTTTGTCTTATGGGTAGATTTTTCCATGTGTTCAAGAATATACCTTGATGGAGCTTGAGGAAACTTTTATGGGTGGAAAAGTGAAGCCACAGACTGTTTGGGCAACATTAAGTACAAGTTAAGACTGAATTTATTTGCACAGTGAAGGAATAAAAAGTTTGAGATTCGGTGGGTAATCCAGAAAAGAGGAGTGAAAAAACAGCAGGATATGCACAGAATTGCAGAGCTCTGACTGGAGTCTGTAGGTGGAGGTGGAAGAGCAAGTTAGCAATAGGGAACCAGACAAGGTTGAAGAACAACCCACCCACGGGAAAATTCCCTGTGATGGAGGTGGGGTGGAATGTACAGTTTACAAGGTGAAGTTGCTTCTGGTCTTGACTTTATTTTCCTCCATTGTTGCCATGTGCAGTAAAAGTATGGAACATTGTGTTAGTGGTACTTTGGGAAATCAGAAGGAGCTAATTATGTGGGTCATAGAAAATTCAAAGGAAAGTGAAGGTATAATTAGAATGTAATCTGCACCCTACCAACCCTCATTTCTCGGGAACCTACAGAAATCTGAGTGCTTCCTGAGTCCACAGTATATGAGATGGAAACTTGAGTTGTTTTCCTTAACTATTACAGGCAGATTTAGAAGACATCTAGGCAGTAGACTTGTGGGTACAAATAGTCTTAATCCCAATTCTACACAGATATTGACCCCACATGAGTTTGAGCAAACTCTGCGAGACAGTGAAGGACAGGGAAGCCTGGTGTGCTGCAGTCCATGGGGTTCAAAGAGTCCACACAACTTAGCGACTGAACAACAACAAACTAAGGCAGGAAAAAGTCAACTAACCTGTCCTAAAGTTAAAAAGCCAGTAAGTGAAAAGCAGAGGCTGGAACCCAGAGCTCATGTCTCTGAACCTGACCTGTTCTACAAGACAGGACAGGAGCTGCAGTTGTGGCAGCTTGTTCCTACTCCCACACCTATGGGGACTGATGTGAATAGTTTCAGAGAATTATTGTCTTTAGCTGCTGCTAAAACATTGCATGAATGTTCCAATATGAAAATATTTTAAAATTGATAATGAATTAAAAGATACCTGGAGTTGACTTGATCTCTTTCTATTCCCCCAAACCAAGCCAAACATTTCCTAAATCCAGAATAATGGCATTCATTATTGTTTTCTTTCTTTTTTTAAGAAGTCATCAGGGTCACACTTTGCTAAAAACTTCACAGTAATCAATAAGCAAGCTGCCACATGGTTCCCCCTAATCATTTTATCTATTGACCCAAAGTCTGAGACTCATGACAAACGTGTCTGAACTCCAAACATTATCATATTAGTTCAATTCAGTTGCTCAGTTATGTTCAGCTCTTTGAGACCCCATGGACTGCAGAGCCCACCAGGCCTCCCTGTCCATCACCAACTCCCAGAGTTTACTCAAACTCGTATCCATTGAGTTGGTGATGCCACCCAACCATCTCAACCTGTCGTCCCCTTCTCCTCCTGACTATCTTTCCCNATTCAGTTGCTCAGTTATGTTCAGCTCTTTGAGACCCCATGGACTGCAGAGCCCACCAGGCCTCCCTGTCCATCACCAACTCCCAGAGTTTACTCAAACTCGTATCCATTGAGTTGGTGATGCCACCCAACCATCTCAACCTGTCGTCCCCTTCTCCTCCTGACTATCTTTCCCGGCATCAGGGTCTTTTCCAGTGAATCAGTTCTTCACATCAGGTGGCCAAAGTATTGAAATTTCAGCTTCAGCATCAGTCCTTCCAATGAATATTCAGGACTGATCTCCTTTAGGGTAGATTGGTTGTATCTCCTTGCTGTCCAAGGGACTCTCAAGAGTCTTCTGCAACACTGCACTTCAAAAGCATCAATTATTTGGTGCTCAGCTTTCTTTATAGTCCAACTCTCACATCCATACATGACCACTAGAAAAACCATAGCCTTGACTAGATGGACCTTTGTTGGCAAAGTAATGTCTCTGCTTTTTAATCTGCTGTCTAGGTTATCATATTATTTAACAGCAAATGCTTGCCTTCCCCAATCTCCAGAACTATAAGAAGCCTCAGCTTCTTGAATTTTTTAACTTGCACCATGGAACACATTTCTTATTTTCTTTTCATCTTGATCCATTTCTTTCCCTAATTTCTTTAAGTCTGGGTTATATTTAAGGTATAGTCACGAAGCAATTGTGTGTGTCTCAGAGGTAGTTCATACTGGCTTGCTGGACTCACCTGTTAAATTTTGAAGAATTTTGCAAGCTAGTTATTAAATCAACCATTATTAAAACTTAAATTATTGGTGTGAGATGATACTTCACTATAGTTTTGATTCACATTTCTCTAATGATAAGCAATGCTGAGCATTTTTTCATGTGTTTATTAGCCATCTGTATGTCTTCTTTGGAGAAATGTCTGTTTAGGTCTTTTGCCCATGTTTTGATTGGGTTGTTTGTTTTTCTGCTATTGAGCTGCATGAGCTGCTTGTATATTTTAGAGATTAATTCTTGTCAGTTGTTTCACTTGCTATTATCTTCTCCCATTCTGAGGGCTTGTCTTTTCACCTTGCTTATAGTTTCTTTTGTTTTGCAAAAGCTGTTAAGTTTAAGTAGGTCCCATTTGTTTATTTTTGTTTTTATTTCCATTACTCTGGGAGATGGGTCATAGAGGATCTTGCTATGATTTATGTTAGAGAGTGTCTGGGTGGAGGGGACACATGTATACCTATGGTTGATTCATATTAATGTATGGCAAAAACCATTACAATATTGTAATTATTCTTCAACTAAAATAAATTAATTTCAAAACTTAAATTATTTAAATTATAATTAAATAGTATATTAAAAATAGGTAATGCATACGTAAAACTTCACTTCATAATTATTACATTTTACTACTTTTACCTATGCTCTTGAAATTATTGGTCCATTGGTGGAATTACTATAGAGTGGTGTCCTCTTCCCAACTCTGTATCCAGTGACGTTACATTAGCTTGAAGTCAGCCTTGGTGGGAGTATTTTCACCATGGAAATTGGTAAGCTGTACAAAGCAGAGATTTTTTTTTTTCTTTTCCTGTAGATCCACTCATTAAGTGGGCTGCCGTCTGTGGGGTCGCACAGAGTTGGACATGGCTGAAGCGACTTAGCAGCAGTAGCAGCATAGGTTTAGCCACAGGAAAATGACATGGCAGGCTCTGAGCCTCTGATTAATAACTATCTCACCTTGGGTGAGACGCCCAATCTCCCTGCACTTTAGTTTCCTTGTCTTTAGAATAGGCTTGCTGTAAGAATCAAATAGTGGTATGCATATAAACCACTTATCATAATTCTTAGCTCATCACGTGGAATACACTTTAAAAATATGGCTAATGTAATTATTAATAATGCCAGCCTTCTTTTCTTTCTTTATGTAGTAAGAAGAGAAAATATCTTTTCAAAGACAGCTGTTGTTGCTTTTGTCATCTACAAGAATAGCATACTTTGTCTTATGGGTAGATTTTTCCATGTGTTCAAGAATATACCTTGATGGAGCTTGAGGAAACTTTTATGGGTGGAAAAGTGAAGCCACAGACTGTTTGGGCAACATTAAGTACAAGTTAAGACTGAATTTATTTGCACAGTGAAGGAATAAAAAGTTTGAGATTCGGTGGGTAATCCAGAAAAGAGGAGTGAAAAAACAGCAGGATATGCACAGAATTGCAGAGCTCTGACTGGAGTCTGTAGGTGGAGGTGGAAGAGCAAGTTAGCAATAGGGACCCAGACAAGGTTGAAGAACAACCCACCCACGGGAAAATTCCCTGTGATGGAGGTGGGGTGGAATGTACAGTTTACAAGGTGAAGTTGCTTCTGGTCTTGACTTTATTTTCCTCCATTGTTGCCATGTGCAGTAAAAGTATGGAACATTGTGTTAGTGGTACTTTGGGAAATCAGAAGGAGCTAATTATGTGGGTCATAGAAAATTCAAAGGAAAGTGAAGGTATAATTAGAATGTAATCTGCACCCTACCAACCCTCATTTCTCGGGAACCTACAGAAATCTGAGTGCTTCCTGAGTCCACAGTATATGAGATGGAAACTTGAGTTGTTTTCCTTAACTATTACAGGCAGATTTAGAAGACATCTAGGCAGTAGACTTGTGGGTACAAATAGTCTTAATCCCAATTCTACACAGATATTGACCCCCAAACCTATATTTTTATCCTTAATCTCTCTCAAGCTGCAGTCTGCCTGTCTGAATGCCTGAGTAGCCTCTCTTTCTGTACTTCAAAATTAACAGATGAAACTTGAAGTCTGGGCTTCCCTGGTGGTTCAGTGGTAAAGAATCTGCCTGCCAGTGCAGGAGATGAGGGTTCGATCCCTGATCCTGAAAGGTCTTACATGCCACTGAGCAACTAAGCCCATGTGCCACAACTACTGAGCCCATTCTCTTGAACCTGCTGAAACTGCTGAGACCACACACCACCACTAACGACGCCTGCCCACCCTAGAGCGACACCCTGCAACAAGAGAAGCCAGCACAATGAGAAACCCACGCAGCACAGCTAGAGAAAAGCCTGCCCAGCAACAAAGACCCAGCAGAGCCACAGAGAAATGAACAAATAACGTTTTATATATATATATATATATATATGAAAATTGAAGTCTAACTGCCTCAGCAAACATGTTCCTCTGCATTGATCATTTTTATTAGTGGACCATTTCCTTCCAAGATGTTTGAAGTAAACAGCTACTAGAATAGGAACATGATAATTAATGTCCCCCAAACCCAATACACAAATTAAACGAGTTGCTACTGATGAACAGCCTTCCCTTTTCTCTAAAGGATTCTTGACAGTGTCAGAGGATTTATATCCAAACTATCTCCCACGAGTCAGACTAAAATATTGTGAACCATCGGAGTTTTCCCATTTTACAGATCAGGAAACCAGTGTTCAGTAGCAGAGAGGAAGAATTTAGTCATTCTCAGTCCATGAGCAATGGGTTGCTGGTCTTTTCACCCCAGGGCTAGCATTCTTTGAGGCCAGTAGTTCCCCACTTGCCTGAGGACCAGCTCTCTCACCTCAAGACCCTGGTTTCCATTGCTCTGCAATGTCAGTTCTTTCAATGAAGAGCTCCCTGGGTGGTTTTTTGTGGAGTTAGTGTTGAGAACTGTTGTCTTAGAATTTGACTTTCTGGTCATTGGTGGTCTCCTATATACTATTAGTTGGCGACTGAACCTGTACTAGTGATTCTGAACAAAAAGAGAGGATCATATTAATTACATTTAAATGCTGCTTAGTTTTGCCTGAGCTAGTGTGATTACTGCTGTGAGAGTAATGGCTCACATGTATCATTGACTGAGATGATGTTTCTATTGTTTCCTACAAATCTTTGGTGTTTGGGTGATTTTCTTTCAGCAAGGGAAACTGTATAGTGAAGAACACGACGCTTTCAGAAAGGCTTTGTTTTATTTTGAGCTAGAAGGGGGAAGAACTAAAACCAAATAGGCTGGTGGCCTTGTGGGTGAGGCAGGACTTTTTTGCTTAACTAAGGGATTTCCTGAAAAGCCAGAAGAGTGATTCTTAATGAACAAAGAATAAGCCAAGTGTAGACCCTTGATGGGGAGCACCTGGAGCTTGGTCTAATGCTGGAATTGAGGGGGGTGAGAATGCCTAGTGCCCTATGTTGACAGGTGGCAGTCAGTGCTTGTTCCCTTTCCATCTCTGTATTCCCACCCAGTAAACATCTATGCTTTCCTCAGACCCACAGTTAAAACCACCCTCTTTTACCACCTTCTCTGAGGGGATTTTCTTGACTTGCCCACACTGAATTGATTTCTCCTTCAGCATGTTCCCATGACCATGAAGATGACTCGTCTCTGACCAGAAGCTCATGGTCAACTGGGAATGGATTGAAACTACTGAATTGACACACCGTCACGCGAAAGAAGGAGATGCCATGGGAACAAGCTGGAGACAGCATGATTTTAGCCCACACTCCCTAAACTGGAAGGCAAGGTCTCAGCCACTGGATTGCCATGGGTGTCCCACTCTTCCAGTATTCTGCAGATGCATATCATCATGTGAACCCACTGGAGAATCACTGTAGGTATCACTGTGTATTATTTTTTCCAAAGCATTTATGGCTATCTGAAATTAACAAATTTGTTTACTGGTTTATCTCATCTTCCTTCACTAGAATATAGCAGACTTTAACATATTCTGTTCATCCTTGTATACCCTACAATGTCTAAATTATACCTGCCACATAGTAGGTGTTCAATACATATTTGTTAAAAGAATGAGCCCTCTTTATTGCCCAGAAAGCAGTAGTAAATTTAGGAAACTGGAATAGGATTTGGGGTAACATTCAAGCACTCAGTAGGTGAAATAATCTAACAGCTGTTGGCAGGATAATAAAATAAAACCTTAATTAATTTGAGCTGCTACTACAAGCCCAGAAATAGAGTTAATGTAGTTACATAACATTATGCTCCAAAAGAACAAATTCATAGCAAAACCAGCTGATTTGATTAATACAAGCTAAGAATGAGGCTGTGGAAGATTCTGCCAAAATCAGTATTTGCAAATTCATAATATTTATTTAATTTTTAATACTAAAACCAAACTGCAGCAATTTACTGAGATAATAACTTTCATTCTTTGGGAAAATCATGCTGTAAAAAACAAGCTTCTCTTTTTATTGTGAGTTTCTGCTTCCCATTAATTTCAGTTCTAAGTCAGTAGATAGGTGAAAGAAGGTCAAATCTTATAGCATAATGAGAAAAATTATGGCTAGAATTTTGACAGCCAACTACTGATTTCCTCTTCTCCAAGAACAAGCAGAGGTGCAAAAGAAGTCACTATTCTACCTAAAAATGTAAACCTGTGCTAATAGTAACATAAAAACCATTTCATGAATAATTCTTTCTCTGGCCCACTACACAATTTTATCATCAAAGCAAAGAAAAAAAGTTTACCTGAGGTTTTTTTTTTTTTCTTCCCCCCTGAGCTCCAAACTTCCTTGGGCTTCCCTGGTGGCTCAGAGGAGAAGAATCTGCCTGCCAATGCAAGGGAGGTCTGACCCCTAGGTAGGGAAGATCCCTTGGAAAAGGAAATGGCAACTCACTCCGATATTCTTGTCTGGGAACTTCCATGGACAGAGGAGCCTGGAGGTCTACAGCTCATAGGGTCATGAAGAGTCAAACACCACTTAGTCTCCAAACACACCGAACACAGATTTTCTTATGCCCCGCTCACCCCACCTTTAACTCACAAAGCACACACTTGGCAGACAGCATAGCTCTCTTTCATTTAAAGAATAAATTGCCAAATCTTTGTTGCCAAATTGGTAGGAAGTATTCTTACAGTGGTTTCTCCCACATGACTTCAGAAAGAATCATTATCTAGGGAAGCTGAGCGGCCACAGATACTCTTTAAGACAATGATCAAATTTCAAGTCTACCTTCCTTCTGATTAGGAGCTGTGTGAGGGGAATGCATTCTGTTCTTTTCATTTTTCAATATTGATTTCTTAGAAACAGGTTTTAGTATTCTGGAGGCATTGCCAGCCAAGAGGGACATTAGCAAAGGACAATCTTCAGCTGTGTCTACATGAGGTCTCTACAATTAGTATAAATGTGAAACAACCCACCTTACTGACTTAGCTCCACTGAAGAACTTAAGTTTTGCAAGAATTAACTAATGGTTTAAGACAGAGCAACTTTTGCTCACACTGCAAATCAAAGGAGAAAAGACATTTAGTGATTAGATTGTGTAGCAGGTATGGAAGAAACTTCACTTGAACGTTGTTTTGATTGAAAGTATATACTTTTTGGGGCTTCCCTGGTGACTCAGCAGTAAAGAATGCTTGCAATGTAGGAGGCACGGGTTCGATCCTTGGATGGAGACGATCCCCTGGAAAAGGAAATGGCAACCCACTCCAGTATTCTTGTCTGGGAAATCCTGGGGACAGAGAAACCTGGCAGGATACAGTCCACGGGGTCATAAGATTCAGACACGACTTAGTGATGAAACCACCACCACCAACACACTTTTCAGGCTCTGATGCTGCTGATGCCAGAAACTAATTTGAGCAGCAGCATTGTTTTGTATTTTCTTTGCGATCCACAGTGAGGCTAGCCTGGTGTCTGAATCTTGAGATTCTAACACAGCACTTGCTCCCTGGAAGGGGTAACAAAGGGCAGTGGGCTGCAAAGGGGGCAGGAAGACAGAGGCATGAGTTCCTCCTCAGGCGCAACAATGTCACTCTGGCTTCTACAAGAAAAGTCTGTGCAACAGCTTTACCTTGGTCTCCATGGCAACTGGTAATATCTTAAAAAAATGAAAAGTTAAAACACCTTTCCATGAGCTCTCCCTCTAGGAAGGAATCTCCTGTGACTAAAATATGTTAATAGATGCAGCCTCCTGCTGGCTTCTGCCAGACCTCAGGTGACAGAGTTCTGTCCTTTCAAGCACAGGCCTCAGTGAAGCAATTACCTTTCTTTTCACTCTTTCAGTCCAGTGAACAAGAGAAGGGAGAATCCAAAACAATCCATTGTATTCCAATGAGTGTGAGCTTAGAGTTTCTCCTCAGACACACAGAATGGAGCTCCTCTGTCTCCTAAGCTTTCTGTTCTGTTGCAGTTCTCGATTTTCTTAGAGTAGCAGAGAGGAAGAATTTAGTCATTCTCAGTCCATGAGCAATGGGTTGCTGGTCTTTTCACCCCAGGCCAGTAGTTCCCCACTTGCCTGAGGACCAGCTCTCTCAACTCAAGACCCTGGTTTCCATTGCTCTGCAATGTCAGTTCTTTCAACGAAGAGCTCCCTGGGTGGTTTTTTGTGGAGTTAGTGTTGAGAACTCTTGTCTTAAAATTTGACTTTCTGGTCATTGGTGGTCTCCTATATACTATTAGTTGGCGACTGAACCTGTACTAGTGATTCTGAACAAAAAGAGAGGATCATATTAATTACATTTAAATGCTGCTTAGTTTTGCCTGAGCTAGTGTGATTACTGCTGTGAGAGTAATGGCTCACATGTATCATTGACTGAGATGATGTTTCTATTGTTTCCTACAAATCTTTGGTGTTTGGGTGATTTTCTTTCAGCAAGGGAAACTGTATAGTGAAGAACACGATGCTTTCAGAAAGGCTTTGTTTTATTTTGAGCTAGAAGGGGGAAGAACTAAAACCAGATAGGCTGGTGGCCTTGTGGGTGAGGCAGGACTTTTTTGCTTAACTAAGGGATTTCCTGAAAAGCCAGATGAGTGATTCTTAATGAACAAAGAATAAGCCAAGTGTAGACCCTGGATGGGNTGCATTCTGTTCTTTTCATTTTTCAATATTGATTTCTTAGAAACAGGTTTTAGTATTCTGGAGGCATTGCCAGCCAAGAGGGACATTAGCAAAGGACAATCTTCAGCTGTGTCTACATGAGGTCTCTACAATTAGTATAAATGTGAAACAACCCACCTTACTGACTTAGCTCCACTGAAGAACTTAAGTTTTGCAAGAATTAACTAATGGTTTAAGACAGCAACTTTTGCTCACACTGCAAATCAAAGGAGAAAAGACATTTAGTGATTAGATTGTGTAGCAGGTATACTTGGAAGAAACTTCACTTGAACGTTGTTTTGATTGAAAGTATATACTTTTTGGGGCTTCCCTGGTGACTCAGCGGTAAAGAATGCTTGCAATGTAGGAGGCATGGGTTCGATCCTTGGATGGAGACGATCCCCTGGAAAAGGAAATGGCAACCCACTCCAGTATTCTTGTCTGGGAAATCCTGGGGACAGAGAAACCTGGCAGGATACAGTCTACGGGGTCATAAGATTCAGACACGACTTAGTGATGAAACCACCACCACCAACACACTTTTCAGGCTCTGATGCTGCTGATGCCAGAAACTAATTTGAGCAGCAGCATTGTTTTGTATTTTCTTTGCGATCCACAGTGAGGCTAGCCTGGTGTCTGAATCTTGAGCTTCTAACACAGCACTTGCTCCCTGGAAGGGGTAACAAAGGGCAGTGGGCTGCAAAGGGGGCAGGAAGACAGAGGCATGAGTTCCTCCTCAGGCGCGACAATGTCACTCTGGCTTCTACAAGAAAAGTCTGTGCAACAGCTTTACCTTGGTCTCCATGGCAACTGGTAATATCTTAAAAAAATGAAAAGTTAAAACACCTTTCCATGAGCTCTCCCTCTAGGAAGGAATCTCCTGTGACTAAAATATGTTAATAGATGCAGCCTCCTGCTGGCTTCTGCCAGACCTCAGGTGACAGAGTTCTGTCCTTTCAAGCACAGGCCTCCGTGAAGCAATTACCTTTCTTTTCACTCTTTCAGTCCAGTGAACAGGAGAAGGGAGAATCCAAAACAATCCATTGTATTCCAATGAGTGTGAGCTTAGAGTTTCTCCTCAGACACACAGAATGGAGCTCCTCTGTCTCCTAAGCTTTCTGTTCGGTTGCAGTTCTCGATTTTCTTAGACCTGAAAGCAGACATCTTTTGTTTATAGTTTGATCTGAGTTAAACTTGAAAACTCTCTCCCAGCATTGGGTTTACTGTGGGGGGAAGGTAGTGAACTTCAACATCTCCCCACCTTGAGCTTCAGAGGCATCTTCTGTGACCGAAGAAGGAGGCAGCCCAGGGTAAGGAGTGGTGGAATCTGTGCGGCCACTTTGTGGCGCTAGTTCTGGAACCTTTGTTCTCCTCTCTGGCTGTGACTGGGAGACTTTGCAAATTGACCTCAAAAGGGGACAGAAAAGAATGGCCAATACTAACACAACACCTGTCAAAGAAATCCTTAGAGAGTCCAGCCTTGGCTAAAGACTAGCAGGGGGGCACTCTTTCTGCCCTCTCTTCTGATGTCTATGTCAGAAGCTTTCTCTATCTCTTTTGTGGTTTAATAAAACTTTATTACTCTCTCTCTCTCTCTCACACACACACATACACACATCCCCAAAAGAGCCCAACCTCATGAATGCCCTCAGGCTGGCATCTAATTTTCAGGAATGATAAGGACTGTAGAAACAAAGGTTGCTTAGCATATTCACAGGGGGTTCTCAAACCACAGAAGCCCTACCCCTGATATGCAGATAGCACCTCATCCCCTCCCACCCAAACTCCTTCTGGGGAGCCTGCATGCTCAGTCATATCCCACTCTTTGTGACCCCATGAACTGTAGCCCACCAGGCTCCTCTGTCCATGGGATACTTCAGGCAAGAATACTGGAGGGGGGGTTGCCATTTCCTCCTCCAGGGGATCTTCCTGACCCAGGGATTGAACCCATGTCTCCTGCATTGGCAGGTGGATTCTTTACCACCGAGCCATTTAGGAAGCCCTTCTTTTGGGGTTCAGTTCAGTTCAGTTCAGTTCAGTCACTCAGTCGTGTCCGACTCTTTGCGACCCCATGAATTGCAGCACGCCAGGCCTCCCTATCCATCACCATCTCCCGGAGTTCACACAGACTCACGTCCATTGAGTCCATGATGCCATCCAGGCATCTCATCCTCGGTCGTCCCCTTCTCCTCCTGCCCCCAATCCCTCCCAGCATCAGAGTCTTTTCCAATGAGTCAACTCTTTGCATGAGGTGGCCAAAGTACTGGAGTTTCAGCTTTAGCATCATTCCTTCCAAAGAACTCCCAGGGTTGATCTCCTTCAGAATGGACTGGTTGGATCTCCTTGCAGTCCAAGGGACTCTCAAGAGTCTTCTCCAA
>SJYX01006962.1:34094-78033 GCA_006410675.1 Oreotragus oreotragus
TCACACTGGATAACATTTTATGAATATTTCCACAGGTCAGCCTGCACCTTCACTCTTCCTTATGACTGGTCTGTTTTTTAATTTTTGTTGTGAGGGCAGTTAATAATATAATCATTCTGGAGTTCAGCTCTGCATATTGCATTATCTCCTCTAAAGGGGTCAATTTAATCCATCAGAGTTGGAGAATGACCAAAAAAGAGTGCTAAATTAAATTAAGTCAAGTCCATTGAGTGAGAGTGAGTCACACAGCATCCTTACAAGCCGACCGATCATTTCCACAGTTGTCATTTCTTTTGAAGAATATAAAAATTAGACCCTGGAAAAGTAGCACTGTTTAGATAAAGGGCAAAAGTAGCTTAGAATTCCCATGGGACTAACTGCCTAACTGTATTCCTTGGAAGATGTAGAAAACAGACCACTGCAAAATTTTTGCTATACTCCTTTCATTTTTTTTTTCCTTTTCCCAATGATCTCCCTATACTTTAGCTAAGCCAGGCTGCTCAATCTTTCTCAGTCGCATCCTGAGAATTCTCACTTTTATACTTCCTTGGAAAACATCCATCAATGTTCTATTTCTCTGAGTCCTTCCTAGTCTGAAATAGAGCTTCCTACATGGAAGTTCACTGTTTTCCCATGCACTGATCTCTTTCTTTTTCTATGAGCCCAAAGTAGTTTCTTTAACCATCTCTTCATTATCCACTTTATGTGGAGATGATTTCTTTTTTGCCTATTTTGCACCTTAAAATTCCTAGCACAGTGCCTTGTGTCTAACAGGTGTTCAATAAGAAAATGTGGCAAGAATGCTACAAATATGCATAGTGTCAGAGCTGTGGCAGCATCAGGGGACGCACTCCTTGGTTGTGGGAGACAGACAGCAGGGACAAAGGATGTGAACACAAACACGGGTGATGTCAAATCTGAGGCAGTGTTTCCACAACTAACAATGGAAGAGAAGGTGCTGAGTCAAAGGTGCATTCAAAATGTCAGAACTTTGACATATTCCTGCCCTTTGAGAGGGAGGGAAAGATGTGAGAAAGAAAGCCAAAGCCAGATCCCTATGTCCTGCTCTGTTCTGCCCTGTTAACTCTTGAGCAGAGTTATTCTGGGAAGAAAGAGAAGGTGACCCTGAGTCTCAAGGAGGATGAAGACGCTCAGAAGGAAGGGACTTTTACATTTCTGACACTGAATACAGTGACAAAAATGACCTAAGCTTTTTTATAAGGAATTATTTTGGCACCTCCCCAGGGGGCCATTGGTATTTGGAGAGGGGGTTCAGGTAAAAATAATGTCAGCCATATGCACTCAGCTCTCTCAAGGGGCTTGGGGTCTATGTAACGTTTGCTATTGCTGATGGAAGTTTGATTTGCAAAGCTCTGGTTCCAACCCTGGGCTCTGGGGTCCAGGGCTGTTTTTCATATCTCAATAGTCCTGAAGGAACTTACATGTTTACCCTTGTCAGACTGTGCAGGCTAACTAAAATGTCAGGTGTTTTTTTCCTTTAAATTGAAATCAGATCCACATAAGGTAGGAACACTTATGCTAATTCGAACTTGATGGGTAAAATGTGAGCTAATTTAAAAAATACAGTTTCTTCGTAGATAAGCTCTTTGAAACACAGGTTTTTCCACACTGTTGGTACGAAGACGTCTGAGTATTTTCGCCCTTTTGCTCCGTGAGGAGACGGAGGAATACTTCAGTTCCCCAGCTCTCTGAGGTTTTTGTATTCCTGTGTGTTGTTGCTGTTGAGGCAGGTCCAATTTCCTTGCTGTTCCCCCATTTCACCCACCTTCTGCATGTTTAAATAGCTAGTTAGCATCAAATTGGGAGTTATTCTTGGTGGCTCAGATGAAAGAATCTGCTTGCAATGCAGGAGACCCAGGTTTGATTCCTGGGTTGGGAAGATCTCCTGAAGAGAATGGCAACCCGCTCCAGTATTCTTGCCTGGAGAATCTGGTGGACAGAGGTGCGTGGCGGCCTACAGTCCAGAGGGTTGCAGAGTCAGACATGACTGAGAGACTTTCACATAAGCATCAAATTATTGTTTGAGGTGCAAGTTTACCAGCAATGTTAGGCTTTTTATTTTTATGGTTTAAATGATTTTATTTAATTTTGGCTGTGTAGGGTGTTCATTGCTGCCTGGGCTTTTCTCTAGCTAAGGCGAGCAGGGGCTACTCTCTAGTTGAGGTGCCCAGGCTTCTGATTTCGGTGGCTTCTCTCGTAGGGCATGGGCTCTAGGGTATGCGGGCGTCAGTGGTTGCAGCTCTTGGGCTTAGCTGCTCTGAGGCATGTGGGATCTTTCCTGACCAGAGATGAAACTCTCATTTCCTACATTTGTAGGCGGATGCTTCCACTGAGCCACCAGGGAAGTCCTCAGGCATAGTTTAGATTCTAGTTTTCCCCATGTGTTGTTATGCCCAAGTCGGGAAATCTCCCAATGACGACCAGGGAGCCGATATCCGATGCAAAAGCAAGAGAGTTTTTATTACCAAGCTCGAGCTGGGGTTCCCACCGTTAGCGACACAGCGGCTTATAGGGAGGAGGCCCAGGTTTTGGATTACGTTGCTTATATAGGGAGTATTCATGAAAAAAAGAATTTCTAGGTTGGGGGACGTCTGATTGGTCACTTTCTTTCAAAGGGTTGTGTGTTGGTTTTTGATTGGTCCCTATTACCTAGGTAGACCACAAGTTCCTGAACGTTAAAAAGTCAGGAGATTCTGGTTTGGGATCCCAGTGGCTCGTGGGTGGTGAGGTGAGGTCAGGGGATTTCCAAAGGCTCTTTTCCCGGAACCTTACAAAATGGAGTTTTTCTGTTAACAAAATGGAGTAGCTTAGATTCTTCAGTGTATCTGGTGAGAGAGGCCAGGATCAAGAGGCCTGGGAGCTGGGAGTCCTCAGCCACAGTTATAGGTCTGCCATCAAAATCTCTGGGGTCTTTGGTGAGCACCTCAACTTTCTGGGACTATTTCCTTCCCTCAGTCATGTCCCACTCTTTGCGACCCCATGGACTGTAACCCACCAGCCCCCTCTGTCCACGGGATTTCCCAGGCAAGAATACTGGAGACTATTGCTATTTCCTTCTCCATATTAGGGTTTTTATAATCTACTAAAGCCGTTCATCTAAAGAGATTGTTTCCTATTTTGTTCTGAAATTTTAAAACACTTCAGAAAACAATACAATATACAAAATGTAAAAACCTTTGTAATATATTTTTATTACTGCATATATAAGACCATATTGCTGTGTTTGTTGTTTCTTTTTAGTGTTTTGATTGTGGCAAAGAACAATTCTAGGGAGGAATTGTTGTACATAATCCCACAACACTAAGGTAAAATATTTTCATTTTTGTGTCTTATTCTTTAGTCTTTGTTCATATGATCTTAAGTATTTTTCTTGATACTGTTGAAAGCATTGTATGTATGCCATTTTGCTTTTCATAATTTTTAACTAAAAACCACATATTGTCAAAATCATAGTCTACCTAAAACAGAAAGAGTAAGAAGTCAAGAAGACAGCAAGAAAACACGGAATGCTGAGAACTGGGGAGGGTGCTGGTAGAAGAAAAAACAAGAAAGGTAGAGAAAGTTGATACTTATGAGTTTTTAGTTTTAAAATAATATTTGGTGTATACATGACAATATAAAAATATATATGTAAGCCATAAAGCATAAAAACACAATGGTAACACCACCGAAGTTAGATCTTGATCACATATTCATATTTCATATCTATATTCTCCATTCTGATTCCATCCTATTGCCTACCTCACAAAGACAATTGCTCTCCTGAATTTTGTGTTACATATTTCTTGTTTCTCTTCTTCTATCAGAAGTGGAGGTACTGAGTCACATAGCTTCAGGCATATAACTTAAAATTGTAAAGCTAAACCCATGTAGAATCCAAGGCAGAATATAACTTCAAAATCTAAATAAAAAATCAAAGACTATATAAAATACTATAAACAAAAAAAATACTAACAAAAAGGCATTAGAATAAATAAATGTAAACCATAAAATAAAACCAAAACTAAGCATATTTGTTTGAACAGCAGAAGGGAGTGAACTTAACTGTTGAAAGAAAAAAGCTCTTAGGATGGATTTAAAAACACACATTTAGCAATATGTTGTCTACAAAAGACATAGCTAATTCCCTTCTCCAGGGAATCTTCCTGACCCAGGGATCAAACCTGGATCTCCTGTACTGCAGGCAGATTTTTTTCCATCTGAGCCACCAGTAAAACCCAAGTTAAATAAGCAGGGTGACAATATATAGCTTGGTCATACTCCTTTCCCAGTTTTGAACTAGTCAATTGTTCCATGTAAGGTTCTAACTGTTGCTTCTTGACCTGCATACAGATTTCTCAGGAGACAGGTAAAGTGATCTGGTATTCCCATCTCTTTAAGAATTTTCCAGTTTGTTGTGATCCACACAGTCAAAGGCTTTAGTGTACTCACTGAAGCAGAAGTAGTTGTTTTTCTGGAATTCCCTTGCTTTCTCTATGATCCCAACAATTGTTGGCAAATTGATCTCTGGTTTCTCTGCGCTTCCTAAATTCAGCTTGTACCTCTGGAAGTTCTTGGTTCGTGTACCGCTGAAGCCTATTTTGAAGGTTTTTGAGCATAATCTTACTATTGTCAACTACAAATGGCACTTACCAAGAGCATTGCCATGACTGAACAACAAAGGCATCTGCCATCTGCTTCTGTGGAGACTGAACCCCATCCTGCTATAGTTGCTGACCTTCAACAATCCCTGAGGGAGTTCAGGGTGGAGCGAGGCATGCTGTGCTCTAGGGAATCTGGTGGGACAGGTCTTCAGACAGTTGGATGCTTTAAGAAACAGATTTTATGATCTCAACCCTTGCATCTCCTCCTATCTAAAGAAGCACTAAATCCCTTCATGCTAACATCAGACCCTCATGACTAACAAAAACCTTTTGTAAAATGAGTGCTTCATGGTACTGAACTCTCCTTTCACCAAAACGTTATATATTGACTTTCCTCCACTGCCACTTTGGAGCAGTCTCTCAGAGCTATCTGAGATGCTGCCTCCTGGGCTGTAGTCCTCATTTTGCCCCAAATGAAACTTAGCTCACTACTCTCAAGATGTACATCTTTTTTTAGTCGACGATATCCTGGAGAATCCCAGGGGCGGGGGAGTCTGGTGGGCTGATGTCTATGGGGTCACACAGAGTCGGTCATGACTGAAGTGACTTAGCAGCAGCAGCAGCATGCGAAATGAGTGCAATTGTGCGGTAGTTTTTAATATTCTTTGGCATTGCCTTTCTTTGGAATTGGAGTGAAAACTGACCATCTCCAGTCCTGTGGCCATTACAGAGTTTTCCAGGTTTACTGACAAATTGAGTGCAGTACTTTATCAGCACCACCCTTTAGGATTTTAAATAGCTCTGTGCTGTGCTGTGCTTAGTCACTCAGTTGTGTCTGATGCTTTGTGACCCTGTGGATTGTAGCCGGCCAGGCTCCTCTGTCCATGGGGTTCTCCAGGCAAGCATACTGGAGTGGGTTGCCATGCCCTCCTCCAGGGGATCTTCCCAAACCAGGGATTAAACCCAGATTTCCCCCATTGCAGTTGGATTCTTTAGCATCTGAGCCACCAGGGAAGCCCTTTTCAGAGGATGCCAAATTGAGTCTCAGAGACAGGGTTTTGGGTGAAGTAAGAAAGAATAGCTTTATTGCTTTACCAGGTGAAGGGGGACACAGCGGGCTCCTTCCCTTGAAAACTGTGTGTCCCAACATGGGAGGATTTGGTGAGGAGTTTTTAGAGCAATGATTGAAGGACAGGGTTGCTGACAAGATAGGGTGTGTGCAGGACCTGCACTCCTAGATTTGGGCTTTAGATGGTCTAATCTTTATGACTCCCCCAGTTCCTCTCATAGCTCAGTTGGTAAAGAATCTGCCTGCAGTGCAGGAGACCTGGGTTCGATTCCTGAGTTGGGAAGATCCCCTGGAGAAGGAACTGGCAACCCCCTCCAGTATTCTTGCCTAGAGAATCCCCATGGACAGAGGAGGCTGGCAGGCTACAGCCCAGGGGTTGCAAGAGTCGGACACAATTTAGCAACTAAACCACCACCACCACTGGTTCCTCTAATCTGGAATGAAGAATACTAACACCTTTCATTTATTGTTTTTTTTAAGTTTTGTAAAGTGTTCAAAGATATTGTTATTAATATGTGTCTCCCTTGAGGCAGAACCAGGATTCTGCCCAAGGCTGCACTACTGTTTCCTGACTGCTCCTTCCTTCTTTCCCGCATGTCCCCTCCCTTCCCTGATGAGCAACTGTTCAAATCTGCCCTTTGGCATTCAGGGACAGTCATGGAAACTGGAGTCAGGAGTCTTGCCCTGTTTTAGGACTAACAAATGTAAGTAAAATAGAAAAATGCAGAAAGTAATGAATTAAAAAACAAACAGACAAGTCCAAAGAGTTTAGAAGTAATCCTAAAAGCAAAATGGAGAAACCATAAAAGTTAAAGGTAGAGTTAAAAATAAAAGAAAAAAGTGCTGCCTTTGGTGTAGGCTGTTGACCAGCTCACTTCGCTGCCACTGTCTCCTGATAGGAGGAACTGGAGAAATTACTATGTCTCAAACTTAGATTAGCCAATGAATAAAAGACTATAGTAGTGACATCTTTTTACTTCCACAGATTATGAAGCCAAACCAAAGTAGCCTGGTAGAATTACAGTGCTATCGACTTAATGTGCGTGTCACCCAGAGAACTATCGACTTTGTGTGTATGTCGCCCAGAGAGCCTCTTATGTTCTGCAAAATTAGTAAATCATATCTGATCTGCAAACCAGAAGTAATCATTTGAGGATGGATAGCGTACTCCTGGGTAATACATGTTTTCTTATCTTAAAGTGTTAAATCTACTTTTGTTTAACTTATAGGTGGCTAGAATTGTTGCTTTCATTTTTAGAAAATCATCGAATGAAAAGTAAACCTAGATTTGGGGCTTTGAACTGATGCTATAATGGGATAAGACTCCAGAACGTTGGCAGGAAGTGACTGTATTTTGTAAAAGATAAATCACTGGACCAGGGGATAGGCCATAAGAGGCAGGATTTTACTCTGGTCCCTCAAATTTCCACCTCTTTTTGTGCCGCAGTATCTGGTCTTCTCTTCTTGAGTGAAGCTAGAGCTAGAGAATATGACGGGACAATACTCCCAGGATTAGGTTACTGATCAGTTGACTGAGTTAATAAAAAAAGGAGATTATCTTTGCTGGGCCTGACCTCACCAGGTGAATCCTTAAAAGGCATGGTGCTAGGCATCTGCTGAAGTCAGAAAGAGTCATAGTAGTAAAAACATTTTCTCGCTGGCTTTGAAGAGGCAAGTTGCTATGAGTCCTGCAACCACAATGAATTGAATCAATAATCTGAATGAACTTGGAAAGGACCCCGGAGTCCAGATAAGAACACAGCCTGACTGACACTGAGACACAAGACTGCAGCCTTGTGACGTCTGAGCTGAGAAGTCGGTCAGGGTAGCACCAGAATTTCTGACCTGTAGAACAGTGAGATAATCAGTGAGAGCTGTTTTAAGCTCCTGTTTGTGTTAATTTGCTATGCAATAGTAGAAAACGACATCCCCACAGCCTTCTAGTGGAAGAATCATGGGAAATGGCAGGGTCTTTGTTTGCTTTGTCTTGTTCCTTTTAAAACAGTAAACTTAGTTTTGGCATCCTCGTCTGTGTTCTGTTCCTCTTTCCCCTACTCTCCCCCTTCCTTTCTCTCCCTTTCTTCTACCGTCTCTTCCTCCCTCTATAAAACCTTCCTTTGAAGTTTCTCTTCCTCGTAAGACTTGATCTCTCCTTCTGTCATAACGTGCTCCTGTATTATAGCCATGTGCATTTATAATCAGTGGAGTTGAAAGGGTCATAAAGATGTCATAAATGACTCCATTAGTTGGCCCCGGTGGACTTGAGCAATTTACATAACTCATTTGCAAATGAGAAAATTTCTGAAGGTTCGTACTTGTACAAACGTTCAATAATTCTATGAACTGCCCACTTCTGTGTGCAAAATTGGAGATAATGGTGTCACTGTTTCTGGGGTGCTTTGAAGGGTGACAGGAATGGGCAGAGTCAATAATTTATCTTGAACAGCTGCCTCCCCTGGAAAGGCTCGTGATGTTCCTAAATCACCAGAGCCTCATTTGAGAGCCTCACGAAGGCTTTAAGGATTGGGCTTTCATCCCAGGCAGGCTCTGATTTATCTTTCCTGTAATATCGCTTCAATTTCCTTACCAACAGTGTAGAAGAGGTCTAAAGAAACAGATGCCAAAAAAAAAAAAAAAAGGCAAGAATTCAGTCTTAGAGTGATCCTCCCTTCTGATGATCTATAAATTCGACTGATATGTAATCAGCATTTCTCTTCTAAGTGAGTGGGTACTAGTCGCTCAGTCATGTCTGACTCTTTGTGACCCCATGGACTATCACCTGCCAGGCTCCTCTGTCCACAGAATTCTCCAGCAAGAATAGTGGAGTGGGTTGCCATTTACTTCCTCCTACTCTTCTAAGTACTGGGGGTTAAAAGATGAATAAATCAGACCATGAAGTAGCTCACATTCTTGTGGGTCAGAGTTTGTGTATGATCGTATGGCCATGAACAAGTGTAAGCAAATAAGATCACAGAATCATAATAGGAATATAATCAACATCAATATGTAATATATATATATATAATTTAGGACATCAATATATAATAATCAACATCGATATATAATATAGGAGTTCAGAAGAGACAGATCTTAAGGTTGAGAATTATAGTGTTCTTAAATCCCTCCCCCTGGTGGCTCAGTGGTAAAGAACCTGCCTGCCAATGCAGGAAACACAGATTTGATCCCTTGTTCTGGATGATCCCCTGGAGAAGGAAATGGCAACTCACTCCAATAATTTTTGCCTGGCAAACACTGCCATGGACAGAGGGGCCTGCTGGGTTACAGTCCATGGGGTTGCAAAAGAGCTGGACATGACTTAGCGACTGAACAACGACAATGATTAATATTTGCATATGGATATAAGATATTTTCTAAAATAGAAAAACAATTTGGAGAGAAGAGTGGTGCTGTTTTACAATTTTGCGAATCCCTTTAATGTCTGGTTTAATGGGAGACCACAGGATTCTGCTTTGGCATTCGGTCTGTTGTTCTTCATTTAGTGTTGTTTTGGTTGAAGTAAGAGAAGAAAGTTCAACCTCATGCAGATGTGCACTAGTTGGAAAAGGGAGGAATATCCGAATAGCCTTCTCACATAATTATGAATACATACTATAGCCTCTTTAAAACATACTGTACACTCGTGGGAGAAAGAAAGTGAAAAAGGTACAGCACATCTTAGTATCATGATGAAAGTGGTTTTCACCTTGCAGCCTCCCTGAAAGGGTCTCAAGAATTCTCTGGGATCCCTGTACCCGCCTTGAGAAGTGCTTTGCTTAAGAAAGGAGTAAGCAACCAGTCAGAGAAGCATTGTTCTTGTCTCCATGGAGAGGCTCTGGCTNACATCTTAGTATCATGATGAAAGTGGTTTTCACCTTGCAGCCTCCCTGAAAGGGTCTCAAGAATTCTCTGGGATCCCTGTACCCGCCTTGAGAAGTGCTTTGCTTAAGAAAGGAGTAAGCAACCAGTCAGAGAAGCATTGTTCTTGTCTCCATGGAGAGGCTCTGGCTGATACTGGTAGTCTCTGAAGATACAAGGATGAAGTCCAGAAAATACTGTTTAGGTAGCAACTTTTCTGTTCCCCTTATCTCTTCTCTGTCCTGCATCTCAAACACTGGAAGCATTGGAAATACAGTTAGTCGATATGGAGGAAGAAGGATAGGAAAAGGAGAAAGAGAATCATCCAACCAGATCTCCTCTCCCCCGTGGCAGCCTTCCTGCTTGTAGTAGTCCTGAGGTGGGGAAAGATAGCCTGGGTTTAAGACTGATCCTTTTAATCTAGCATTTTTCAGAGTATCTTTTGCTGCCCAAATGATTAGATAAGAAAATGTGACTGTCCGAATTTTCATTTGAGGTGAAGAAAAGGACCTCCATAGAAAAATGCCGTGAAAGTTGAAAGAGTTAATCTCTCAGTCGTGTTCGACTCTTTGTGACCCCATGGACTGTAGACCACCAGGCTCCTCTGTTTATGGGATTCTCTAGGCAAGAATATTGGAGTGGATTGCCATACCTTCTTCCAGGGAATCTTTCTGACCCAGGAGTCAAACCCACACCTTCTGCTTTGGCAGGTGGATTCTTTACCACTGAGCTAATTGGGAAGCCTTGAATAAATGTAAGTGGGTAGAAAAGAAAATAAATTTGCCTGATCAGCATTTGGTTAAATACTTTTTAAACAAACAAATCATTGCACAAGGAATGTGTAATGTCTATGAAAGAAAATCACAGGTATTTTCAGTTCAGTTCAGTTCAATTGCTCAGTCGTGTCTGACTCTTTGTGACCCCATGGACTGCAGCACACAGTGCCTCCCTGTCCATCACCAACTCCCGGAGTTCACTCAAACTCATGTCCACAGAGTCAGTGATGCCATCCAGCCATCTCATTCTCTGTCGTCCCCTTCTCTTCTCGCCTTCAATCTTTCCCAGCATCAGGGTCTTTTCCAATAAGTCGGTTCTTCGAATCAAGTGGCCAAAGTATTGGAGTTTCAGCTTCAGCATCAGTCCTTCCAATGAATATTCAGGACCGGTTTCCTATACGATGGACTGGTTGGATCTCCTGGCAGTCCAAGGGACTTTAGAGGTAAAATTTATTTACGAGTATTTAGAGGTAAATAAAATGTCCCCGTTTGGTCTTGGGAAGAGGATCTTGATGGGAGACCAAATTGAAAATATGGAATTGGAATCAGACTGGACAAGGGTTTGGCTTCCACTTGGAGTCACTTGTGCTCAACTTGCTGGGCAGGTGGGAGAGACTGGAGCCCTAGAGATCTTTGAGAGGGATCTGGTGTTTTTTTTTTCCGCCTTGCCTCCATGCAGAATCTGAGTTCCCATCGGGATCAAACCAGTGCCTACCCCCCTCACTCCCTGCAGTGGAAGCAGCATGGAGTCTTAACTACTGGACCACCAAGGAAACCCCAAGAAAGGAGTCTGCTTTAGACAGAGTAGCTTTTCTCCTTTGCCTGGAGATCAGAGCCATGCATAATCGAGTGGGTCAAACAGTCATGTTTAAAAGCTTTTATCCTTTTCTCCAGGAGTGTTTCTGAGACTTTCGAGCATATATAAAATTTGTCTTTCTTCCCTCCTTTCAGATAGCGGGGCTTACTCTCTCCAGTTCTGCTCATAGCAAACCTTGCAGGATATGAAAACTGCTGTCAGAAGGAAAATCGACTTTGTGTTGAGTTACACCCTAGGGAAGGCGGCTTCTAATCATGTTGGCAGATGGCTTCCTTGCCTTTTTTGTTTTCTCTGAATCTGACCTCTCCTCTCCCAGTCCCTGTGCCTGCTCACACTTCCTTAGCCCACCCTTTGTGTCCCAGTCTTCAAAGTTGCTTCAGGGACCATCAGATCAGAGAAAACAAACAGGCCCAAAGCCAAGCAAACTAGAGGCTTGTGAGGGAATCAGGAGACAGTGTATACGTGCCACCCTTAAGGAAGAGAGACTCCTTGGTTACGACCATAAAACTGGTCATCACACTGGTGGAATAAACTCATCTTGGCTCATTTGCAGAGAAGGGCTCACGTGGAAAGTGCTGCACCTGAAAATCACCTGAAGAGCTCAGCTCAGACAGACAAAGCTTCCTTCTTAAACTGGTTTGGTTGTGAAAGATGGGTGGGCAGGAAGGTTTACTAATGGCTGCTACCTTATACCAGGCATCTAAATCATCTCATTTAGTCCTAAGAAAACACTAGGAGCTAAGTTTTCTTATCCTCATAATATAGATAAGAAAGGTAAGGTGCTGAGAGGTTGAATGACCTGCCCAATCCACACCAATCGTAAATGATAGAGTGGCAGATTCAATAGAAATAATTTTGGTGCCAATGGAGGTTCCCATACTGCCCCAGTGCACAGTATTTCCCACTGCTTGTTGTCAGTCATTTCATTGTTCTTAGAGAATAAGACTATCAAAGTCAAAGTATTCTTAAAGTTCAAGGTTTTCTTAAAGTTTATTACTCCGTGGTTGGTGAGGATGTTGCTCTTCATAGTTGGTTTTTTTTTTTTTTTTTTTTTTTTTGAAATTTGGTAAGTAGAACAGAAAGAAAAGCTGGGGATGACTATTTTTATAAATTGCTTCTGAACAAGAGAATCTGCATGTAGGAAAATGAATTATCTTTCTTTACTTTTCTTTCTCCTTCCCTCCATCCCTTTTTCTTTCTTTCCAGATTTCTCTAAAAAATTCTTTTGTTTTAAAAGTTTGAAAGGAGTAATAATATAATAAATACCCATGTATCTAAAAATTATTCTTTCTGGATTCAAAATAAGTCATCTCTAAAAATACTTTCTGGTGCCCTTTCGTTCATGCTCCCCAAAGGGAGACATCATCTCCTGACTATAGCTCTGAATTAAGATCTGATTTTAGCTCCTTCATAGCAGACACACTTAGTTTCTAATAAAACGGCTCTTCCTAANAGTTGCTTCAGGGACCATCAGATCAGAGAAAACAAACAGGCCCAAAGCCAAGCAAACTAGAGGCTTGTGAGGGAATCAGGAGACAGTGTATACGTGCCACCCTTAAGGAAGAGAGACTCCTTGGTTACGACCATAAAACTGGTCATCACACTGGTGGAATAAACTCATCTTGGCTCATTTGCAGAGAAGGGCTCACGTGGAAAGTGCTGCACCTGAAAATCACCTGAAGAGCTCAGCTCAGACAGACAAAGCTTCCTTCTTAAACTGGTTTGGTTGTGAAAGATGGGTGGGCAGGAAGGTTTACTAATGGCTGCTACCTTATACCAGGCATCTAAATCATCTCATTTAGTCCTAAGAAAACACTAGGAGCTAAGTTTTCTTATCCTCATAATACAGATAAGAAAGGTAAGGTGCTGAGAGGTTGAATGACCTGCCCAATCCACACCAATCGTAAATGATAGAGTGGCAGATTCAATAGAAATAATTTTGGTGCCAATGGAGGTTCCCATACTGCCCCAGTGCACAGTATTTCCCACTGCTTGTTGTCAGTCATTTCATTGTTCTTAGAGAATAAGACTATCAAAGTCAAAGTATTCTTAAAGTTCAAGGTTTTCTTAAAGTTTATTACTCCGTGGTTGGTGAGGATGTTGCTCTTCATAGTTGTTTTTTTTTTTTTTTTTTTTTTTTGAAATTTGGTAAGTAGAACAGAAAGAAAAGCTGGGGATGACTATTTTTATAAATTGCTTCTGAACAAGAGAATCTGCATGTAGGAAAATGAATTATCTTTCTTTACTTTTCTTTCTCCTTCCCTCCATCCCTTTTTCTTTCTTTCCAGATTTCTCTAAAAAATTCTTTTGTTTTAAAAGTTTGAAAGGAGTAATAATATAATAAATACCCATGTATCTAAAAATTATTCTTTCTGGATTCAAAATAAGTCATCTCTAAAAATACTTTCTGGTGCCCTTTCGTTCATGCTCCCCAAAGGGAGACATCATCTCCTGACTATAGCTCTGAATTAAGATCTGATTTTAGCTCCTTCATAGCAGACACACTTAGTTTCTAATAAAACGGCTCTTCCTAAAGTTTTGAGTTCTGTTTTTTCCATCTACTTAGTGCTCCTTCGTTCTGAAACAAGAAAGCTCCTTGGTAGCCATCCTCATAGGAATGTTTCTAGAGTTAATGAGCTGAGAGAGATGCCATTTTGAGCTTCTTTAGAAAAAAAAAAATTAATGTGCAGCCTCTTTCTCCTGCTTCAATATATTTTTAGAATTAAGGGGTTGTCTTATCATTCTCTTACACATACATATATTTAACAGACACCACTCCAGGATTTACTGAAGGATAGAAACTGGGGCATAGTTTCTAATTGAATATTGATAATAAGAAAAGATTCGGGCCATTCTGAAACATGAACATATGAAGAGTAATTAACTGATAATAAAAATGATAAAGCTACACTAGTTCTTCACTTATCAATCAGCAGCAAATACAAAGCATGACAAAGTTATTTCTTATATTAACATGAGTTTGCTCATTTATCTTTGGCTTTGTAGCTAGATTTTAATTATTTCATGTGATGCTACAAAATAATTAGAGCGAAGGTGTTCTAGCTCTACCTTTATTAGCTGCATGACCCTGAGCCAGAAATTTCCCTTTTGTAAGCCTCCTTCTCCTCAAGTGCAGCATAGAGATTATGAGGGTAATCACTTCACTGGACTGTGTGAGAATCAAGTGAAATCACTCACGCACAGAGCCTGGTTCCTAACACGTGCCCAGTGAACGGCCCCCACTGCTTTTGGGCTGGTTACAATAGTTTCAGTAGTTGTTTGGAATGAGAGTTATATCACTCCCAGAAATTCACTGGATGACTTGTCCTTTCTATCCTTGTAACTCTGCAGTCTACAGTGTGAGAGGTCCCCTTTGGGCATACCTTTGCTGAGGGCCACAGCGAGATTCCTATTGAATTAGAAAGCATGGCCACCACCTGAGTGGTCTAGGCAACTTGTGTCATGGGCAGGAAAGAAGAGGTGTTATTGCCTTGACCCTGAGTCCAGAGAAGTTAAAACTGCTGTTGTGTAATGGGGAGAAGGAGGACTATGTATTGAACCCAGATGATCCACTTGGGTCCTTCTTGGTTCTCTCGTCTATAATTGTGACTATAAGTGGGCAGACACAACAATGCCCACAATCTCCGCCTGAGAATTCTTTTTTTTTTTTTTCAACAATGAGATTCTTTTTTTTTTTTCTTTTTTAATTATTATTTTAGAGAGAGAAAGTAGGACGAAGGTCATAGAGATTAACAATCCATGTTGCCAAGCTTCTGGGAGTAAAATTTTGCTGCTAAGAGGACTATCTCCCACAGTTTCTGTTTTATAGTAAATATAAAGCATCTGCTGCTTCCCCGGCAAGACCTCTACTCAGAAAGAACTAAGCCAAGTCTTGGAAAACAACCATTTCAAGTAAAGGGGCTGAAGCTTCCAAACATAGCCTCTGTTTCTGCCTTGCATCTTTACCTCTGTGGGGCTTGGTCGCTGCCCAGGGAAGCTGCGGCAGGAAGCCCAGGGTGAAGCAGCAGCAGCTGTGTGTGCGGTGACAGTGGCTCGCAGCCCCTGGACTCATAGCTCTGCACGATGGGCTTCTGCCTTCAACAACCGCTATGTAAGGCCAGCAGAGATGAAGCTAACGGTGGTGGTAATCTCAAGTAGCTGGTGAAGGAGGGAGACGATGTGTATCAATTGCAGCCTGAAATTGACTGCAGGAGAGGAGAGGTAATTCTTTCCACCAACTAACCTTCCTCTTCTAAGTTTCCCACTGGAAACTGGGAGGAGATGCTCCCTGATTATATGTGGAGAAGTGGATCCAAATGACACCAAGGGTGGACTCTGATAGACACAGAGACACGCTGCTCACGTCTCCCTTTACGGTACGACTTGCTGTGGGGGATGACAAGAAGGTGGCCTCCAGGTGTCTGCTCATCCCAGGGGCTGCCTCAGCAACTGGTTCCAGGGCTCCTGACTGCAAGGAGTTTCTGGATGGGCACCACAGTTCAATTTTCTTCTCTGTTCCATTTGCAGATGTTGATTCCTTGTGAACATCTTGCACCCAAACTCTTTCTCAGCATTTTCTTCTAGATAACTAGACTTGTGACAACTCCTGTTTTCATTTGGAGCCATGATAATGCTCCAAATACATATTAATAATTCCATATACCACCCACCCTCCATTCTTGTTCTCCCTTTCTAATTTCATTGTATATGATTATATTTCTTACTCATAATCAAGACTAATTTTTTTTCTCTCTTGTATCTCTTAGTGTTATTTGTAAGAATACTATGCAGGGACTCATATTATAAGTATTATAAATTAAGAAAGAGAAATCAATTCAGGCCAAGTAAAGGAAAAAGAGGGAAAAAGAAAAGGAAAATTTGGAAGACTTGTGCAGCCCACACAATCCAAGAAAAAGATAATCAAGCTGGATCCAGGGAAGAGATGATCCTGTGAGAGCTTCAGCATATTCAGGAGTAAAAGTTCACAGACCTCTTTGTCCCCTAAAGCACAATTTCCAGCTTGATGATTCTTCATTCTAAGTTTCAGATTCATAAGAAAGGGAATATGAGTAACCAGCTGTGTCTGCTTCAGACTAGGGGAGATAGAAGAAGCTTATTGGAGGTCAAAAGCTAAGGGGCTGCCCCCATAGAAGAGGAAATCTGCGGTGGCCATCCCAAGAGGCATTTATTGCTTTTAGTATTAAGACAAAGGCACATATAGTCAAAGCTATGGTTTTCTCCAGTAGTCATGTACATATGTGAGAGTTGGACGATAAAGAAGGTTGAGCACCAAAGAATCAATGCTTTCAAACTGTTGTGTTGGAGAAGACTCTTGAGAGTCCCTTGGACAGCAAGGAAATCAAACCAGTCAATCCTAAAGGAGATCAACCCTGAATATTCATTGGAAGGAGAGACATTACTTTGCCGACTAAGGTCCGTCTAGTCAAGGCTATGGTTTTTCCAGTAGTCATGTAAGGATGT
Organism: Oreotragus oreotragus; assembly: GCA_006410675.1. NCBI lineage: Eukaryota > Metazoa > Chordata > Mammalia > Artiodactyla > Bovidae > Oreotragus > Oreotragus oreotragus. The sequence continues at coordinate 50,697 of SJYX01006962.1, forward strand.
GAGAGTTGGACTGTGAAGAAGGCTGAGCACCGAAGAATCGATGCTTTTGAACTGTGGTGTTGGAGAAGACTCTTGAGAGTCCCTTGGACTGCAAGGAGATCCAACCAGTCCATTCTGAAGGAGCTCAACCCTGGGATTTCTTTGGAAGGAATGATGCTAAAGCTGAAACTCCAGTACCTTGGCCACCTCATGCGAAGAGTTGACTCATTGGAAAAGACTCTGATGCTGGGAGGGATTGGGGGCAGGAGGAGAAGGGGATGACAGAGGATGCGAAGGCTGGATGGCATCACGGACTCGATGGACGTGAGTCTGGGTGAACTCCGGGAGATGGTGATGGACAGGGAGGCCTGGCGTGCTGCGATTCATGGGGTCGCAAAGAGTCGGACACGACTGAGCGACTGAACTGAACTGAATGCTGAAGGTCCTATATTTTAGCCATCTGATGGGAAGAGCCCACCCAGTCCTGATGCTGGGAAAGATTGGAGGCAGCAGAAGGGAGAGACAAAGGATGAGATGGTTGGAGAGCATCGTTGATTCAATGGACATGAGTTTGAGCAAGTTCTGGGAAATACTGAGGAACAGGGAAGACTAGCGTGCTGCAGTCGATGTAGTTGTAAGGAGCTGGGCACGACTGAGGCTGAGTGACAATACCAAGTCAACAGGTAGAGAAGGTGCATTTCAGTGACTCAGTTAGTTGTCAGTACTTTGTTAATAGAGTTGGAAAAAAAAATCTAGGAAACCTAGCTTGTGTTTTTTGATGTTTCTCCTCTATTGAGGCTCTGCTCATCTTTCTCTTCTCTTTTTGGTTTTGGTGACCTGGGCCACAAGTCCTCTGGCTCTTTGGAAGCCTATAGACGGTGACTTCCTCAATGACTTGGTGGTCATTCATTATGGAAAACTGGCTTTCCTTCCCCCTTCCCTGGGAGATCTGGCTCTGCTGAGTCAGTGAGTGAAAGAGAGCTACAGGGGGCACCCCTACCTTAGTTCTCACTGCAGAAGTGACTCAAAGAATCTGCGATCTTCGGTATCAAGTAACTTAGATGGAGGGAAGCGCTGTTTTCTGAAGGGATCTCTGTTGTCTCAGGAATAATTGCATTAAAACATTAATTTTATTTGTTTACTGTTGGCTGTGTTGGGTCTCCAGTTGTGGTAGTCAGGCTCCTCGCTGTGGTGGTTTCTCACGGAACGCAGGCTCTGGGGGCACACGTTGCAGTGGTTGCAGCACACGGGCTTAGTTGGATCTTCCTGATCCAGGGATTGAACCTGTATCTCCTGCATTGGCAGGCCAATTCTTTATCACTGAGCCACCAGGGAAGCTCTGAATAATTGCATTTCTGAAATTTATGAGCTGTGTGATGTTATAAAACCAAAGCAGATAAACACAACATATTTCCCTCTTGCTTTTCTTCAGTTCCCCCACCAGCCGAGGGCAGGTCCAGTCCTACTAACACTCCTGTTTCCCCCCCAGTTCCTTTGTCCTGCTAAGTTTTGCGTGGTTCTATATATTCTTTTCCACTGGTCGGTACTCTTGTCCACTCTCAGCTGGTGTTCTGCATGCACTTCTGTGTCAGAAGGTGTATAACTGATGTATCCGTGGAGAGAGATGTACTCCGTGTCCACCTACTCCTCCACCATCTTGTTCTTTTCCACTCTCTTGCCTTACTAGCTAGAAATGTTAGATCCATAATAATTCCCCAAGTGTAGAAATTTATTCAGCTGCTCATTTACTAACATCAACTCTTTCTCTTTCATGGATTCTTTTTTGCTCTAATTGTCTTATTGTGCCTTTGTGCTATGTGTCAAATGTGTGAGCTGGCCCAGGTCCTTTTGGAAGCACATTTATAAAGATAAGTCATCTTTCCTCTTCCTTCCTCCAAAATAGAAAATAGCCATAATGGATTATTTCGGAGATAAGGAAACTGAAATGTTTTGATGAAAGAGAAGTGACCAAATTGAAGATAACTGCTAGGCCTTCCAGAGAACAAGATCAGTATTTACAGATAACACACTGGCTCTTGGCACCAAGTTTCAAAACACACAGCCTTTGCTAGAGTTGCCTGTGGAACCGAGACACGATCATTTTTTCCTGACATAAAGGAGTGCCCATGTCTCCTCTCTGTTTTTCTTTTTTTTAATTAGTTGAGCAAAAGATTTGTCAGTACATACTCTGCATTCACTTCATTGAATTTAACAGTTAAATCCCTGAAAAGGAGATATTTTGAGTTGACTGTCCCCTCTGGCAGAAATTGGAGTTGTAGCCACACATAACATGAAGTAATATAATTTTGGACTAAACCAGCTGTTGGCTAAAAGCAAGACTTTGCTGATATATTTCTTCCTTTCCATCTTCCTCAGGGGAATTCAAAGTCATTAAAACATTTCTGATTCATTTTCAAGACACTACCTTAAACTTTGGTCAATTTCTCTTCCCTTCTTTGATTTTAATTTGTTTCTCTCATGCCACATTCCTTTCTGGATTTGGACCTCTTTATGGCTTTCTACAGGATTCCCTCTTAGCTCAGCTGGGAATGAATCTGCCTGCAATGCAGGAGACCCCAGTTTGATTCCTGGGTCAGGAAGATCCACTGGAGAAGGGATAGGTTATTCACTCCAGTATTCTTGGGCTTCCCTGGTGGTTCAGCTGGTAAAGAATCTGCCTGCAATCCAGGAGACCTGGGTTCAATCCCGGGGTTGGGAAGTACAAAAGTTTCCTGTGGCTTTATATTCTGATATCTTAGAAAATTTCTTAAATGCCACACTCAACCTCTTTTCTAAGGATTTGTGTTGCCGTTTCTTTAGACTCCCTTCGTCTCGTTTCATGGTTTCTGTTTTCCTTTCCAGTCATTTTGAATTAATTCTTCTTATTCTTATTCTTGAGTCTTGCTATAACGTTGCTTCTAGATACCAACTCGGATTCTCTCTTGGGTGCATTCTCCACAGCCCTCTGCCTAGTGGAGTCCTAAGTTCAGCCTCATGCCAAAACCTCTGCCAAGGTCAGTACTCACAGTTCCCACTCATACCAGAACGGTTTAGAAATAAAACAGAAACAGACAAGCTAACTCTCACCAAGAAAGATGCTTGGAAAAGACACAGCATATAATCTACAACAGGGAGATCGCCTTTTAACAGAAGCTAGGGAAGGACTGATGCTGAAGCTGAAGCTCCAGTACTCTGACTACCTGATGTGAAGAGCTGACTCATTGGAAAAGACCCTGATGCTGGGAAAGCTTGAAGGCAGGAGGAGAAGGAAATGACAGAGGATGAGATGGTTGGATGACATCACTGACTCCATGGGCAAGAGTTTGAGCAAACTCTAGGAGATGGTGAAGGACCGGAAAGCGTGACGTGCTGCAGTCCATGGAGTCACAAAGAGCTGGACACAGCATAGCAACTTGATAACAAAAAGAAGTACCTTAAATCAATGCAGTAAATGACATTTGAATTTCAGATAATATGAGAAATTAACAGAAGGAATATTTAGTGCAAGATGGTTATGTTCTTCCAGAAGTGGTTACAACAGGAATATCTCTCCTTTTTAGCATGGACTTGGACATAATTTTGAAATTACTTTCTTTTCTATAGGCATGCTAGAAAATATTCAGTCACCTGTTCACATTTCTAACAACCAGGACATACTGAAGAATTCAGTCATTCAAAAAGATACATTTTAACCATGCAAATTAGAGTACTATAGATGTTGACTCACTGAATTGTATTAAAAGCTATGTTTTTGTGATGGGGAAAGTGCTTGAGTGGGTATATGTGTGTGTGAAGGTGCATATGTGTGTAGCAAGGTGAGGAGAGTGATAGAATCTGGATGTGGTGAAAATACTAGGCCGATGCAGCCGCACCCCAGAGTATACTCATATTGATGCACCTCCTGTTCCACTCCATCAGGCTCTTGAGTAGTCAAGGCTGTACCTTGTCATCTGTGATCTCTCCAGCCCCTGGGACAGGCCCTGGCACAAACTCAAAATTTAGTACCTGTGTAAGGAATGAATGAAGTGTTGAGAATTTTAGAAATGTCATAGGATCATATGGAAGCGGGTAGCCGTTCCCTTCTTCAAGGGATCTTCCCAACCCAGGGATTGAACTTAGGTCTCCCGCATTGCAGGTGGATTCTTTACCAGCTGAGCCACCAGGGAAGCCCAAGAATACCGGAGTGGGCAGCCTATCCCTTGTCGAGTGCATCTTCCCGACCTGGGAATCGAATCAGGGTCTCCTGCCTTGCAGGCGGATTCTTTACAAGCTGAGCTACCAGGGAAGCATATGGAAGCTAAAAGATCTTTCGTGCAAATAGGAGAGTACAGCCAATAACTACGCACCCTTCATAGCTTGTTGATGGTATATCAAGTATCAAACCTAGATATTCTGACTCTGAGCTCAGTATTCTTTGTGCTTCCTCACACTACTCTGGGTGTGAAAAGTTTTTAAAAAGTAGCTTATAAAATTGTTCATCAGATAACATGTAATATAATGAGGTTTTATTTTTGCTTAATCCTTTGAGCTTAAAATTTGAAGAGTTTTAAGTCATTGAAAACAAATGCAATATTTAAAATTACCCATTTTCTTCTAACAAAGATATCTCCTTAGGGAAGAACACAAGAAATAGCAGTGTAGTCTACCTGAAATTGTTTCCTGGTAACGTCACATATTGCTTCTTCAGCCCTGAAAGGTGGATTAATGGATCTGGAATGACTTGACATTAACAATTTTCTGTGACCCACTTTTATATAAAAGATCATATTTGAGAATGAAGAAAGAAGCAGATATATAATGGAAGTAATATCTATTAATGGAAAAAGGAGATTTGAACTTCTTCAATTTAAAATACCTTAAGAAAATTGCAAAACAAAATGAAACAATGTGAAGTATTCTAGAGAAGAAAGCTGAATATAAATGAAAGTTTATTTCATGCATTTTCTGTCCTTGCTCCAGTTCGGTGGGGTGACTTGAAATCATGATCCAGTAACATTTTTGTTGAACTAAGTGATATCTTTATGCAGATGTGAAAGGCGGATATAAGAGTGATGAATTATGTGTGGGGGGGAACTTCCCTGGTGGTTCAGTTGGTAAAGAGTCCACCTGCAATGCAGAAGACCCAGGTTTGATGTATGGGACAGGAAGATCCCCTGGAGTAAGAAATAGCAACCCACTCCAGTAGTCTTGCCTGGGAAGTCCCATGGACAGAGGACACTGGTGGGCTACAGTCCATGGGGTCACAAGAGCTGGACATGACTTAGCGGCTAAACCACCACCACCACCACCAATTGTGTGTCTCTGTGTGTGTTCATGTGTGTGACTGAGGACTGGAGTTAAATTTTATTACCAGGAATCTTCTTTTGAAAAATGTTAACACCCTTTGGAGGAGTATAATGTTGAATTCTGGCCACCAAATCACTGTGTGACACTGTGAATGTAACTACCCCACAAAACGTCATTAAATGTGAGGATTTAAACCAAAAGGATCCAAAATACTAACTAGAAAACAAACATTTGGGCTTCCTATCATTTACTCATTATAGTCTGTATAGTCTAGATATTCTTTTGGAGCATTTATCATCCCAGTTAACTAATAACAAATCACCACATTCTAATCCAAGAATATAGAAGATGAAAATGATGGTGAAAATTATTTTTCTAAGGAATGTAATGGTTATGGCATTGAATCATTATTATCCATCCAGTGAATAGTAATGCTATTCTTGTCTTCTGATTTATGAATTTTCTAAATTCATGGATTAGACTGAAAAATAATAACTTCATGTTTATGCTCCAGAATAATTTTTAATGAGCTTTGCTTTTCAGTAACTTAAAAATGGATCTTCTATTTGTCTATTGATTCTCCCAGACAGATGGAGTATACATGATTTTGGATTCTCACCACTCAGATCAGCACTCAGTGAAATCTGCCAATTAGGCTCTGTTCAAATCCAATTACATTTTTGTCAACTTTATTGAATGTTTTATACATGAAGGATGATGTGCTCTAACTTTTACTTTTTAGAAAAATTGTCTCTCTGATCACTAGGATTTTTGAAGTTGCTGACTTTAGTGGTTGGTTGACAAGATGCCACTGGTTGATGTAAGAGAGGAATAAATTTTTTAATGTGTTATGTGTTTAAGATAAGACACTAGTTTGGGAAAGACTAAAATCATTCCTGGAAATTTGTCTTAACCAGCAATCTATTTTCCCATTTGATTGAACACTGAAGCAGTTCATGGATTCATAAAAAGGAGGAGGGGGACAAAAAGGAACATCAAGGCAATCATAAACTTCTTCCTTTTTTATATCAGGAAACTTAAAGATTTATGTTAAATAACTTGTGCAATATCCTAAATCTAATAAGTAGCTGGGACAAGAAATTAAGTCTCCTACCTTCAGACTAATTGTTTTCATAGTTTTGTATTCTTCACTTAAAATAATTAGATCTGTCTCTATATGAACTTCAGTAAACTCAACTCACCCATTTATACATTGTTTGACATACTTAAGCCTATGTTTATGGACAGGATGCAAAGGGGAAAAAACTCAAAAGGCCAGATTTGTCTGACTTGACATTTCTTTATCAACAGTATTTTAGGCAAGGTTGCTGCATAAATAGATCCAGAAGAGACAAGAACTAAAAGGTGGCAAGGGTGTAATGCTGGGAAAGGAGTGGGGAGAATGAATTAATAAACTTTAGAGTTATATATTTAAAACTGAATAAAGTCTTGGACAGTTCAGTTCAGTTCAGTTGCTCAGTCATGTCCAACTCTTTGCAACCCCATGAACCACAGCACCCCAAGCCTCCCTGTCCATCAACAACTCCCGGAGTTCACCCGAACCCATGTCCATTTAGTTGGTGATGCCATCCAGCCATCTCATCTTCTGTTGTCCCCTTCTTTTCCCTCCCTCAATCTTTCCCAGCATCAGGGTCTTTTCAAATGAGTCAGCTCTTTGCATCAGGTGGCCGAAGTATTGGAGTTTCAGCTTCAGCATCAGTCCTTCCAATGAACACCCAGGACAGATCAACAGCATTCAAATTTTCAGCACTAAACAGCACTGCTACTCAAAAATAGGTCTTCAGAAAAGGAGTCATCTTGCTGAAGCCTGAATTGAAACTTTCTCTTTTTGGAATGCCAAAAAGAAAAATTATTTTCAGGGCAGGGTTTTTATAAGTCTTAGTATTTAAGCAAGAATGCAAGATAACACAGTTTAGTAATGTTTTTAACAACATAGCTTGGGAAAAAAAGAAATTCTTTGTTTAATCCTGAGTTAATCAGAACACTAAATTAGCTAAAAGACCCTGAGCATCTGGATTAATTAAATTTTTAGTAGACGAGAGATACACATAAACTGAATGGGCCATTTGGATACACAGTGGGATTAAAGCAGGATGTGTTGTGTCCTGAATTGGTAACTAGAAAACAATCTGTCAGGTGCGGAATGTCAGAAAAGTCTTTATCCCTGGGAAAGATATTAATGAGGCTAAAAGAAGGTTAATTAGCTAAAAGACCCTGAGCATCTGGATTAATTAAATTTTTAGTAGACGAGAGATGCACATAAACTGAATGGGCCATTTGGATACACAGTGGGATTAAAGCAGGATGTGTTGTGTCCTGAATTGATAACTAGAAAACAATCTGTCAGGTGCGGAATGTCAGAAAAGTCTTTATCCCTGGGAAAGATATTAATGGGGCTAAAAGAAGGAATATTGGTACATCATGATCATCAGCAAATCTATTGATCTAAGAACAGAACATCATACCTGCCATTAGTTAATATGAAGAACAGTGAGTTAGTTATCATCTACATGGAATAAAATAATCAATTTGACTTTTATTTTCAACCTTTTTGTTTGAATTAATTAATGTGCTGATGCTAGGTAGATATAACAGAGCTCTATGCCCCCAAATTGTCTGGCGCTCCATATCCTAAAGCTGTGACCAAGTCTAGGCTTCGTTCTTAGGTTGATGCCGAGTTGTTTTCTTATTTTAATTAGTTTGTATTGGCATTTAGTTGATTTACAATGTTGTGTTACTTTCAGATGTACAGGAAAGTGAGTCAGTTATACATATTTTTAGATTCTTTTCTCATACAAGCCATTACAGAGTTTTGATTAAAGTTCCCTATGCTATAGAGTAGGTTCTTATTAGTTATTTTATATGTAGTACTGTGCATATGTCAATCCCAATCTCCTAATTCCTTCTTTGTTGCCCTTGTTTCCCCCAGGAACCATAAGTTTATTTTCTACACCTGTGATTCTGTTTCTGTTTCATAAATAGGTTCATTCAGACCATTTTTTTTAAGCTTCCACATATAAGCATACCATACGATATTTGTCTTTGTTTGACTTGATGATGAACTTCTGCACACTAAATTTACTTTGAGAAGAACTAAACTTTCCCCTTAAACTGTATGTAAAAAGTCATGACTGCCTCATTACTGCATTATCAAAAAATCTTTGGGTCAACACCATGTTTCTTTTTTTTTTTTTTTGTATTTTTTTATTTTTTTTACACGAACTCCCAAACATGAACCCCTCTCCCACTTCCCACCCCACATCATCCCTCCAGATCATCCCCATACACCAGCCCCAAGCATCCTGCATCCTGCATTGAACATAGACTGGCAATTCATTTCTTACATGATAGTATACATATTTCAATGCTATTCTCCCAAATCATCCCACCCTCTCCCTCTCCCTCTCCTTCTCCCTCAGAGTCCATATGTCCGCTCTACACATCTGTATCTCTTTTGCTGTCTTGCATACAGGGTCCTCATTACCATCTTTCTAAATTCCATATATATGTGTTAGTATACTGTATTGGTGTTTTTCTTTCTGGCTTACTTCACTCTGTATAATTGGTTCCAGTTTCATCCATCTTATTAGAACTGATTCAAATGTATTCTTTTTAATGGCTGAGTAATACTCCATTGTGTATATATACCACAGCTTTCTTATCCATTCATCCGCTGATGGACATCTAGGTTGTTTCCATGTCCTGGCTATTATAAACAGTGCTGCAATGAACATTGGGGTACATGTGTCTCTTTCTATCCTGGTTTCCTCGGTGTGTATGTCCAGCAGTGGGATTGCTGGGTCATAAGGTATTTCTATTTGCAATTTCTTAAGGAATCTCCACATGGTCAACACCATGTTTCTTTTAAGGTTTTCATTAAAAATAACAAAACTTGAGTTTTACAGGTTTTCTTTCATTTCAATTAAACAGTTATTTTATGAAAGAATGAAACTTATAATGCTTGTTATTAAACTTGGACATGGAGGTAAAGAAACTAATTCCTTTTAAGCAAAGAACTATTCATTGGGGCTCTTTCTGCTCCTAGAGAAGTTCTAAGCTAGAAAAATCAGAAGAATATGCATGTAGGTTACAAATCATGTTTTCAAAAGCCTTGGTTGCCTGAGTAAATTTTTCCTTTAATCACTCATCCTTACTGGTATGTAAGAGTGCCACAGATGATAAATTTCATGACAATTTTTTAATTCCCAGACATCTGCCCTGTGTATGCTTCTCCACCCTGAGAGTTAAAAAGATTCTATCTCACAATGCTTACAGCAGACTGGCTAAAGGATGGTCTTTAAGACCAGCTCTAAGAACTGGTACCAAGTCTATGAGGTCAAATCCTGCTTTGTGAATGTCTGGCAGCAAGTACACAAATTGATCAATGTGATATACTATATTAACAAATTGAATAATAAAAACCACATAATCATTTCCATAGATGCAGAAAAACTTTTGATGAAGTTGAACACAATTCATGATGAAAAGTCTCCAGAAAATGGGCATAGAGGGAAATCACCTCAACATAACAAAGGCCATATATGACAAAAGCACAGCAGACATTATTCTCAGTGGTGAAAAACTAAAATCATTTCCTCTAATATCAGGAACAAGAGAAGGGTGTCCACTCTCACCACAATTAGTCAACATAGTCTTGGAAGTCCTAGCCACAGCAATCAGAGAAGAAAAAGAAATAAAAGGAATCCAGTTTGGAAAAGAAGAGTTAAAACTATCACTGTTTGTAGATGACATACTATACACAGAAAATCATAAAAATGCCACTAGGAAAGCACTAGAGCTAACTGATAAATATGGTAAAGTTGCATATTACAAAATTAACACACAAAAAATCTCTTGCATTTCTATACCCTCACAATGAAATAAGGAACAATTTCATTTACTATTGTGAAAAAAAAAAAAAGAATAAAATACCTAGGAGTAAACCTACCTAAGGAGGCAAGATATCTGTATACAGAAAACTATAAGACACTGATGAAAGAAATCAAAGATGACACAAACAGATGGAGACATACCATGTTTTTGGATTGAAAGAATCAATATTGTGGAAAAGACTATACTATCTAAAACAATCTACAGATTAAATGGAATTCCTATCAAATTACCAATGACATTTTTCACAGAACTAGAATAGAACATCTTACAATTTGTATGGAAACACGAAAGACCTCGAATAGTGAAAGCAATCTTAAGACAGGAAAAAGTAGCTGGAGGAATCAGGCTCCCTGAGCTCAGACTACATTGGAAAACTACAGTAATCAAGGCAGTATGTTACTGGCAGAAAACCAGAAGTATAGATCAATGGGACAGAATAGAAAGCCCAGAGATAAACGCATGCACCTATGGTCACCTAATCTATGACAAAGGAGTCACGAATATATAGTGGAGAAGAGACAGTCTCCTCAATAAGGGTGCTGGGAAAACTGGACAGCTACAGTAAAAGAATGAAATTAGAATGCTCCCTGATACCATACACAGAAATAAACTCAAAATAGATTAAGGAATGTAAGGCTAGACATTTATGCAAATCAAAACTACTATGAGGTATTATCTCACACAGGTCAGGACCGCCAACATCAACAAATCTACAAACCATAAATGCTGAAGAAAGTGTGGAGAAAAGGGAACCATCTTGCACTGTTGGCAGAAACGTAAATTGATACAGCCACTATGGAGAACAGTTTGGAAGTTCCTTAAAAAACTAAAAATAGAACTACCATATGACCCAGCAATCCCATTACTGGGCATATACCCAGAGAAAGCAATGCTTCAAAAAGGCATTTGTGCCCAAATTTTCACTGCAACAATATTTACAATAGCTAGGACATGAAAGTAATCTAAATGTTCATCAACAGAGGAATGGATAAAGAAGATATGGTTCATATATATATATGTATATATATACATACAATATATATATACAATAGAATATTAGTCAGGCATAAAAAGGAGTGAAATTGGATCATTTACAGAGCCATGGATGGACCTAGAGGCTGTCATAGAGAATGAAGTAAGTCAGAAAGAGGAAAATGGTTATCATATATTAACGCATATATAAGAAATTTAGAAAAATGGTATATTGCAAAATAGAAATAAAGATGTAGAGAACAAAGATATGGATACCAAAGGGGGATGGAATAAATTGGGAGATTGGGATTGGCATATATACACTATTGGTATTATGCATAAAATAGATAACTAATGAATGAATAACTTCTCTGTCCATGGGATTCTCCAGGCAAGAATACTGGAGTTGATTGCCATGCCCTTCTCCAGAGGATCTTCCTGACCCAGGGATGGCTACCTGCTTTGGCAGGTGGATTTTTACCAATCGGGCCTCCTGAGAAGCCAACTAATGAGAACCTTCTGTATAGCTCAGGAAACTCTACTCAGTGCTGTGTGGTGACCTAAATGGGAAGCAAACCCCAAAAATAGGGGATATAGGTACACACAGTGCACGTATAGTTGATTACCAGGTGGCACTAGTGGCAAAGAACCCACTGACAATGCAGGATACATAGGAGACCTGGGTTTGATTCCTGGGATGGGAAGATCCCCTGGAGGAGGGCATGGCAACCCACTCTTGCCTGGAGAATCCCAGGGACAAAGGAGCCTGGCCAGCTGCAGTTTCTGGGTCATAAAGAGTTGGACCAGCTGAAGCAACTTAGCTCACACACATAGCTGATTCACTTTGCTGTACAGTAGAAATTAACAGAATATTGCAAAGCAACTATACTCCGATAAAAATTAATTAAAAAAGAAAAAGGAATCACAGGGGAAAATGGTATTATTTCTATAACTTATGTCCTTCATATATATGTCCAAGATTTACTTTTTCAATAGTTGTGAAATATAGATTGTAAAAAGAGTACAAAGTAAAGCTTAAAGACCAATAATAAAATGAACAGCATGTGCCCAACAGTCATGCCAGAAAAAGAATTTTCATACCCTAGGAGCTCTGTGTGCCTTCTCCAATCACATTATATTCAGTATCTGTTAGAAGTAGTTATTTAGCTGAATTTTGTTCCCTTGTTTTTCTTCACTGTTATTAGACATTTTTATACCCCTATATAAGTACTGATTAATTCTCACTGTATTATAGAATTGTAGTCATACCTATGTCTTCTATTATGACTGATTAAAATTATGTTTTGAAAAGTTATATTGATTTTTATAGCTGTAATTCACTCATTTTCATTTTTATATATTATTCAGATTATGGATGTAGCTATTTATTTATTTCAACCTACAATTGATAAGTATTTAGATTGACTCCTATTTTTTGCTGCAACAATTCTATTAAAAATACTTGTATATATTTCTCTGATGAATAGGTACAGGAACTTTTCATGTATGTATATAGAAATACATATGTATACATAATATAAATTGCTGTATCATAGGATATGATACACACTAACTACAGGTCTGTGTGATGGAGTTTTACTTCATGCTGTCCTTTATACCAGGGCCTTCATTCCAAAATTTTCACTACCTGGAAAATTACTTTCACCTGGAAGATAAAAAGAAAGGTGAAAAACTATGCTTTGGCTCATTAAATTTTATTATCTGGAAATAACACATATCTAGTCTGCTCACATTTCACTGGCTTAAAGAAAGTTACATAATTTCACAGTTAGTTTCATGGAAGCAGAGAAGTATAATCCAATTGTTTTGTTGGAAGATAACTGGAAGTCTCTTTGCTTAAATACTATGATCTCTGATGTCTACCATATTCCATCATTCTAGACATCCAAATATTTGGTTCACTGTCTTTCCCCCTTGTACAATACATAAATACCCTTCCCAAGGAAGTCAGCATAAAATTACCAACCAGTCATAGCAGTGAGTTAAAAATTCATGACTTCTGGGAAATGGATAACTCTGTCTATAGGAGGGTTTTGGAGAGGTAAATGGTGTTATTGGTTGAGTTGTGTTCTCCTAAAAATATGTGTTGGAGCCCTAACCTCTGGTGCCTGTGAACATAACCTTAGTTGGAAACAGAATCTTTACAGATAGAATCAAACTAAGATAAGACCACACTGGATTAAGGTGGACCTGAAACCAATATGACTGGTGTCTCTTTAAGAAAAGGAGAAGAAGCAGATGTGAGAGGAGAGTGCCATGTGATGGCATGAAACAGGCAGCAACAGAAGTGGTCTCTGCTGCAAGCCAAGGGACATTCCGGATCACTGGCAAACCACCAGAAGCTACGCAGAGGCAAAAAAAGGTTCTCCCCTACAGGTTTCAGAGAGAACAGGACTCTGCTGACACTTTCACTTCACGGTCTATTGTGCAAGACTGTGAGACAATAAACAGCTGTTGCTTTGAGCCACGCAGTTTGCGACAATTTGTTATGTCAGCCCTGGAAACTAACACGGGCTTCCCAGGTGGCGCAGTGGTAAAGAATCTGCCTGCCAATGCAGGAGACACAAGAGTTGCAGGCTTCACCCCTGGGTTGGGAAGGTCCCCTGGAGTAGAAAACGCAACCCACTCCAGTATTCTTGCCTGGAGGATCCCATGGACAGAGGAGCCTGGCAGGCTGCAGTCCATGGGGTCACAGAGACAGACATAACCAAGTGGTAGAACACAGCAGCACAGCACAGGAAGCTGATGCACACGGGTCGGAAACACTTGTTTACATTAGGTCAGATGTACTGCCTCTTGAATTCAAAACCTGTGAACTAAAAAGGTGTGTTATTGCTTACCCTTTCCCCCAACACATATATACCCACTGTACGATGTAAGGACAGGGCCATGGCAAGGGGGCTGTGCCCTGCATATGGAGTGAAGAGGAACTGAACACATGGGCAGAGGAATGGTGAATATTGCCACCTCCATTGATGCCTAGTGCACTTGTTCTTCTGGGTGCTTGTTAGGACTGTCCTTCCCGGTCTCTGTGAAGTCAGACAGTCATGTGAGTAGGTCTAGCAAATGGATTTGGGTAGAAATGATGTGCTTTTAGTTACTGCCTCAAGACTTCCCAGGGGTCATGGAAATACTTTTTGAGATAAACCTTTAATAATCTGCATTCTAGACTGACTCTGATGATGAGCGCTCCCTTATCTCCACATTAGAAATGCAAGTAAATCCTTGCTAGTTTAAGCCACTGAGGTCCGGGATTTGTCATCACAGCATAATCTAGCTGATCCTGACATATCAACAAAAATTAATTTAAAAAGAATTATTCACGTATTTATTGCTCATTCATATATTTATTCGGAAAAGGCAACCCGCTCTAGTGTTCTTGCCTGGAAAACCCCATGGATGGAGGAGCCTGGTAGGCTGCAGTCGATGGGGATGCACAGAGCCGGACACGACTGAGCGACTTTTTCAATTTTCACTTTCATGCATTGGAGAAGGAAATGGCAACCCACTCCGGTGTTCTTACCTGGAGAATCCCAGGGATGGCGCGGAGCCTGGTGGACTGCCGTCTCTGGGGTTGCACAGAGTCAGACACAACTGAAGCGACTTAGCAGCATCAGCAGCATATATTTATTAAATGCCAACTCTATTATCAGCCCTACTTAGGCATCAGCAATTAAAGAAAAAAAGACAGTTCCTCACCTGAAGTAATACACAATTTAAAAAGAGGCAGTCAAACCTGTAAGCTATTTACACCATTTCACTGTGAGAAGTTCTGCGTAAATCTTTCTAGTGTTTGGTCCTCCTGGGGGACTAGGTCATGCCTGCTGTGAGCTGCCTTTTGGGGGCAGAATCCTGGTGTAGCTCACCTAAGACCCTGGACTGAGGTGGAAAATGAGGAGGGGTCATAAGATCTGATTCATTAGTCTGTGGAGAGACGTATCTTTGGAGAGCCTGGTGGCTCAATTGATAAAGAACCTGCTTGATAATGCAGGAGATGCAAGAGATGAGGGTTTGACCCCTGAGTCAGGAGGATCCTCTGCAGAAGGAAATGGCGACCCACTACAGTATTCTTGCCTGGAAAATTCCATGGACAGAGCACCCTGGAGGTTTGCAATTCCTGGGGTTGCAAAAAGCTGGATACGACTGAGCACACACACGTGTAAAGAAGGAAAAGACAGGTGTGAAAATCTGGAAATCAAAAGTCTGAGTGTTGGAGAGGAGCAAGATCAGGATGAGAGAAGTGGAAGGCCAAATTTGGAATCAAGGGCAAGGCCTGAACTGTGGAAGAGGCTGATGCGGTTATATGTGGGGAGGCGGACTGCAGACTGACAGAGGTGATTAAAGGACCAGGGTGGGTCCACACTTGGTGATGTTTGAATTGCTTTTGAAGGATGACTAGGAGTTTCCCAGTAATCAAACAGACAGGATTTCTTGGCAGGTAATGTGTGTGTTTACGAGCTTAGTCACTCAGTTGTGTTTGACTCTTTTGCGACCCCATGGACTGTAGCCCACCAGGCTCCTTTGTCCATGGGATTTCCCAAGCAAGAACACTTGAGTGGGTTGACACGCTCTCTTCCAGGGGATCTTCCTGAACGAGGGATTGAAACTCCATCTCCTGTGTCTCCTGCATTGGCAGGTGGGTTCCTTACCTGTAGTGCCACTTGGGAAGTCCCTTGCCAGATGATAAGGAACATTAAAAGTCATTTTGGGCAGAAGAAAGTGATGTCTAATAGTCCCTGGGACTAAAGTAGAGTTGATGGGATTAGGATGTGGGGAGATAGGGCTCCAAACATTTGCAAAAAAACTTTGTACCTGAGGGTGAAGAGCTTGGGTTTGATTTCAGAAACAACAGGAAGCCAATGCAAGCTGGTGGGAGGGTAGCAGAACAGCTGGACAGAAGGACCTTCTAGCAGTCCAGGCAAGAGACAGCGAGAGGCTGGATCAAGACAGGGACAAGTGAATGCAGAGGAGAGACCAGAAAATGAAGAAATTTCTAAGGTCAAAGCCTGGGCTTTGGTGCCTGACTGGATGCAGGGATAAAGAAGACATAGGTCAACTATGCAGACAGTGACTTCAAAAGATAGTGACGAAAACCAGGGCTGGCTGCTAGCAGGGATTTCCATTCCAGTTCCAGGGCTGCAATGAACTGGCTTCTGGACTCCAGGAAAATAATTTACCCCTAGTTTCCTTATGAAAGGAGGAGATTAACTAGAAAATTTCAAGTTTCTTCCAGTTTGAGTATTCTATTATTCTAAGCTATTCCCCTCTCATACTGAGAGTGAGAGTGAATTTGCTCAGTCATGTCCGACTCTTTGTGACCCCATGGACTGTAGTAGCCTACCAGGCTCCTCCATCCATGGGATTTTCCAGGCAAGAATACTGGAGTGGGTTGCCGTTTCCTTCTCCAGAAGATCTTCCAGACTCAGGGATTGAACCCAGGTCTCCCTCATTGTAGGCAGACACTTTACCATCTGAACCACCAGGGAAGTCCTACTTAGTTCTAAAATTAGTGATACGTGAATCTCCTGCAAGTTTCCTCTAAAGTAAACTTAGAAAAATGTAGGTTGCGTTTCCTTTAAGAACCTAAGGGTCCAACATTTATCAGAAGATCTTCCAGACTCAGGGATTGAACCCAGGTCTCCCTCATTGTAGGCAGACACTTTACCATCTGAACCACCAGGGAAGTCCTACTTAGTTCTAAAATTAGTGATACGTGAATCTCCTGCAAGTTTCCTCTAAAGTAAACTTAGAAAAATGTAGGTTGCGTTTCCTTTAAGAACCTGAGGGTCCAATATTTATTGAAAATATTAAGAGGCAGGTGAATAGCATTTGGGATTTGACCTTGATGAAACAGTGCTTCAAAAACAGACTCAGAGGGAGAAGAGGAGGGGAACTCAGAGATAAGCCTGAAAATTTGAATTGAACAGGTTAATAGAAAATTGAAAACATTGTTCCTCATTTGCTACATTTGTTAAAAGTTCACGAGTTCTATAAATATTGAACTTCAATTCTTGAGCTACACATGAAACAAACCCAGTTGATTTTTAGGTTATTTGGTCATTCATATCTTCTTGATCATTAAGAAAACTTCTGGAAGTTTCTATTTCTTTGTAGTGAATAGTTTACGAGCTCTTTGGATATAGCTTCCATTACGTGAAGTAAGTTCCAGAATGCAATAGAGTAAAAATGGTCACGAGCCACACATTTAATGGAAATTATTAGAAAAAAAAAATTTGGCCATTTTCCTCTACATTGTGACAGACCTCCTGATGAATGTTTTATGTTAATGTGCAGACGTTCTTTTTGGTCTGCCTTAATTTAGTGAAGCAGCTTGAAAATATTTCATCTCACATTTCAAATATTTTGTTCCAAGGATACTGAGTAATAAAATGTACTCCCCAAAATCTTGAATAATAAATCAATTTATTCATGAGGCAGCAGCTAATTTTGTAAATTTCATGTAATTTAGGTTTTTCTGATCTCATCTGAGATTTTCCAAGAAAGAGGAAGGATGTAGAGTAAGTGGAATCTGGTCTATTGCTTTTTATTTTTCTAAGTGTAATTTAAACCCAAATATGCCACCTCTTAAAACTAAAAAATTGTATGTTTTGCTCACAGGCTGTTAGGCTTTAGGCTTTAATATCCTTAAAATGGACAATGGGCTTATGTCAGTGGTGGAAGACAAATAGGTAATGACTTCCAGAGAAATAGCATTCTACCTTCAGTTGTGGAAGAATGCATTTTAAAGCTTTCAGTGCTCTGACAGCCTTTGGGATTGCTAAAGGAGAAATAGGCAAAAGCTGTGGGGAATGCCTCTGGTGGCTCTGAAAGGAGGAAAAGAGAGAATCTGTAATTACCATCTAGAAGTTACTGGCTAACCACCAATTTGCTTTGGCCTGGAGTTTGATTAGGGTTAGGTAGTGGGTGGTAAGATGTAGAGTTGGGAGTAGGATAGTTGTAGCTGGTGAAAGTGAGGTAAGTGAAAAATCATTTGCGTTCATTTATTCATTCATTTATTTATCCATCCATTTAGTCATTCAATAAATATGTATTGAGATGTAGTGTGTTCCAGGCATTGCTGGGAACAGAGCATGGAACAATACAGACAGAAACTCTTGCCTTCGTGGAGCGTGTATTTTAGTGAAAAGTAGTTAGAGAGTAAACAAGCAAGCAAAAAAAACATACCTATCAGAATGTGATGAGTTGTAGAGAAGAAAAAGCAGGAAAGCAGAATAAAAAGTGCTAATGGTTCAAATGCTATTTTAAATAGAGTCTTAGGGAAAGTCTCACTGATTAGATGATATTTAAGCAGTAAAGGAGGTGAGGGAAAGCCTGCCATTTGGGAAGAGGGGGTATTCTCGGAAAAGAGCTTCATCCCAGATAGAGGACAAAGGCCCTGGGACAGGAGGATTCTGACTTGATGGAAGTAGGTGGGAATGGACCCGAGGAAGATTGTGGGAAAGGAAATAGACAGTGCAGTGTGAAGTCTGGGGGGCTGTCTGGAGCGTGACGTGCCTTGTAGATGCTCACTCTGCCTGACATAGAAGCTGCTGCAGAGTGTTCCGCTGAAGAGTAATGTGATCTGACATGGATTTTCAAATAATCACTCTGGTTGCTATGCTGTGAATAGACTGTGGGTGGAGATGGGGGCAAGGGCAAAAGCAAGGATACAGATACGTGGACCTTTCTATCATCAAGATGAAAGATGACAGTGGCTTGCACCTGGGTGAAAGGAGTAGAGATGGGAAGCAGTTGGATTCTGTATGCGTTTTGAAGGTAGAACCAACAGAATTTATTGATAGATTGGACAGGTGCTACAAGAGAAAGAGAGGAGTCAGAGGTGACTAAAATAATTTTATCCAAGTCACTAGAAGGATGATACTGTGAGGCTGCGTAGACTGTGGGAGGCGCGAGGTCAGGAGTTTCCATCTGCACCTGTTAAATTTGGAATGCGTCAAAATATGGAGGGAAAACTAAGGGAAACGTGATCTCCCCCAGATTTTAGTATGTTTTGCTTAAGAATACAGATATATATGATAAAGTTTATAAAGTAAAATAAAATAATGCACACAAAATTTAAGGAAGTGGCTTCTCCACTGGGGGGAGAAAGGGTAGAGTGACAGCACAGAGGAAGAATATGTAGGCTGATGCAGTGAAGCTGGAGACGTTCCAGTTTTCAAGTGGAGTAGAGGTTTCACTGGTGTTCAGTTTTTAATGTTTTGTAACTTACATGTATTTTCATTAATGAAATATTACATGATAAAAAATTGAGAATGAGATGAATTGGAAACAAGTAGTCCAGACAATTTGGGGAGCTGCTTCTGTGAAAAGGAACAGAAAAATATAGTTGAAGTGGGATTAAGAAAGGGTGTTTTTAAAACTGAATAATGAACAAAAGGATGTGCATACGCTGATGGGAATGATACTGTTGAGAGGGAAACATTGATAGTACTGGAGGTATCCATGCCGCAGAGATGCTCTTGATTAGGTGAGAGAATGTGTGGGGTTGCTCCCAGCTGCTTGTTGATTTGATGGAGTTGCTTTCTTATTTCCAGGTAGTGCAGTGGTAAAGAATCCATCTGCCAATGCAGGAGACACAAGAAATGTGGGTTTGATCCCTGGGCTGAGAAGAGCTCTTGGAGAAGGAAATGGCAACCCTCTCCAATATCTTTGCCTGGGAAATCCCATTGACAGAGGAGCCCAGTGGGCTACAGTCCACAGTCCATGGCGTCCAAGAGTCGGACGTGATTGAGCACAGGCATGCCACCACCACTTTCTGTATTCTAAACATAAATGCATCGGTTCTACATGTTGGAGATACCTTCTCTCATTCGTTACCAGTCCTTAACATTCTTCATTGGACAAAAATTCCTATTTTTTGAAAGTTCTGCATATGGCATTGTTTCTGAATTTTGTTTACAAAGGTCCTTTCATGCCTCTAGGTCATGGAGATAGTCTCCTATTATATTAAAATTATAACTTCCCCTTTCAATTTTAGGCTTTTAATCCTTCTACCATTCTCCTTTATTTGTAGCATTAAATTATCAAAACCATAAGTAGATTTTTTCCAGCATGATCTACTAAACAATCCACCCTTTCCCCCTTCAGTTGGTGGAAAAACAACTGCAAGTGTTCCGTCTGCATGTCATTTTCTCAAATTGCCTTTATACTTTTACTCTGTTTGGCTTCTGCCTTTCTTATTAGAAGTTTTTACTCTAACATATGGTGAGTCTATGTTCTGTACTTATACATTTTAAGATTGGAGGCTCTGTGTATGGAGGAGCATTGCCTACTTGTATATAATTTGTGGGCTTCCCAGGTGGCTCAGTGGTAAAGAACCCGCCTGCCAATGCAAGAGACATGGGTTGGATCCCAGAGTCAGGAAGATCCTCTGGAGAAGGAAATGGCAACCCACTCCAGTATTCTTGCCTGGGAAATCCCATGGACAGGAGGAGCCTGTGGGCCACAGGTGACTCTTCCCGGGTGGCTCACATGGTAAAGCGTCTGCCTACAATGCGGGAAACCCAGGTTCGATCCCTGGGTTGGGAAGATCCTCTGGAGAAGGAAACGGCAATCCACTCCAGTACTCTTGCCTGGAAAATCCCATGGACGGAGAGCATGGTAGGCTATATAGTCCATGGGGTTGCAAAGAGTCAGACATGTCTGAGCGACTTCACTTTTGTATGATGATTGGTGATCTGTGTCACTGAGCAGTGCTCCATGTTAGCATCTGAAAATTTCTTCACTTAGGAAATCAGATTCTCCCAAGAAGTCATTTCAAGTATCTTGCCTGGAGGATATCATTGAGCTGCTTGCTTTCAGAAAAGGGGAGGAAAAGTGCAGGGGAAGTGCTGGGGGAAGTTTTCCAAATAGAATATGCAAAATTTTCACATAAGCCCCCATAAGTTTTTATTAGGGGACACCAACCTATACCATTGCCTGTGTGTCCCTAAGTCCAGAGACTCTTAGTTTTACACTATCAAAGAAGAAATGTCTGGTGGTTTTTCTGAATTCAGGAGGGGCCCCAGGTTAGCCTGGCTAACCAGAGTTGGGGGAATACATGAGGTTCTAGATTTTTGCAGAGACCTTGGCCCTCTTGCTTCAGCCTCACAGTCACCACACTCTAGATATACTCAGAGCTGCCAATTCCTGAGCTCTGCAGAGCTCATGCAGTAAATCCCGTGGCTTATTTGCTTTCTCCTCTTCAGCTTTCTCAAGACTTCTACATCATCACCATTCATCCATCTGTTTCCCAGCTTTCAGATTTTGGTACGGTTTCTTCTCCTTTTCTACGTCCTTTCATGGGGCCAGAGAATTTCAGTTTCCCGCTGTCAGTCTTTCTTGGGAAAGAGCCATTTTTGCTTTGCTCAGAGATGAGGTGTCTGGGCTAAGGCTTCACTAGGCTGCTCAGCTGAGTGCCTGAGCTACACAATGTGTATATGTGCTTAGTTACTCAGTTATGTCCGACTCTTTGTGACCACATGGACTGTAGTCTGCCAGGCTCCTCTATCCATGGGATTCTCCAGGCAAGAATACCGGAGAATGCCCTCCTCCAGGGAATCTTTCTAACCCAGGAATGGAAGCCAGGTCTCCTGCAATGGAGGCGGATTCTTTACCAGCTGAGCTGCCAGGGAAGCGCTATGCAAAATGGCAGGTCTACTGGCGAGAGGAACTAACTTCACCTGGCTGTGGTGATCAACAGAACAGAACTCATAGCCCCAGGGCGGCAGGAGTCCCCATTCCCTCTCACTCTGCCCCCTCCGCTCTCAGTGTCCCTCTTGGCCAGCAAATGTGCTTTTGCCTGATGCAAACTGAGCAGACTCTTTCAGAATTGAGCCATGGTGAAAGTGGAGAATGTTATCGTGTCCAAATGACCTGTTCTTAAGGGACACGATCCCTGGATCCTATAAAATAACGAACCCAGGAAACATGGCTGTGCAGCACACACACATCTTAGCCCAGTGTGTGTGCACACACCGGTGTGCAGAGCTCTCTCAGAGACCCGTGGGCCAAGGCAGCTGCTTGGAAAACAAAAGGCCATTGTCTCCTGCTATGTGACTGCACAAGAGCTTGCTGTTCAGTCTCTCAGTTGTGTCTGTCTCTTCCTCCACCCCATGGACTATAGCCTACCAGGCTCCTCTGTTCATAGGGTTTTCCAGACAAGAATACTGGAATGGGTTGCCATTTCCTCCACCAGAGGATCTTTCCAACCCAGGGATATGACCTGTGCCTCCTGCATTGGCAGGCAGATTCTTTACCAATAAGCCACCTGGGAAGTATGCTAGATGGGAAATAGATGCCTGGTCATGTGATTAATGCTTTTCTTTTTTTGAGAAGGCAAAACTGGGATATTTGGGGTTGCTACTAAGAGGAAGACTATCCTCCCTGACTTTGTGCTGAGGCTCTAGCAGCATCCTGCCTTTGGACTATGAGATGATTTCTAGGTTTGTAACATTTTCCTTCCAAAAAGCTCTGAAACACACCCACAGTTCAGTTCAGTTCAGTGGCTCAGTCATGTCCGACTCTTTACAACCCCATGGACTGCAGCACGCTAGTCTTCCCTGCTCATCACCAACTCCTGGAGCCTGCTCAAACTCATGTCCATAGAGTTGGTGATGCCATCCAACCATTTTATCCTCTGTTGTCCCCTTCTCCTGCCTTCAATCTTTCCCAGCATCAGGGTCTTTTCCATTGAGTCAGTTCTTTGCATCAGGTAGCCAAAGTATTGGAGTTTCAGCTTCAGCATCAGTCCTTCCAATGAATATTCAGGACTAATTTCCACGTATTTAAATCCCACCCCATAACCTACTTTGTAAATACAGAACCAGAGGAGCAGAGACTTAAGCAGCTATAAAGTCACAAGTCAGGGTCGGGTTCTGGAACAATGTTCAGGCCCTTTGTCTCAGCTGATGACTCTCCTAGAGATCCTGACTTTGCTAGGAAAAGTGTGCAACTGAGTAGATAATTTTCAAAATGCCCTAACCATTTCTTGGCATTTTCGATTTTTTTAAAATTAAACTTTCTGACTGGAGGCCATGGTAATAGACTTCTAGGATTTCTTTTTTATTAACAAAATTATAAATTTTTAAAGAGAAAAATAACATTATTTAAAAAGTTCATGCATTTTTTTAAAGTTAAAAAAAGCACTGAATATTTCGTTGGCAAAGCTGACTCTGCATAGGCTTTATTGTTAGAGTATAATCTGTCATGAAGGGACAGTTTGGATGATGAATTAATAATGAACAAAGGATATTAACTCTCTAGGATGGAAATTGGATCCATTGCATGTGCACAGGGAAAGCTGTAGAAGGTGAATTAATCAATTATCTGTGATCTCACACAGAATTCTGATTAGTACATTTCTTTCCAATAATCATAACAAAACACCTAACTGCTCAATCAAAGGTGTTTTAAAAATGTGGCAGGCACAGTAAAGTCATCGCAAATTGCCTTGGATTAGTGTATTTTACAGAATGAGAGCTGGGATAACCAGGGCCTAAAGAGCACTGACAGCTTTGATCATGCTAAGCTCGAATCACGTACTTCCAACCTCTGGTTTTTCTAAACAGCTGTTTAATGATTTTTTACCCCCTAATTAAAGATGCTCTTTGAAGCTGAGTTCTCACTGTTGTATTTCTCAACCAGTCAGTCAGTTCAGTTGCTCAGTTGTGTCTGACTCTCTGCACCCCCCATGGACTGCAGAATGCCAGGCTTCTCTGTCCATCACCAACTCCTGGAGCTTGCTCACATGCATGTCCATTGAGTAGGTGATACACCCAACCATTTCATCCTCTGTTGTCCTCTTCTGGCTTCAATCTTTCCCAGCATCAGGGTCTTTCCCAATGAGTCAGTTATTCGCATCAGGTGGCCAAAGTATTGGAGTTTCAGCTTCAGGATCAGTCCTTCCAATGAATATTCAGGATTGATTTCCTTTAGGATTAATGGTTTGATCTCCTTGCAGTCCAAGGGACTCTCAAAAGTCTTCTCCAACACCACAGTTTAAAGCATCAATTCTTCTATGCTCAGCTTTCCTTATGGCCCGACTCTTGCCTCCTTATACATGACCACTGGAAAAACCATAGCTTTGACTAGACGGACCTTTGTTGGCAAAGTAATATCTCTGCTTTTTAATATGCTCTCTAGTTTGGTCATAACTTTTCTTCCAAGGAGCAAGCATCTTTTAATTTCATGGCTGCAGTCACGATTTGCTGTGATTTTGAAGCCCAAGAAAATAAAGTCTGTCACGGTTTCCATTGTTTCCCCATCTATCGGCCACAAAGTGATGGGACTGAATGCCATGATCTTAGTTTTTTGAATGTTGAGTTTTAAGCCAGCTTTTCCACTCTCCTCTTTCACTTTCATCAAGAGGCTTTTAAATTCCTCTTTGCTTTCTGCTATAAGAGTGGTGTAATCTGCATATCTGCGGTTATTGATATTTCTCCTGACAATCTTGACTTCAGCTTGTGTTTCATCCTGCCCAGCATTTTTGCATGATATATACTCTTGCATATAAGTTAAATAAGCAGGGTGAGAATAGATAGCCTTGTCTTACTCCTTTTCCAATTTTGAACCAGCCCCTTGTTCCATGTCCAGGTCAGCAAATATCAGGAAAAAAATGAAGGCTGACATAAGAAGCACCGCCTGGCAGACTGAACCATAATTCACAACTCTCCCCTTTCCTGTAGTGTGGTTCTGTTTTCACAACACTGGCCCCATGGAGGGCAGAGTGTTCCCTTGTTCTGGGCCTCAACCACATGATTCCCTTTAGTGAAAGGTAAGGTTGGGTTTGCTTTCTTGCTTCTATGCCATTGCCATGGGACGATCACATCTCAGTAGCCCAGTAGTGCCACGTCCAGCACAGCAGGTAACAAAGACCTGAAACGGGGTGGCGGGGGAGCGGGTGTGAGCATGTAATGAAAAGACAGACACATATATAATTTGGCAAGCGGGGAGTCAGGGGGCCCTTCTGCTCTCCATGGCAGGGAGACAAAATGGCTCCTTTCAGCCTGCACTTTTGTTGCCAGAAGTCACATGAGATCATAGGAAATAGTTATACTGGGGAGTTCGATCAGCATACCACAGAGAGGGAGTAAAGTTAAGGCTCTGCTGTTGATTAGGAACATTTTGTTTTGTTTCCATGGGGACGGATGCAGGGGTGAGCAGTGAAGTGATGCAGAGAGCATGCCCGGCCCCAGGTATGTCTGTTTGGCATGCTTACTAGGATAATCACAGAGGCGCAGTTGCCGTACCCTCGAGTCACGGGGAAGGTTCTGGTCTCTGCTCTGGCAGGCTGCAACACAGGAAAATGAAGGACACCTACGGCAGAGCCACCCCAGCCAATCTTAGACAGGTGAAAGTGAAAATGCTAGTGGCTCAGTCGTGTCCAACTCTGTGCGACCTCATGGACTGTAGCCTGCCCGGCTCCTCTCCGTGGAATTCTCCAGGCAAGAATATTGGAGTGGGTTGCCATTTACTTCTTGAAGGGATCTTTTTGACCCAGATCAAATCCCAGCCTCCCACTCTGCAGGAAGATTCTTTAACATATGAGCCATAAGGGAAGCCCTTCAGACAGGTGCCTGAAAAACAAATGCTTATTTCTACTTGCCACTGAGTTTTGGGACAGCCTGTTACATAAAACTATTGTGCTTACAACTGAAAGATCTAGTCAACATTTTCTTTTATTTATCAAACAAGAACAGCAAAGTTCTTGTTATTATTATCATCATCTTATACTAGATATAACATCTTATTACTAAAAACAGAAAAAATACATTTTATAATAAAGGGCATTCCTTTAAGCTGAAATATTTAAATCTATGAAAAACAAATTACAGACTTCTTACTTTCCTCATTTGTTAGTGGTACTTGTGAAAATGTCATCATTGACTTACAGTCTGAGGAATAACTAGAAAGAGTCTTCACTTAAGAGAAGGGTCTAGGCATGGGTTCATGAGAAGACTTAGCTCATCTCCTCACGTATGCATGGTTTACCTGGTGGCTCAGATGGTAAAGAATCTGCTTGCAATGCAGGTGACCTGGGGTTGGGAAGATCCCCTGGAGAAGCAAATGGCTACCAACTCCAGTATTCTTGCCTGGAGAATTCCATGGAGACAAGCGCCTGGATGGCTACAGGCCACGAGGTCATGAAGAGTTGGACCAACTGAGCTACTAACACATACACACACACATACATCTTTCATAAAAATCTCCTTTTTTAACTCTTTGAAAGGCAAGCAATACTACTTCCATTGAAAGTGTTTCAAGAGGCTGAAATAGCCTGATAGATGTCCTACAAGTGGGGATATGAGTCTCTAAATGGAACAAGTTATTTCCTGGCTTCCTTTGGTAGTTTTGTCTGCTGACGCCCAGTGTGGATCCAGCCAGTAGTCCTGAAAGCCACCTGATTAGCATGGCTCAGGCAGTATGAGGTTTGATTTGTTTTCACCACATCACTTTTCTTTCTTATTTTTAGCACTGCTGTTCACAAAGAAAATAAAGATAATCACCCGAAAGACTGAATATCAAATCGCTGGTTGCGGAATACAAATTATAGCCCAAAAGAAGGAATGTGGCTCTCTTGTTATAAAGCATGAGACTGGCTATTCACACAGGAAATCATGGTCTAGGGACAATAAAAAACAAAGGAAATTCAAGCCGAAGGCCTTTCCCAGGTAGGTGGAGAGCTAACTGAGGCCTCTGTAATAGAGCAAAACCAAACCCACTGATTGCCTCCACTTCTGCGGCTCAGAGCCTGTCAGTTCAGCCAGGCTGTTGGGCAAGCCACCAGTTCCATGGCAAACCAGGCAGTGACTACTTACAGCTGTGCTGGGTTCTGCTTTGCAAAGTCCTCAGATTCTTTTGGTTCTTGTTTTTGAAATTTGGAAAAAAAAAAAAAACAACAACAACAACAACAAGCTATGTGTTCACATACAAATGAATATATATTGTAAATGGTGAAAACGGAATAGAATCTGTAGTTTTCAGCACTGTACCAGAGTCAGTTTCCTAGCTGTGATATCATATTTAGGATTGTCATGTTTTGTAAGTAAAAATACAGAATATTAAGTTGAATTTGAATTTAAGATAAACAGCAAATTTTATTGTGTGTGTGTATGTGTGTGTATAGTAAGTCACTTCAGTTGTGTCCAACTCTTTGTGACCCTAT
>SJYX01006962.1:92098-105616 GCA_006410675.1 Oreotragus oreotragus
AAAAAAAAAAAAAAAAGGAAGCCTTTACACTGCCTGCAGTCAGGTAGGCACACAGGCCATACCAGCTCATAAATCAAGAGCATGTTTCAAGTTCATGAACACATAGCTTCATCAGAAAAAGAAGTTCAAAGAAGAGACAGAAGAGATAGTCTCTTGACCTAATTTATTGGTTCAGAGTTCACAGTGGCTATTAATGACCTGTTAATGACACTATACACTAATGAAGAGGCCACATCAGTGACTTGGAGAATGGCAAAGTAAAGCTGTAACAAAGCTGTAGAATGTTCTTTATAATGATTATTCCCCATTTTTTTTTTGGTATGTAAATTAAAGATGGACTAAGTGATTTCTAAGGCATCTTCCCACTTTAAAATTCTATATTCATAACTTCTACAAGTGAAGAAACTGTCTCAAATTCTATCTCTTACTGTTCTGATAATCTTTTCCAGAAATGCTGCTGATCAAAAGCTTGAAACAGACAAATGTGACCCCAAATTATCTCATAATTCTTACCCTAATGAGTTCAGAAATAGCATACTTCACACAGACTTAGTGATGCCTACATGTTGAAATATTTGCAATTCAAAATTTCAAGCTATTGATTTAAAATACACTTCATGGTTCCAGTCCAAGAAGGGAATATTGGCGTCTCCTTAACTCCCCTCCTCCCATGGACACACAATCTACACGGCACACAGAGCATTTCCTCTGAAAGTAATCCAGAAACTAGACATGGATTCCTATATATCGGGCAAATGAGAAAATACCCCCATAGAAATGGGTAAGAAGGACTGAGACACAATCTATCTATAAACCACACCCCAGGTCAGATGCCATATAATCAGGAGGGAACTCCCACTCCCAGTTTTTCCCCAAGGAGCAAAGGGTTTAAACCTCACATCTAGCACTCCAACCTTTAAGATTCTTACCTGAGGATCTTTCAAATGGTGAGCTCTGAAAGCCAGTAGGACTTGCCTCTATAAGACGCATAAAGCTATTTCAATCTAAGAAATAGTTCTTAATTGGCTCACAAGGACTCACAGTGGCTATGACCCAGGACTTAGCAAAGAGGGAGCAGTCACAAAATGCCAGTCTCCCAGTCTTTCCTGGAGAGATGTCTGTTTGCATATTTTAAAAGCTGGTGCCTGAGTCAAGCTTCTAATTTAGCACACAACTAGAGGTTTGACAGTGATCTTCAGAGTCAGGGAAGAAAGCAGACAACCCCTCAGTTGTCTCCCACTAGCCCACTGCAAATTGCCAATCTCTCTCTAGAAGGAGCTTTTATACATATCAAGTACTTTAACTTTTGCAGCTGCTACCCAAAGGATGGGTCCCTGGATCACCTGACTCTGAGAGCAAATGGGGCTTGGCTTCAGAAGTCCCTCAAGACTTTAGCACATAAAAAAACAAATCAGTTCTTAATGGGCACAGGAGCATCCCCATGCCCTGTGGCTTTACAACCTAATCCAATGCAGAGGGAACTGGCCAAAACGCCCACCTTGCAGTACCCCCCCAACCCCAAGAAGCCACACTCTCTCAGCTGTCACCTGAGGGTCTGCTTCCAGTCATCCTGCTTCTAGGTGCTAACTGCAGTCCTCCCCTGACACTCCTCCAGGGGATCTTCCCAACCCAGGGATCAAACCTAGGTCTCCACTATTGCAGGCGATTCCTTACCATCTGAGACACCAGGGAAGCCCCTGACACTGACAGGTTGTGGCATACCTTCAATTACTGGGAGCCGCTTAGAATAAGCAAGGTACCCTAGACAACCACAGAGGAAAGGAAAACCACTGTTTTCCACTGTGGCTGCAGCAGGTGTAAAACAGTATTAAAAAATTAAAAATAGAGCTACCATATAACTGAGCAACCTCCCTTCTAAGTGCATTAAACAAAGGAAATGAAAACAGATATTTAAGAGATAATCTGAACTTGCATATTTATTATAAGACTATTCACAATAGCCAAGATATGGAAGCAACGTAAGTATCAATCAACAAATCAATGGTTAAAGAAGTTGTTATATACACATATGTGTGTATGTGTTGCATACATGTATACACACTTGCATATATGTATATATATGTATGTGTGCACGCTAAGTTGCTTCATTTGTGTCCAACTCTTTGTGACTCTATGGACTGTGACCCACCAGGCTCCCCTGTTCATGAGATTCTCCAGACAAGTATACTGGAGTGGGTTGCCATGGCCTCCTCCAGGGGATCTTCCCAACCCAGAGATCAAACCCATGTCTCTTATGCCTCCTGCACTGGCAGGCAGGTTTTTTACCACTAGTGCCACCTGGGAAGCATTATTATGTGTGAGTGCGTGCGTGCGCGCGTGCAACACTGTCTATAGCTTGAGGACATTGTGCAAAGTGAAATAAGCTAGACAGAGAAAGACAAATGCTTCAAGGTATCACTTGTATGTGGAATTGAAAAAAATTCTTTTAAATCAACCCATGGAAACAGAGACTAGAAAAGCGGTTGCATTGATCAAGGGCACAAACTTTCAGCTATAAGATAAAACCTGAGAGTCTAATGCAAAACATGGTGATTGATAACATTGTAGAGTTGATAACTAAAATTTGCTAAAATACTAGAACATAGATGTTACCACCAAAAAAGACAAATATATGAGATAGATATGATGACAATTAAGTAGATGGAGGGCGGGAGGAGTCCTCTCACAATGTACATGTATACAATGTTATCACAGTGTATACCTTAAATGTCTTACAACTTTATTTTGTCAGTTATAACTCAGTAAGCTAAAAAAATACATTTCATAATGAACCATACATTGTCTCAGGTTCTCACTTGGAGGATCAAAAATAACAACGAGCTGAACTACTACTTTCCCCCTACAGCTCTGTAAATGATTATATCAGTAAGATTATATTTAGCTGCATAAAAATATTAACAGAAGCTTAAATGTATTAGAAGTGCATTTCTCTCACACACGAAATAAATCCTGATGTAGGTCGTCTAGTCTGCCATGGTGGCTCCACAGTCAGGGATGACCAGTCAATAGGCACCATGCTGTTTTATCATCATTTCATCACATCATTTCCAACCTCAAGGTCACCACATCATTCAGAATGGCTGCTGGGGCACCAGTCACCATGCCTGCATCTTGGTGTGATACAACAGAGTGCTCTTTAAGTAGCTTCACTGGGACACATTCATCACACTTATTTCATGATCAGAACTTAATGAAATATCTTCACCTTGATACAAGGAAAGCTGTGATTAATATGTTTTCCTACAAGAGTGCATTGCTATGTGAATAAAAATTGTAGAAGATGGAGAATAGATGTTGAATGGGAAATAAGCAGCCCCTAATGCAATGCTGAAGAAAGTTGCGTCAATACCTACTTCTGGACCAGAGCTGAAAGCACTTGGGATGGATCCTCTCAGTTTAGTAGATGTCAAAGCACAGACTCCTTCAGCATCCCAGGTGTACTCTGTCTAAAGTCTGGTTCATTAGAAAGAATGTGGAATAGGGACTGAGAAGGTTTTCGTTCCCATCTGGCCTCCACTTGTTACAAGTGGTGTGTCTTGGGCAAGTAACATGCCCTCTGGCTGTATTTCCTTACTTGAAAATTGAGAAGTTATATGATACCTTCCCTATGTATTTCCCAGGGATTATGTAAGGCAGTAAGTTAAACTTTTTTGAGGATTCACTATTCTCCAGTTTGTGGACTGAAATGTTCTATGTACAGTAGTTAATTTCATTGAAAGTTTGGGCTCATACTCAAGATTGCCCTAAATATTGATGGTGTCTATTATGTGAAAAGTATTTGGATTCAGTGGTAAATAAGAGAGAGATGGCTCTGCCTTTCAGGGATTACATTCTGTCAGAGAGCCAGACATTAAGCAACACACTTACAGAATTAATTGCTCCATGACGAATATCCTCAGTGCCACGAAGGTAAAGTGCAGAGGCCAAACGTGACTTATAGTGAAAAGTCAAGAAAGGCTTTCTTGCAAGGAATCGTTGTTGTTGTTGGTTAACTGTTTAATCGTGTCCGACTTTTGCAACCCCTGGACTGTAGCCCAGGCCACAGTCTGTGGGATTTTCCAGGCAAGAATACTGGAGTGGGTTGCCATTCCCTTCCCTGGGGGATCTTCCTGACCCAGGGATTGAACCCATGTCTCCTGCACTGGTGGGCAGGTTCTTCACAACTGAGCCACCTGGTAAGCCCCTTGGAAGGAAACACAGAATCTATGCTGTAGAAGGATTAGAAATTAGGCAAATTGGTGGAAGTCTTCCAAAAATGAAGTTTCCACATATGAAAAACTACAAATGTTAGAAATAAAAATGAAAAATTTCTCGTTCTAAGACAGAGTAAAGATCTGTATTTGGAAGGTGAGGCAGAAATGTTTTAAATTGCTTATTTCTCTTTTTTGCCCAAGTGTGTACATGTATACTTTCGTCTCCACATACAGAAGAAAATTGGGCTAAAAGTGGTATAACGTTTGATTTAACTGTAATTACTTTTATTGACAAACTGAAATTCTTCAATCCCAGTCAGTTCTATCCTGCCAAATTCCCACTGAAGTTGAACTAATAAATGATCTGAGAAATAAACACCTTGTACCATTTCCCCTACACAGTTGGAAGTCTGTGATGCTTGCTGGTGCTTTGTAAAACTGGAAGATATCCAGGAACAGCATCTCTGCAATTCTCTCTTACTCATGAAGCCAAGTCCTAGGAAACGCCTTTGTCAGAAAATATACTAGAGCTGCCATTTGGTAATTTTCATTATCAGCAAACTTTCATGGTTGGCTTGCCCAAAATTACTGCCTCAGCCAAAAAAAGGATGGTAAAAAAAAATAGAAGCTAAGTGGGAAGCCAACCAAAATACCAACATTCTTCATTTGCTGATGCTTTTATTGCCAGACTGGAGAGAAAATAACTGACCTTGAACTTTTTTTGAGGATTAAAAACTTCTCAAGGGTATGGTACAGGCCATCAATATCTTTAAGACACTTGGTGTCAGATCCTTTCAAGTGACTTCTCCCCCGTCTTCAATATCTAGTAAAAAACTTCATATATCTGATTTTACCTTCTCAGAGGTTAAGCTGTGCTATGTCGCTTCAGTCATGTTGACTCTTTGTGACCCTATGAATTATAACCTGCCAGCTCCTCTGTCCATGGGGTTCTCCAGACAAGAATACTGAAATGGATTTCCATGCCCTCCTCCAGAGGATCTCCCTGACCCAGGGATTGAATCCGAGTCTCTTAAATCTCCTACATTGGCAGGCAGGTTCTTTTACCACTAGTGCCACCTGGAAAGTCCCAGACGTTAAGCTATTACTTTAATACTATCTTTTAGCTCTTTAACACAGAGATCTGTTTCCGTGGCAAACTAAAGAATGAACAATTACAGGTTTAATTTCAGAACTTGAGTTTTATCATTGGCAACAAATACTGTCAGTTGTTTTCCTTGAAGGCCCTGGTGTACTTTGTTGATTTTAAACAAATAGTCCTTAAATATCCAAGTCTGAACAATATAGCTTGCCTATTTTCTTTCAGTTGTTCTTTCAGGTAAAAATAGTATTCAGTGAGAAAAGTGGGTAGATTGGCTCACAATGAAACAATTGCACTGGTGCTTTTCTGCAAGACAAGTGTGAAATTTCACTGTGCATCAGAAGTACACTATGTGTAGTTCACATTTCATCACAGGAAATATTAAAGAAACATGTTTTCATGAGCTAACAAAATTAGCATCGTTTTATTGTTTTTTTATAGATATTCCTAAGGGACACCGACCTTTCTTTTTCTGTGTGTGCTTGGGAGGGAAGAAGAGTGACTGCTGGGATGGTGTGGAGAGATCACCTTGGTTCATCCTAAGGTACCAGCAGGTTTGCCTACCATCAGTGCAAATGTCGGCACAGTGAAAAAGGTGAATATTTTATAGAAAATACCATAAAAATAATTTTGACCCCACAGACTGCCTGAAGGATCATGGGGATCACTAGGCATCCATCAATCACACTTTGAGAACTGCTGTTAGATGTAATTGCTTTCATCGTTTTAAGAAATTCAATCTCATTTCTATTCTTTTAGGATAATTATAAGCTTTTAGAATTTGATTATTTATTTGTCAAATATCAAATTCCATACTGGCTTCCTTGGTGGCTCAGTAGTAAAGAATCCGCCTGCATTGCAGGAGACACAGATTCGATGCCTGGGTCAGGAAGATCTCCTGCAGAAGGAAATAGAAACCCACTCCACTAGTCCAATCCCATGGACAGAGGAACTGGGCAGGCTACAGTCCATGGGGTTGCAAAGTCAGACATGACTTAGCTACTGAAAAACAACAACACAGTTCCATACCATCTCCTGCTCTTAAGCAATCTAGGTAAAACTAGAGAAAAATAGAGTTTGATTAGTTGTCTGATGCACCCTATTTGAAATACATGGGAAAAAAGATAATATTTTAGTGGGAAAAATTTTTAAAAAGCATGAGATTTGGAGCCTGAAAATCATGGTTTGAATTTAGTGATAATGTGACCTCAAATAATTAACTTAACTTCCCTGAATATCTATTTACTCATCAGTTAGAGCAAGGACGAGAGTCATAACAATGCTCATAAATGGGGTAATACTAACTTCATATTGCATTTGTGTG
The DNA here is from genome assembly GCA_006410675.1 of Oreotragus oreotragus. Taxonomy (NCBI): domain Eukaryota; kingdom Metazoa; phylum Chordata; class Mammalia; order Artiodactyla; family Bovidae; genus Oreotragus; species Oreotragus oreotragus. Next base: position 98,736 of record SJYX01006962.1, read on the forward strand.
AATTAATTGCAAAGAAAATAAAAAGCCTCATATGATGCCTGTTTCTGACAAAACAGATCAGCTTCCTTTTCTTCCTCCTCACACTTTTGTCCTGCCCTTGTTTTCTTAAGACAAAAATGGGATTTGCATTTTATCCCTCAGCAGACATCTTTTACAACTTCCATCTTCCAATGGATTAACAAGATATTTGTTAAGCACACATTATGTAAAACACAGTCTTTTATGTGATGTGGAAATGCAAGGAAATATGGGCTTGAACTCAATGCATTTGCACATTACTATGCAAACTTATTAAATAGCTTAATTTCATAGAAAGACAGTATTTATAAAAATTCTCTGAATTAAAGATATGAATAGTGTGTGGTCTTAAAGCTCCCAGGAGGTTTACCCTCATTTCAGCATGGTAAAATTAGGGAGACATATTTTATTCTTTAACATTTGGACAAAAACCTATTTTTCTCCAACACAAAAATGTCCAAGATTGGATGGGCTTATATATATGCAGAATCAATTGACATATGAGACAACCATTTCACTGGAAAAATGAATAACTTACTCTTAGCTCCCACTGATTCTATACATTGCCTGGTTTCCATAGCTGCCAAGAAACTATGTGGATGGTCTGCTTTTTCCTTCAAGTCTTGTGGGCTCTAAGATTGCTTGGGTTATGGCCTGTTTTTCTGGCCAAGGGCTACATGGTAATAATTGTGGAATCCAGGTTTAACGTGGATGGGAGATTTGGGGTAAAGTTTACTCAATTTTCCCTCAAGAAATACACAGATTAAAATATTTTAAATTAGATTTTTGCTAAAGTTGGTGTATTTTAAATGGTAGGTAATCTTTTTAAATGGTTATGTGCTGGATTAAGAATGTGTGTGAGATTTACCTGCCTGCCCATCCACAGAGGATATTTGAAGCATATGGGAGGAAACTGAAACTCAATAGTCCTTGCAGAGTCCACTGGGTTTGGCCACTTGAGTGCTTTTCCTTATGTGGTCCGTAGTGTTGCCTTGTTATAACTCCTTCTGCATCAATCTCAGAGCAAGATCATTTATAAAAGGATGTGTACTGTAGACGACTTTCATTTTAAGATGAAAAAGTTTCCCTTTCAGAGAAAGTCACTTTTGAACTCATAATTCTCAAATGATACTGGAATTTTAACATGAATTTTGGATTTCTTTTTACAGCAGTCACATCCTTAGAGCAAAGAAATAAGTGACAATGGATCTACCATTAATAAATATAGTAAAAAAAAAAAGTCCAAATTATAGATTAACTTCAGAATCAATTTTCTTTTCATTGTATCATGAAATATTTGATGCAAAAAAAATACGGTATGAATATATACACATGTGAAAATTTGCCAGTCTGTAAACTTGAGAATTGATATCTACAATTACTGTATATAAATTATACCTAGAAAGTAAGCATCATGGAATATAATAAATATCCCAACTATTGAGTATTATAATTGAACAAAAATTCTAGAAGGTTTTTTTTCTTGTCCTACATAAATGCATCCTTTTCTCTGCCTTCCCAGGTCTCTCTAACTGGATTCTATCTTTATTGTTTACTTTTAATTTTTAAAAAATTTTAATACCATGTAATTATACCAAATGGCATGGTTTACTTTTGTCTAGTTTTGAACTTCATGTAAATGATGTTGTCAAGCTCTTCGGCAACTTTTTTTTTCTCTCTCTTAACATTGTGCTTTGAAATTTATCCATGTTGACTTATAGAGGTATTATCCTGGAACTCAGAGAAAACAGAGTATTTCAATGCTGCATTAGGATAAAGAAGCCAGAGATTACTTCTCCTGTGGTTTTTTTACTTGTCAGTAATTATGTAACCATTTCTTTTGGGGAGGACAGGAGTAACTTGATTTCTTTTGCCTTCAACTTCTAATATTACATGATTCATTTGGGAAAGATGGCAGGAGAAAACAGCCATTGAGTCTGAATTAGCCAAAGAATTGATCAGGAATGCTCTCAAAGGCTGTTACAAATTATCACCTACCTGTTTTATATTTAAAATTTACTTACAACTAAACCACATATAAAGACATGTGAGATGCAAATTATGAAATAATAGAAAATATGTATTGGTTTCTGCCACCAGTTCCTGGCACATTCGAACTACTGTGACTCTTGGAATTTCCTAAGTGACAAAAGTACTGTAAGCATCTTGTTCTGATATTAGCACTTTGTTCTAATATCTTGTCTTTGACACTGATTCCTGACACCCTTTAGAAATCCTTGGAATTTCTTGGGTGATAGGGTGTCCTTCAGGAAAGGCAATGGCACCCCACCCCAGTACTCTTGCCTGGAAAATCCAATGGACGGAGGAGCCTGGTGGGCTGCAGTCCATGGGGTCGCTNGAAAAAGAGTAGCCATTTACACTGACTCCTTGTGTGCCTTTCTGGTGCTATATGCACATGTTATTTGGAAAGAAAGAGGCCACTTAACCACCCGAGGGTTCCCAATCAAATATGGTGATCAAATCCTTAGGCTTTTGGAAACAGTTCATCTGCCCACTGAGGTTTCAGTCTCTCATTGTAAAGGACACCAAAAAGGGAAGATGGAAGTGGCAGTTGATCAGGCAGTTAAGAGAGCAGCATTACAGAACAATGACCTAATAGGGGTTGCCACCTTAGTTCCACAGACTAATTGTCAGAAACTCCTTCATATACTGAAGGTGAGACTATTAAGGCTAAGAGTGAGGGCTTTCAAGAAGATCATATAGGGTGGTTCCAAAACGAGGGACTCCCTTTTTTGTCTGGGAACCTCCAGTGGAAGTTGATTAACTCCTTACATGCTGCCACTCATTTAAAGAAGAAAGCTTTCCAAAGACTACTAAAAAGGTCCTTCAGAGGAACAGGCCTCCAAACAACTATAAGGCAAGTGGTCTCCTCTTGTCCCACTTGCCCGTTAAACAACCCCCAAGAAGCTCAAAGACCCCAGTTGGCTCAACCCATCCAATGACATGGGACCTACTCAGGAGAGGACTGACAGATGAACTTCACCCAGATGCCAGTTTCTCAAAGGTATAAATATCTATTATTCATGATAGATACATTCACAGGATAGATTGTAGTCTTTCTCACCAGGACTGGGAAGGCTGAGGAGGTGGTAAAAAAACAAACAAAAACAAACAAACAAAAAAAACTGCTCCATGATGTCATTCTGAGATTTGGTCTACCCAGGTCATTACAAAGTGACAATGGTACATCATTTACTTCTAAGGTCACCCAAGGGGTCTCTAAAGCATTGGGCATTACTTATTATCTCCATTGTGCCTGGAGGCCTCAGTCTTCAGGAAAAGTAGAAAGAATCAACCAATTCTTAAAATCAGTGATAAAAAAGATAACCCAGGAGACCACCCTGGGACAGAAGGAGGCTTTACCAATAGCTCTCCTCTGCATCTGTATTGGGAAAAGGCAATGGTACCTCACTCCAGTACTCTTGCCTGGAAAATCCCATGGATGGAAGATCCTGGTGGGCTGCAGTCCGTGGGTCACTAAGAGTCGGATACAACTGAGTGACTTCACTTTCACTTTTCACTTTCATGCATTGGAGAAGGAAATGGCAACGCATTCCAGTGTTCTTGCCTGGAGAATCCCAGGGACAGGGAGCCTGGTGGGCTGCAATCTATGGTGTCACACAGAGTCAGACACGACTGAAGCAATTTAGCAGCAGCAGCAGCAGCAGCACCTGTATTTCCCCTAAGGAATAGGTTGGTCTTAGTCCTTATGAGATCTTATATGGAAGACCTTTTGTTTATGTCAATGATCTCTTCCTAGATCCAGAGGCTCAGACACTCCATTCTTATACCATGGCCATTGGGCAATTCCAACAGGATATATCTTTGTGGGGTGTCAACCAGGAGCCAAAAGATTCTGAAGAACCACCACTATATGCTCTAGGACTCAAGTTGTAATTAAAGTCTGGAAAGATGGGTCCCTAAAGGCTCAACTCCAGCCGGCATGGAAGGGCCTCTACCCTGTAATACTTTCTACCCACAGCAGTCAAAGTTCCAGGACACGAGTCCTGGATTCACTACTCACAAGTCAAGCTGTTGAAGAAAACAGAAGAGGACACTCAATCCACCTGTGAGCCCCTGGGAGATCTCAGATGCCTATTCAGAACTACAGATGAGTGCCATTCTAATGAACACCCCCAAAATTAAGCTTCTGGGGTTAAGATTTCTCAGGATAGCTCTAAAGAGCCAACACAGCTTGGCAGGGGTTGTACTCCAAAATAGATAAGAGATAGTTCTGACCCTGAACAAGGAAAGACTTGAGCCATCTTGAATGAGATGTGTTGGTTCCGGGTAAATACCTCCAACTAAGTTCAAGAAAGTCTCACAGTCCTCAAGAAAAGCATTGCAGATCCAACAGGATCTCAAAGAACAAGCTGGAGAGTTCTCAGGGTGGCTACAATCTCTCTTTGGGAGATCTTTCTCCTGGCAAGGGGGAGTTTGGAGTTGGTTAATGCCCCGACTAATCCCTATATTCACCATATTGATGCTGCTTATGATTGCTCTGTGTATTATCAATTATCTAACTTGTTTTGTCTCTGTCCAGGTCAATAGGCTACAACATGCAGTGCCAGTTCAACAAGGATATATAAAACTACAGCTGACCACAGAAAATATCACTCACCCTGAGATGGACACCATTGTAAGGACTCTGAGGCTTGAGACTAGCAAAAAGGAAAGGCCCAATGCCCCTCACCATCCCAGCTCAGCAGGAAGTAGCCAGAGAGACCTCGATGCCCCTATTCCCAAAGAATTGGGCCTCCCATCTCTTGAGAGAGGAATGTTAGGTGGTTAGAATTGGAAAACAGAGTCCAAAATGGCAGTGGCTAAAAGACAAAGAAGGGAAAAGCCTGCAAAAATAGAACAAAAGAAGGTCCAAGGACTGGAGTGAGGACCTCAGGTAAAACAAGCAAACAGCCTTCCTGGATAGCCCAGTTTATATAGGGGGTGGTGGGGGTGGGGAGGAGATAAAAGTATAAAAGGAGGAAGCCTAGAAGGATTGAGGCTTCTCTTTTCTTCCCGTCTTTTGGGTCTGCCTGCCCTCATTCCCTGAAGATGTATCTTCCTTTGCTTGCCAATAAAACTGAGCTGTAACACTGATTTGTCAGTCACTTCAAATTTTTGCTGCGGTGAGACAGACCTGAGGAAATTACAGACTCCCCCAACAAAAGAAAGTCTCGAGGCTGGAAATCTCTGGAAAACTTGGATGAAGTCCTCCTGCAGTTAGTTCTGGTGTGTGTCAGGGGACGGAGTGGCAGGGGTGGGGGACAAGAAGGGATGTGGTGGGCTTTGGGTTTCCTCCCTCATTTCCACTCTTTGCAGGGGCCAGCTGAAGCCATAGGCACCAACATGCTTTCTGGCCCCTGTCTATTCCAGAAGATAAGTAATGCATTTGTTTTATTCATTTACTTTAAATAGTAACTGCACAGGAAAAAAGCAAAAATAATTTTTGTATCTCTGAAGTGACAGGAAACTCTATATGCTTTGGAGATAAAAACTTGTCCAATAAATGGAAACATTTGAGTAGAGTAAGGAGATAGTAGTGAGAAAGCAGAAAATTAAACAAATAAGATAAAATACACAGTGATTGTAAAGTGGTCACTGTCACTTTAAATTGTGCATTAAAAAAAAAAAAAAAAAGACCAAAATGTTTGCTTTCTTCAGAGTCATGCCCTTTAAGACCAGAAGATTTTATTTTGTTTTATTTCTTTATTTTAGAAGCAACAGCAATCTGGTGCTGTTATTAAGGCTGGCAGAAGTGGGTTCTCCTTCTGTTTTGCAGAGGATTATAAAGCACTGAGAGCTGTCAGCATCCAGTTTTTGTAACCCTGTTAGATGGACCCTGATACCATTTTTTTAGGAGAAAAAAAGTTATGACCATGCCTGCAAAGGGCTTTGTGCACATGAAACTATAGAGGCAAAGCCCACTTATTGCATTTTCTCCAGCAGTTCTTCCTCTCTGTATAAACAGAAAACACAAGGCTCTATCATATACAGCCCAAAGAGTGTCCAGAAACAGAATACAATTTCATTTCATGACTTACATGAAATGCATTCAGGAGCTCCTATTGCATATGTATTTCAGAATCATAGTCACAACATAAAGGTTGTAAACATCTTCTCCTCTTGCAAAATGCATGATATATTTGATGCTTCTAATTATAAGAAGAGCAAGATAGTAAGATAAATCAGTGCTATCATCAAGGTAAAAAAAATCTCATAAATATATTAATATATAAAAGTCATGTGGAAGGAATGAGAAAGAGAGACCAGTAGACTTTTTATTTATTGTTTATAATAGCACTGCTCCTAGCATATTAAGGATGCTGCCCTGAATCTTCTTTTTATCTAACAAATTACATTTAGTTTGTCCAGGTCTACTGAGGTATAACTGACATTCACCGCTGCATAAATTTAAAGCATACAGCATAATGGTTTGACTTACATGTCTTGTAAAATGATTACCACAATGAGTTTAGTTAACATCTACCATCTCACATAGGTAACCTCAAAAAAAAACAACAAAAAAATTGTCCTTGTGATAAGAACTTTTAGGACCTACTCCATTAACTTTCATATATATCGTACAGTACTGTTGACTAAGGTCATCCTGTTGGACATTGCATTCCTGATATTAATTTACCTTCTAACTAGAAATTTGTACTGCTTGACAATCTTTCTCCTTTCTATCCCACTCCCAACCCCTGCCTTTGGTAACTATTAATCTGATCTCTCTCTCTCTCTTTTTTTTTTTAATGTTTTTTGCTCTTTGGCCTTTTGTTTTTAAGATTTCATGGACAAGTGAGCTCACACAACACTTGTCTTTCTCTAACATATTTTACTTC
>SJYX01006962.1:110166-139108 GCA_006410675.1 Oreotragus oreotragus
TGCAATTGTGCAGTAGTTTGAGCATTCTTTGGCATTGCCTTTCTTTGGAATTGGAATGAAAACTGACCTTTTCCAGTCCTGTGGCCACTGCTGAGTTTTCCAAATTTGCTGGCATATTGAGTGCAGCACTTTCACAGCATCATCTTTCAGGATTTGAAATAGCTCAACTGGAATTCCATCACCTCCACTAGCTTTGTTCATAGTGATGCTTTCTAAGGCCCACTTGACATCACATTCCAGGAGGTCTGGCTCTAGATGAGTGATCACACCATCGTGATTATCTGGGTCATGAAGATCTTTTTTGTACAGTTCTTCTGTGTATTCTTGTCACCTCTTCTTAATATCTTCTGCTTCTGTTAGGTCCATGCCATTTCTGTCTTTTATTGAGCCCATCTTTGCATGAAATGTTCCCTTGGTATCTCTGATTTTCTTGAAGAGATCTCTAGTCTTTCCCATTCTGTTCTTTTCCTCTATTTCTTTGCATTGATCGCTGAAGAAGGCTTTCTTACTTCTTCTCGCTATTCTTTGGAATTCTGCATTCAGATGTTTATATCTTTCTTTTCTCCTTTGCTTTTTGCCTCTTTTCTTTTCACAGCTATTTGTAAGGCCTCCCCAGACAGCCATTTTGCTTTTTTGCATTTCTTTTCCATGGGGATGGTCTTGATCCCTGTCTCCTGTACAGTGTCACAAACCTCATTCCATAGTTCATCAGGCCCTCTATCTATCAGACCTAGGCCCTTAGACCTATTTCTCACTTCCACTGTATAATCATAAGGGATTTAGCCATGTAAAAGCCATACCAGTTGTTCCCTTCCTGGAGGCCCTGGGAGGCAGTAGAGCACAATGGTTCAGAGCACAGATTATGCAGTCCAGTCTGCTGTAAGCGTGTTACTGACATTTGCCTTCAGGCTGGTGCTTTTCCTTTGTGCTCCAGTGGTACTCTGGCTGTGGCCTTATCATGTCACCTCCAAAGCTGCATTATAATAATCTGCTTGCTTATCTGTATTCCCTATCAATATAGGGGTTATTAAACTGCTGGTCCTCAAATCAGCTTAGTGGGTTGTTGAGGGAATGTGTGCTCAGTTATGTCCAACTCTGCCTCCCCATGGACTGTAGCCCTCCAGGCTCCTCTGCCCGTGGGATTTCCCAGGCAAGAATACTGGAGTGGATTATCCTTTCCTTCTCCAGGGGATCTTCCTGATCCTCATGTCTCCTGCAGCTTCTGCACTGCAGGGGGATTCTTTACTGCTGAGCCATTGGGGAAGCCCAGTAGGTTGTTACTGTTATTGAAAAATGAGTAGAATAGAATAGAAAATAGCAGTATTTATGACTCCTTAATGATATTGTCTTATGAGATTGTGATTATTTTTATACACATACCTGAATACATATGCACGTGTATTGAGTAATAATATAAAATTGTACCTTTTTGTTAATTGAGGTTAGTAAAAGTTTTAAAAACATTGCACTACACTAAAACTTCTAGGACATATGGTCAGAGGCTGATTCTTGTTGCATCTTTAGTATCTAACACAAAGTTCAACTACTGACTACAATACATTCTTATTGAAGTAGCTGGGGGGACTGGGGGTGGTATGGACAGGATGGAGGCTAGAGCAAGAGACAGTCTGCCTGCTGTGCTAGTCCAGCCCAGCACTACTTCAAGACCAGGTGTAGAGATTGTGTTGGTGGAGTTCATGATGGGAGTCAGTGAATGCAGATGGACAGAACTTTGTTCAAAGTGAACCCGAGGGTGAAGTCGGGGTTATTCTGACCAGGTTGGGGGCTAGAGATTCAAGGCTAGAGAATCAAGAGATTCAAGAGACCTTGAAGAAAGTAAAAACCTATGACTTGAGTTTTGAAACTCAGGATCTGCCTTGTCACTTCTAACCATACCTTGTCCAAGAGATCATAAGGCTGGCCCTCCCTCCTGCTTTCTCTCCCATCCCTCTGTTCTTTTCTTCATTCTCATTTGAAGGTTCCCTCTCAGTGTTACTCTGTGGCCAAGCCAATCCTGAATTAGGCCCAGGAGCTTGAAGTAGTTATTTCCCTGCATTCTTTGTCAATCAGACATAGAACCCATTTTCCAAAGCCTGCTGTTGTTTTTCCCCAGATTTGTCTCTTCAAGCCCTGTCTTCATATGCTGGCCCCACACCAATCCCTCACTGTCTCCTTGTCTTTTATTGGAGAAATTTCACTGGAATCTCAAAATATGCCAGTGAGGAGGCAAGGAAAGAGAGGGTTCAGTCTGGGGGCCTGGCAATATGATTTCCTAAGGTGGCTGAGTGCAGCCACAGACACACACTAATGGCCATGACTGCTGATTCCAAGACAGGGGCTTTCTGCAGCAAACATACAGTCTTGATCTTTTCTTCATCCTGGAAGCATTCATTTAGGAAAGAACTCTGGGAACTTTCCTGTAGGTCCAGCCCACTACTGGTCAAGTACACTGGTAGGTGGGCTCTTCCTGGGACATTGGCTAAGCTGGATTTGGCTGTGGGGCCTGCAGACAAACTCCAATTACTCTGGTTGTTAATACAGAAAAAACCAAAATAACAAAATGTGGAAATGAAGACTGGGCTAAATCTTTCCAAGACATCGCAAGTGCCCTTCTAGCTCCTCCTATGCATAGGATTTATGATTCAAAATGACAGGTAACCCTCACATCACGAGTGTTGCAACCTAGAATGAGCTGGTCTGCTGTTCTTTTGGACGTGGGTTTGTGGCTGCCTTATGCATACACAATGAGAGAGATGCGAACTGCTGTTTCCTGAGTATTTGCCACGTGCTAGGTATTATACTTGGCAAGCAATATAACTTGATTTTCTTTCTTCTCTTCTTCTTTCTCCTTTCTATCCGCCTTTCCAGTCCCTTTCTCCCTCCTAGACGGGAATGAGCAACAGTGTCCACTGAATAGATGTAGAGCTATAATACAGAGCTGTGCTGTGTGCTTGGTCACTCAGTCGTGTTCAGTTCTTTGCGACCCCATGGACTGAACCCCATCCAGTTCCTCTGTCCATGGGATTCTCCAGGCAAGAATATTGCATCAGTTTGCCGTGGGATTCTCCAGAGGATCTTCCCAACCCAGGGATCGAACCCAGGTCTCCTGTATTGCAGGCGGATTCTTTACCATCTGGGCCACTAGGGAAGCACAAATGCTCAATTCCCGAAGAATGAAAGTGAAATATTTCTCTTCTTACTACTGATGGAATACTAATGGTGATGAATTTCAAACTATTTAAAAGTGTAGAATAGTTTTTTACCCCCAATGAAATCTTACCTGTAATTGTAAAAAGAAATTAAAAAGAAATAAAAATTTTAACAAAGCAGATGTATTATTTCAGTTGAAGGGACTTGTGAGTGGATTCTGAATCCCCAACCCTCAAGACCTCTAGGCACATTTCCTTGTCTCTTTAGGGCTTTGGGGATATTCAATAGAGCACTAAGCAAGCAATAGTGTCCAGCTCTACTTAGGGAATTCTCTCCATGGAGAATGCTGTTCACTTTTTATATTCATCATTCCTTTGCTGTTCATGACACCATGAAATTTAGTAGTAGTAGGAGTTGCAGTATTAATATGACTATAATCATCCCCTTTCTGCAGAAGTTTCCACTTCTGAGGCTTGAAATGCTTTAAACATCTTCCTCAGATGATAGCGCCTGCATTTAGTTTGGCTAGCCTGACTCTGAAGCCAATATTCTTAACCTTTATTCATTGACTCATTCATTCAACAAATATTGAGCATCTTCTCCAAGTCAGGCATGCTCTAAGTAAAAATATCAAACAAAATTCTCTGCCTTGTGGAGTTGACAGTTTAGCTGAGACAAGCGGGTAAGATGAACATAGAAAGTAAATAAAATAAATGAGAAATAGTATGTTGGACAAAATATACGATAAGTGCTTAAACACGATAAATGAATGGGAAAGTATAGTAGAAAATACTGGGTGGAAGGGGTGCTTAAAACTTTAAATAGAGTCAGAATTCTTCACCAAGTAAGTGATAACTATGATATTTGAACTAAACTTGAAAAACCCAACTCCGAGTAGAATAAAGATAGATAATGTCAAGTCAGAAGTTACCAAATGATATCAATTGAATAATGTTAATGGTAAAATGAACAAGAGCTGAAAACAAGTCTTTTTAGTGGGTAAAATTTTAAAGCAGTAGGAGTTATCCATTCATATATCTTAAGATACATTTAAAAATGGACTCCCTATGTTGACATCTTTGTTTAGAGAATGGAAATTTTTTACTACAGATGAAAGATTGCTCATGGACATGTGTCCAGGGTGTTCTGTGGAAGCTTTGGGCATGTGGAATTCCATTTGTCATCAGCAACCAGTCAGGGTGTGCTTATTTTGACAATGACTGCTGGCTTTGATTAGGAAGGATTTCCTTGCTCGTTTTAGCTGAACATTGACACATTCTGTTCCTTCACAGTTTGCTTGGCAGCTGTTCTATTGAAAATCCAGGCAAGATCTGATAAATTTAGCACTAGTTAAAAACTAAATCCTTGAGCTTTAAGATGGGTTAAGGTACAATTACTTAGCACAACTGTTTCCTTCCCACTTAGGAAAGCCTGAAGCAAAATGTACAACTGGATCTCAAATTTCTTAATTATACTCATAAACTTAGGCAATTATTTGCTCTCTAAAGAAAGTCTGGCTTCTTTATGGAACCGCCTTATATTGCCTGGCTTCTATATGGATCCTTCATGCCTTATGACATGTAGCAAGACTGCAATAACACGTCACAAAGTCTTCCAAAAAGAGAAACAAGACCTATTTGTGCCTGGCTGGTCACACTGACCATGAGGTTACAGTTTTGTAGCCAAAGGGTAGCAGTAATCAACTAAAAACTTCATGGAAGTGATGGTTGAATTATTAGATGTAGAACAGGCCTTTCATGGGGGCAAAACAGAGCCTCCCATGCATCCAAGTTCAGCAAGCAGTTATGGAACAACTCCCATGTGCCAGACCCTATACAGGGTGCTGAATTTACAGTGATAAATAGGGATTGCAGGGTAATTACTGGGTGCCTTGAACATGTACTTAAAAATGTCACCTTCAGGGCTTGGACACAAATGCTACACTATCTGGCATTGGTACAATTCTTTGAACTAGAACATTTCCTCCTAAAAGTCCTTATCACATGTAAATGTATAACCTGGAAAAGAGTAAGATATTAACAGGTATGAACCTATATTGACAAAGCTCAGCCTTCCAAAAAAGTGGGCGAGCACTTATTTATTCATGAGTGATTCCTTTGTTTGGATATCTATTGAATACCTACTATGTGTCAGACACTAATTGAACAAAACAGACAAAAATTTACCTTCTGGGCAGAAGAAAGAGAAACAGACCATCAAATATTTATAAGGGGTGTCAGATAGTGAAAAATCAGGCAGAGTAGAGGGATGGAGAGGGACAGTCAGGCATGACCACAGGGCTATCAGGACAGAGCTTTTTAATAAGCTGGCATTTGAACAAAAGCAGTGAGGGAGAGAAACTGGCAGCAATCTGGGCAGAAGGATCAGGAAGAGTCAAGGCCCTGGGATGGGAGGGGCTTTGAATGTGATCCAGGAATATGGCAAAGGAGTTCAGTAGGGCTGGAGTGGAGAGGTCCAGGGAGAGGAGCAGCAGAGACCTGACAGGTGGGAGAGAGACGATCATGATGGAAACGTACCAGCAGATTCGGATGAGAGAGTAGATCCTGAGGCAAATAGTCTGAGATCAGTAGATAGAAGAGGGAAGAGGCTGAATGGGAAGGTAAATTAAAAGGAAAAGCAGGAAATGGAAAACAGAAATCAAAGGGTCCAAAGAAAATTTCTCCTCTTACATTTTTCTATCCAGGTCTGGTCCCTGGCTACACATCACTGTCTCCCCAAATGTTGCACATTTAATCTTGTCATGAGCTGAGTCACAGCTGGCCCCAAATCAGTCTGTTTTTGCTGTCGTCTTCCTCTGCCTCCCTTTACCTGGACTGGCTCCTTGAAAAACCAACCAAACCAGTCCGAGAGTCGAAAGACGTGGTTTCTAGTCCTGGCTCTGCCATTAGCAATGGTGTAACTTGAGCGTTTCCTTATCTTATGGCTGAAGGATCTCAGGGCCAGAGAGATGAAGTTCAGGTACACCTTCCTAGAATGCAAAAGCACTTGGTCTGGGATACAGTTCTGCCTTTATTCATACATTTTGTTTAGCCCTAATTTTCATCATGCATTGATGCCTATAAACTCTCCTTTTAACACTCCATAGGTCCTAATGATTAGCAAACACCCAGGAGAGGTTTCAACAAAAACTTAAGGAATCTCAGTTTATAGGTGAGGTACCTGGGTTCACTGGAGAACCATGTCTCCAGATTTAGTGATTTTTCCTATTTTAGCTCCCTACAAATCACCTGGGAGCCTGTTTAAATGCAATTTTCCAGAGAAAATGTGCAGGATTTAGATCAAATAAGTTTGAGGTGAGGCACATGTGCTACTGGGCTTCCCAGATGGCTCAGTGGTAAAGAATCTGCCTGCCAGTGCAGGAGACATGGGTTCGATCCCTGCGTCAGGAAGATCCCCTGGAAAAGGAAATGGCAACCCACTCTAGTGTTCTTGCCTGGGAAATCCCATGAACACAGGAGCCTGGCAGGTTACAGTCCTTGGGGTCACAAAGAGTCATACATGACTTAGTGATTGCTGCTGCTGCTGCTGCTAAGTCACTTCAGTTGTGTTGACTCTGTGCAACCCCATAGATGACAGCCCACCAGGCTTCCCCATTCTTGGGATTCTCCAGGCAAGAACACTGGAGTGGGTTGTCATTTCCTTCTCCAATGCATGAAAGTGAAAAGTGAAAGTGAAGTCGCTCAGTCGTGTCCAACTCTTAGCGACCCCATGGACTGCAGCCCACCAGGCTCCTCCATCCATGGGATTTTCCAGGCAAGAGTACTGGAGTGAGGTGCCATTGCCTTCTCTGATTTCAAGAATAATAAATGCTTATTAAACAATGAATGAAACATTTTTCTTATAGCATTTGGTGATTAACCAAATGCTCAAAATATTCACATATAATTATTCAAGACTTTGTTTCTATCACTTTAATAGTTAATTCTTTGATGAAGCTGTTTAATAAGATTTAGTGAAAGAGCTTGCTCTGTAGGACATATCAGGATAGACATGAGAAAGGAAGAAGTTGGCCTGTGAAGACAGTCTTTCATCAGAACTGGTGGAAGGAGAATGAGTTGTTACCTACCCTGGTATCTGGATGTAATGGAGAAGGTGCCACCTTCTCCCTGACATGCCCTTTATGAAGGGGTCGGTCGTACGTTGTAATCAAGTTAAAGATTTGCAATGTAACTGATCCCTGGAGAGGAGAGCTTTCGGCTTAAGTTTGCCCTGAGGAGAAACTGGCTAGAAACAGCCTCTTCTGACAGCAGGTTAAAGATCTGTGGGGATGAAGCAGGAGTGTGTGGAGAGAAAGGAACGTTATAGGAATATGGAGATGGTCATGGCAGTGTCCTGACACCCTTTGCCCTCTCACAGTTTTTAGTACTCCCCTAACATTAGGCTTCAATTTTGTTCCAAGAGAAGCTTATCTGCTCAGGAAGAAACAGCTTCCTGTCCTCTGATGGGATGAAAGGACCAGTGTTGTTTGCAGTGATCTTCACCTAGATGAACAAGCCAGGCCATAGACGAAGGTCTCCACCTCTTGCTGTGTGATGCTTTCTTTGTTAAGCCCTCCTAAGCTTACAGTCTTCATGTTGTTCAGAGTTCTCAGCGTTCCCTCCTCGTTTCCTTATAGCTTCCCCTGAAGTCCCCAAACTGTGCCTTTTTAGCTAGAAATTTAAAAAACCAGCAGGAAAGCTTCCCTGCAGGAAAAGGGGCCTCAGAGAGAAGCAATTACAGTCTTTGATTATGAAAGAACAGTCTTAAGGGAATTATGTTTAAATATTCCAGCCCTGTCTCCTTTTGCCTTTTCTACAAGAAGGGTTTTGATCAATAGCAAAAGTACAGAGGCCCAGCCAGCTAGGAGGCTTGGCTGCAGTTCAGCTCCATGTCCCAGAGAGACGGACGGCTGCTTTACTTTCAGCTCTGCCTTGGTTTGTTATAACATTTTAAGGAAAATTCCCACTACCTCCAAAATATTTAGGTCCACAAGCCAGTTAAGAAAAGGTAATCTGGACTTAATACAAAATATTTAGGTCCACAAGCCAGTTAAGAAAAGGTAATCTGGATTTAATACATAGTTGTCACCTTACCCTGGAGATGATATTGTTGAGGGACTTCACAGTGCCAACCACACAATAAATTTCCCAGGCACCTGGCTGGGGTATGCAGTAAACAGTTCTGGGCAGGGAACTTTGTACGAATTTGCAAACTCTTTGTACAGGGTTAAAAACAAGCCCTGACTGGAAAAGATATGACCTTCATGAATAGCTAGGGATCTCTGTTTCGTGTTCTCTGTAGGGAAAGTGATGATAATGATCTTGACTCTCTCTCATTGTCTGTGGATGAGCATTTTTACTGGCTTGAGTAAAAATGCTACGTGTTCATTTTCTACCTACGTGTTCATTCATCAAACATTTGCTGTGTGTCTTCTCTGTTCCAGCTCTCTATTGGGTCGGCAGTGTAAAAGCGACAATAAGACAAAGTCTCTGCTTTTTTACGGGTATCACTTGTTAGCAGGAAAGTCTGTTGGGCCATTTAAGTGCAATAATACAGCTACGGTCTGGTGTTAGCTGGTCCTGACCGCTGGTGATCTCAGGGAATATTGGCTTTATCCCTCCTCCTTTTGCTTTAGTTTTATGTATGTGCATGCATGCTAAGTCACTTTAGTCATAGCTGACTCTTTGCAACCCTATGGACTGTAGTTCACTAAGCTCCTCTGTCCATGGGAATCTCCAGGCAAGAATACGCGAGTGGGTAGCCATTCCCTTCTCCAGGGGATCTTCCCAACCCAGGGATTGAACCTGTGTCTTCTGCCTTGGCAGGTGAGTTCTTTACCACTAATGCCACCTGGGAAGCTCTAGTATTATGCCTGTGGACCCCCAAAGACTTTCCCCCTCTTTAGAATCTCAAACAAATTCTCCTTCTGGTTTTATGCTAAGGATTCCTACCACATTCTCTGTGGTCTGGCAGCCAGTTGACACTGGGCCTTCAATAATTCTGGATTCAAAAGTACCTGTGAGTCAAGGAAAGGGTGTGATTCACTCATCTTTCAGGTCATGAAAGGACAATGATTGACCTGGATCTTGCAGAATCAGTAAGAGCTTTGAAGATGTCAAGGTCAAGTGCTGTGCCTGAAAAAAGCAGAGATCCCATTCTCTACAGAAGGGGCATCACCATCCGTTCCTCAGAACTTGGTGTTAGGATAGATTTTTAATGCTTCTGGTTTCTCAGCCACAAACAAAGCTTTCTCTTTTCTGAACACTTCATTACTGTTTAATTTCATAGCAGGCATCTCTTGAGTGTTATTATGGCAATGAAGAAATGTGATGAAAGAGAGATTCTATGTGTGTTAAAAAGACAGAGTTCTGTCTATATGGGAACAGGTGTAACTAAATTAATGTGGCTGTTCTCTTCTCTCTAGTGGAGAATGTAGGCAAATAAAATTGATGATCTGTTACCTTTACAACAAATAAAACAAAAAAAAGGAGAGGAAAATTTCCAAGAAGAGCCTTGTGGGACTCCTAAATAGCCCTTAAAATCTCATTCAGTTGGGTGGACATAACATAGGAACCTACAGTGGTTGAAGTGCCAATAATAAATCAGATGTTTCTGGTTGAAATATTAAAACATGATTTCAGCCAGTCACTTCATAATATGCATTTAAATCCATACAATTAGTAAACAAGAAAGAATTGGGACATGTTTTTTTTTTTCTCTCTCTCTCTCTCTCTCTTTCTCTTTTTCCCCTTTCCCCAATGGATTTGATGGTGAACATAATGAGAACTGAAATAGAGAGGTCTTTTGTGGAGTACTGTATTATTTGTCCATCTGCCTCTGAGCAGATTCCTTGGCCTCTATTCTGTTCATGCCCCAAATTCCACAGGACTACTCACTGTATTAATATCTGTCATAATGATCAAAGGAGATGATGGAGGAGGAAGGAGCCAGCAGAGGGACATCACAAAAATCCTCTCTTGTTGATGGGTGTGCTATCTGTTCCTTGCCTCCAGAGAGAGGTAACCAGTGAGATTATTGTCATTCAAGGTAACTGTATCCACTGAGCTTCTAATAAAGCTACTGAGAACACGGACTCAGAAATCTTACAGACCTGGGTTTGAGTCCCAGTACTGAAGCTTATCCGATATGCGACCTGGACAAGATCATTAAGCCTCTGTGTTTCATCTGAGAAAATGCAAGACTATCTCAAAGCTGCTGCTGCTAAGTCTGCTAAGTCGCTTCAGTTGCGTCCAATTCTGTGCGACCCCATAGACGGCAGCCCATCAGGCTCCCCCATCCCTGGGATTCTCCAAGCAAGAACACTGGAGTGAGTTGCCATTTCCTTCTCCAATGCATGAAAGTGAAAAGTGAAAGTGAAGTTGCTCAGTCGTGTCTGATTCCTAGTGACCCCATAGACTGCAGCCCACCAGGCTCCTCCATCAGTGGGATTTTCTAGGCAAGAGTACTGGAGTGGGTTGCCATTGCCTTCTCCATCTCAAAGCAATATTCTGAAAATATAAGAAAACTGATGTATGGTAAGCCCAAAAGCTAGTAAACACACAATAACCAATAGCATTAGATGTGACACTTTTAGTAATATAGAATGATCTATGAATGTTTTTTTTTTCCCAGTTAAGAACAGACCACGTTCAAAACAGCAAATGAATTATTTTCTCTTAGAAAACAAAACATTTAGCTTTCCTGTCTTTAATTTTAGTGATTCCAGTTGGAAAAATAACATCATAAAACATTCAAAAAGTAAATTAAATGGAAAAAATTCAGATACATGTTGTATGATTTAGTATGGAGAGGAAATATAAGAGAACAAGGAGGAAAAATGATGATGGTACAAGCAGAGGGAGAGAGTGTAGGGAGATAGTGAGAGGTAGAGAGGAAGGAGAGAGAGAAAATGGGAAAAGAGAGATGAAATAGAGTTAAAGGGAAAGTTTCCTAGAGGACATGTCCTATAATTCCTGAGGCCTGAGCTTTGCAATATTATCACTTGTTCTTTCTGCTTTTTCAAACATTTATTAAGTCCTTAACTATTGTTCACCCTTTGTAATTACATTTGAGATAATGAACACAGACAATGCTTAGCTGTTGGAAATGCAGAACAAGATAGGAGATGAAACTGGAAAGAGAATAGGAAATAATAAGCATAGAGAGGAAAATGAAAAGGCAAGAGAGGAATCCCTCTAAATGAGAGGAGGGGGAAAAAAAGCCAAGAATTGAGCTTTAGGGCAGGTGCACAACTGAGCACAAGGAAGAGGGGGAGACTGGGTTAGGCAGGGTGGCACCAAGAAGGCCAGAGCAAGCAAGAATCTTCCAGAAGCAGACGTGGCTGGCTCGGTCAAGTGCTATAAAGGTCAAGCAGCATAAGGGCTATGAACAGTTCATCTGTCTTGGTAAGATTGACCTTCGATATTTTAATAGTGAAACAATCTTTCTAGAAGATAATTTGGAAACAGGTATTTGGTACCATTTAAACGTTTAGATTGTTTAACTCAGCACGTCTACTTTCAGGAATATATGTTCAGAAAATAGTCAAAGGCTTGAATTAGAAAAGTAAAACAAAACAATTGTAAAATAAAAAGTTTATTTTTTAGAGCAGCAAAAATAACAAACATCTAAATTGAGTAATGAGAGTGGGTTAAACAAACAATGGATATCCATATGGTCAAACACTATATAGTCTGGGAAAACTATTTTTAAGTAAAATTATAAAAATAGAGACAAAACATTCATGCAGAAAGGTGCACACACCATAAGTGTACTGATCTGTGAATTTTTACAAAATGAGAACGATCATGAAATCACCCTACAGTTCAAGAAATAGAACATTATCTGCTAAGTCACTTCAGTCGTGTCCGACTCTGTGCGACCCCACAGATGGCAGCCACCAGGCTCCCCCGTCCCTGGGATTCTCCAGGCGAGAACACTAGAGTGGGTTGCCATTTCCTTCTCCAATGCATGAAAGTGAAAAGTGGAAGTGAAGTCGCTCAGTCATGTCTGACCCTCAGTGACCCCATGGACTGCAGCCTACCAGGCCCCTCTGTCCATGAGATCTTCCAGGCAGGAGTACTGGGGTGGGGTGTCATTGCCTTCTCCGAGAGCATTATCAGCACCCCAGAAGTCTCTCATGTGCCTGCTTGATCATTGCATCCCCAAAGGCAGTCACCATCCTGACTCCTACACGTTATAGTTTTGCATACTTTTAAACTTTATATATGTAGAATTATTCAGTATATACTACTGTGTATTTTTTTTTTGCTCAGATAAACTGTTTATGAGCTCTTCCTCAAGTTGTGTTGTGTCATAACAGTTCATTGTTGCATTTTATTCTACTATGTAAATATATCACAGTGTATTTATATATTTTATGGCTGATGGACATTTGGGTTGTTTCCAGTTTTAAAATTATTGCAAATAAAGCTACTATGAACATTCATTCTCAAATACGTTTGTGGTGCCCATATATATTTACTTCTGTTGCTGTGTAGCTATGGGTAAAATTGCTGGGGTGTGGCCTGTATTTACTAAGCTTTAGCTGACGTACTAAATATACTAAATCAGTTCAGTAGTGTCCGCCTAGAGGGCTGCTGTCTATGGGGTCGTACAGAGTCGGACATGACTGAAGCAACTTAGCAGCAACAACAGCAGCAGTGTCCTACTTTTTTGTGACCCCATGGACTGTAGACCACCAAGCTCATCTGTTCATGGGATTCTCCAGGTAAGAATGCTGGAGTGGGTTGCTATTCCCTTGTCTGTATTATTCTGTTAAGCTTTCTCAAGTAGTGTCTGAGAACTTCAATTGTATTACATCCTTGTCAGCATGTACTGTTACAGAGAAGAACTGACTCCAAGTCAGATCTGTCTCTTTGACTTTAACCTTTGCTTCTCATTGGTTTTGTTTACGAAAAGGATACTGCCTGCCTTGGCATCTCCAATTGTTCATTGCTAGTAAATAGAAGTATAATTGATTGAAGTGTAGCGGTCTTGTATCATGCAACTTTGCTAAATTTGCCTACTAGTTATAATAGAATTTTTGTAGAGTCTTGTGAAATTATCTACAAATCATATCATCTAAAACAGTTTGCTTTCTTTTCAAACCATATTCCTTTTATGCCTTACATTGCTGCATATGTTAGGGCTTCCAGTGAAATACTGAAGTTTTTGAGATCAGACGAATTTGTCTTATTTTTGATATTATGGAGAAGGTATGTATTTAGTTTTCATCATTAAGTATGAAATTAGCTTTAGGGTTTTGTACAAGTCGTCTTGACAACATTCCCTTCCAATTTTCTCTTAGTTTTCTAAATGAATCATGGCAAATGCGCTTTTTACACCAAGTGATTATGTGGTCTTATTTTATTCATATATTTTATTTTTTAGGTAAAATGAATTATACTTTTTTTGAATGTTGAACCAGTCCTGGATTCCTGGAATAAACCAGAGGAGGTTTTTCTCTCTTTTTATATTGCTAGCTTTGACTTGGTAATATTTTGTTAATGACTTTTACATACATAGTGATAAAGAATATTGATGTGTATTATCCTTTTCTTGCAATGTCTTTGTATGGTTTTAGTATTAAGACCATGCTGGTTTCATGAAAAGGAGGGAACTTCTTCCCTCCTCTACTACTTTCTGAGGTCTTCCAAAGATGCAGTAAGTTATATATTCTGTCTCTTTCTGAAAGTGCTCACCATTCTCTCTGGAAGCCAGCATACTCTGTTGCCTTAAGATCTTAATTCTCTGAAAGATTTTATTAAAAGTTTAATTTTGTAGATTATCTGGGATTTCCTTATTCTTAGTATGGGAGATATGTCTCATTGTCACTTTCTAGATCTCAAACAGATGCAGAATTCTCCCATCCTAGCACAGATGTGTTGTACTTTCTTTCTCATTTAGTTCAAATATTCTCTAGTTTTAATTATGACTTCTGCATTAATCTGGTTATTGCTCACATTATTAATCTAATAGGCTATTAATTTATTATCTTCCAAGCATTTGAAGATTTTCTAGTTATCTGATTATTCAGTTCAATACAGTTGCTCAGTCATGTCTGACTCTTTGCGACCCCATGGACTGCAGCACACCAGGCTTCTCTGTCCATCACCAACCCCTGGAGCTTGCTCTAACTCATGTCCAACGAGTCAGTGATGCCATCTAACCATCTCATTCTCTGTTGTCCCCTTCTCCTCCTGCCTTCAATCTTTCAAGGCATCAGGGTCTTTTCCAANCAACATTCAGAAAACGAAGATCATGGCATCTAGTCCCATCACTTCATGGGAAATAGATGGGGAAACAGTGGAAACAGTGTCAGACTTTATTTCTGGGGGCTCCAAAATCACTGCAGATGGTGATTGCAGCCATGAAATTAAAAGATGCTTACTCCTTGGAAGGAAAGTTATGACCAACATAGACAGCATATTCAAAAGTAGAAACGTTACTTTGCCGACTAAGGTCCGTCTAGTCAAGGATATGATTTTTCCAGTGGTCATGTATGGATGTGAGAGTTGGACTGTGAAGAAAGCTGAGTGCAGAAGAATCGATGCTTTTGAACTGTGGTGTTGGAGAAGACTCTTGAGAGTCCCTTGGACTGCAAGGAGATCCAACCAGTCCATTCTAAAGGAGATCAGTCCTGGGTGTTCCTTGGAAGGGGTGATGCCGAAGCTGAAACTCCAGTGCTTTGGCCACCTCATGCGAAGAACCAACCCATTGGAAAAGACTAATGCTGGGAGGGATTGAGGGCAGGAGGAGAGGGGGACGACAGAGGATGAGATGGCTGGATGGCATCACTGACTCGATGGATGTGAACCTGAGTGAACTCCGGAAGTTGGTGATGGACAGGGAGGCCTTGTGTGCTGCAATTTATGGGGTCCCAAAGAGTCGGACACGACTGAGGGACTGAACTGAACTGAACTGAACTGATAGGCCTTTTTGTGTGTGCGCATGTGAGTAAATTATGCCAACAAAAAAGATCATTTTGTTCAAATCCTCTGTATAGTTATTGATGTTTTGTCTCCTTTTACATATGTGGGGTGTTATATTTTGAAGTTGTGGGGTTATGTATTTTGAAGCAATATAATTAGGTGCATAGAATATAGAATTCTATTACATTAACTTTTTATCATTTGAGATGCCCCTGCTATTCTAGTAATACTCTTGTATACCTACTCAGTTTTTCTTGTGGTTAGTGTTTGTATGGTGAATCTTTCTACTGGCTTTGAATTTTAGGTTCTCTCTGTCTTGTATTTAAGTTGCCTTTCTTATAAGTAGCATAGACTTTTCTTTTATTATTCAGTCTGGTAGTCTTCCACTTAACATAGATAGTCCATTTACATTTTATGTAATTACTTACAGAATCATATTTATATCTACCAAATCACTATTTGTTTTCTATTTTCTTGTTTTTTCTTTTAAAGTTACTTTGTGTTCATAATGTTTTAAATTATCGTTCCATTTTCTTTCAGTGGTGCCCTAAAGATTTAAACATGCATCCTTTGTTAATTTAGTCTACTATAAATTTGCACATTTACCACTTCTCAATGCAAAAACTTAGGATATTTTAATTTTATCTTCCTCTTTCTTTCTTTCTTTTTTTTAGTATTTTGTCATCATTTTAATTCTACATGTATTTAGAATTCTACAAAATATTAGTAATATTTTGTTTTACAGTCAGTATTAAATTATACTTATTTACATTTTTACCACATCTATGATCTCTCTTTCTTTCTGAACTTCTGTATCTCAATATAAGATCAGGTTTTATGTCTGCCTGAAAGCTCTCCTTTAGTATTTATTTAAATGTAAGTTCATTCACAATACAGTTTCTTAGTTTTTGTCTAAAAATATCTTTATTTCACTGTAAGTTTTCCAGACTATTTCTCTGGATGTTAAATTTTAGAAAGACAATGTGTTTCCTTGAGTAGTTTAAAGATATTCTTCCATTCTCTTCTTGATTTCATAATTTTTTCAGAGATTTCAGTTTCAGTATTATTGTTGTCCTGTGTAAAACTATAAGCTTTTTTCATGACTGATTCTATATTTTCTTATTTGCTTTAGTTTTAGCAGTATTATTATAAAATGCTTTGGTTTTGTTTACTCTTCTTCATGGTACTTGGTGTTTGTAATGTTACCTAAACCTGTAGTTTGGTGTATTTCATCCTTTTTTAAGACTTCTTGGCTATTATCATTTTTTGGACTATTGCTTCACCCATTCTCTTTCTACTCAATTCTAATTACATTCATAGTTTCTTCTCACATTGTGTCTTATTTCTCATATATTCTTTTCTGTATTTCCATCTTTCTTTTCTCTGTGTGCTTCAGATTTCATATTTTCTACTGTTATCTTTCAGATGACTAACCACCCCCTCCTATTATGTCTAATCATTGATAAGCGGGAGCTGTTGAATTCTTAATTTCAGTTGTTATTTTTTTCTATTATACAATTTTCACTGAATTTGTTATAGTTTGCAGTTATTTTCTGAAGCTCCATATCTTGTCATCTAATTTGGTGAACATATTAATCAAAATTATTTTAAAATCTATCTAAATGACTTCATGTATTTTCTTCATAGTTTCTATTTACTTGGTCCAATCGTTTATACCTGGTAAGTTTTAAATGTTGTAACAGTGCATATGAACAGTTATAGAGATTCTGGATTTTTTTTAAAAATAGAAATTAATTTTATTCCAGCAGGCAGTTAGAGTCAGACCCCATTATCTTGACCATGTGGGTAGCTTGAGACTGGCTCATGTTTGTGATGGTTGGTCTCGTCCTAATTTGCTTTTTCTCCCAAGATCTGGCTCTTCTTGGGTCTCAGATCAAGGCCTAAGTTGTTCACAGGGAGCTCCTCCTGGGAATTCTCCAATTTTTGTTTCACCAACACCATGAGAACACTGAAAACTCAAAAATGTACTTAGCCCTTCATGTTTTATTAGCTACTTCCTAATGTTATTTGGAAAAGCCTTACTCAATTTATTGTTCAGTCACTCAGTCGTGTCTGACTCTTTGAGACCCCATGGACTGCAGCACGCCAGGCTTCCCTTTCCCTCACTATCTCCTGAAGTTTCCTCAGACTTACGATTTAATACTTACTCTCAATACTTATGACTTAATAAATGACATATTCTTTGAGAAGGAAACAGTGCAGAGTGTTTTTCATCTTTCTCTTTGCCTGGTCCCTGAAACTCTGGAACCTAGTAAATTTTTGCTTCCCAGTTTTCTGTTTGGCCTATGCCCTGAAGTGCTTACAAATAGCAATACCACAAGGGGCGATACAGGGGAAATACTGATCTTTCAACATTTCACTTCCCCTCTCTTAGGAATACTGGCCCCTCAAGGCCTGATTGTCTTGGTAGTTCTCCAATACTTTCATACTGATGTGTTTCTTATATTTTATCCAGCTTTCATATTTGCTTTCTTCAAAAAATTGATTGGAATAACCTACTCCATTATAGCCTGAAGAAATTCCTAAAAATCTGAGCTTTACAATAATATTTCATCATATAGGAATGTGTTCACAGTATAGTATTAAATTTAAAAGGCATTATATTAAATGTGTCACAATTTTCTTTTCTAAGAAGTGAATGATATATACACGATACATACACATTAGGTATAAAATTAGATTATACATATATACACGCATATGAAACAAATATAGTGTTGATTCCAGGTTCATTATGCTGCTGCTGCTGCTAAGTCACTTCAGTCGTGTCCGACTCTGTGTGACCCCATAGACGGCAGCCCACCAGGCTCCCCCATCCCTGGGATTCTCCAGGCAAGAATACTGGAGTGGGTTGCCATTTCCTTCTCCAATGCATGAAAGAGAAAAGTGAAAGTGAAGTCGCTCAGTCTGTCCGACTGTTAGCGACCCCATGGACTGCAGCCCACCAGGCTCCTCCGTCCATTGGATTTTCCAGGCAAGAGTACTGGGGTGGGGTGCCATTGCCTTCCCTGGGTTCATTATACATGCTTTTAAATATTTTCTAAATTTTCTGCAATGCTTTACTTTATCAGTAGGAAAAAGACTTTTTATTTTAAAAATACTTTAGCAAAGTATATTTAAGAGCATAACAGAAAGTTAAGCTACTAGATGCTTTTATTCTCAGAAGATGGTCTGGGGCCAGGGAAGGTTGGCTGACAATTGGCTGACTCCTGGGGGAGAGGTCAGCTTTCAGTATCTTATGCCACAGGCATGGAAGCAGACTGTATGTGTAAGCAGTGTAGAAGGAGAACAAAGATCATATTGGTCTTTTCAGCACCTTTGGTACGAGTTTAGGGAGTCAGACGAAATGGAACTTCCTTTAATTGTTCTTCATTGAACTATGCCATTACCTTGACCTCTCAAATCTGGGAGCAGGCCCTGGCATTGTTTTACATCCTGTAAATGTATTACCCCTCAGGGATGGGTCAGTGTATTAAGGGAACAACTATAGTTTAATCTGGATATGTTTTCCCTTTTATAGGAGAAAGTAGGAACATTACTGCACCACAATATCTGAAACAGGGGAACATTTTGAAATTGTCTAACCGCTCAAAAGTATTTAGCTCATGAAAATCATTCTCGTTTCAAACTAGTTCTCCAGTTGAATAGTTCCCCATGCCTTACTTAGTGAGTGTGGTGCTCTCTGCTTCTATTATCCTGTTTCAAGTTGGTGCTAATCCCATAGAATTACTCCCTCTTTTCTCCACAGCTAACTTTTTACCTTTTTTTGGTGACAAATATAGCACAGCGTAGCATAGTAGTTAAGCTCCGAGGTGTGGGCCAGATATCCTGGGTTCAAACCACAGCTCATGAATTATTCACCAGTTTTTTTTGTTTTTTTTTTTTTTTAGCTTTATAATTTGAATTGAGCCTGTTTGGGGAATTGAAGCAATATCATGCCGTTGCAATGTTATGTTGGAAATTCCCTTAACCCTTATGTGGCTCAGTTAGAAGAGTAAGAAGAATTTACATTTGACTCATAGTATGTCGTTTGCAATTTCACATACATTATCTCTTTTGACTCTGTTGTCAAGACAGATCTTATCTTCTCAATTCTTCTTGAAGAACAAAAAGCAGATATAGATCGATTTCAGAAGTTTTAATGATATCTAGTTCTCCCTACAAATTTGCTGCTGCTGCTGCTAAGTCACTTCGGTCGTGTCCGACTCTGTGTGACCCCATAGACGGCAGCCCACCAGGCTCCCCCATCCCTGGGATTCTCCAGGCAAGAATACTGGAGTGGGTTGCCATTTCCTTCTCCAATGCATGAAAGAGAAAAGTGAAAGTGAAGTCGCTCAGTCTGTCCGACTGTTAGCGACCCCATGGACTGCAGCCCACCAGGCTCCTCCGTCCATTGGATTTTCCAGGCAAGAGTACTGGGGTGGGGTGCCATTGCCTTCCCTGGGTTCATTATACATGCTTTTAAATATTTTCTAAATNCACCAGGCTACTCCGTCCATTGGATTTTCCAGGCAAGAGTACTGGGGTGGTGTGCCATTGCCTTCCCCGCCCTACAAATTTAACAGAGTATAAAAGTGAATTCACTTTCTCTCATAACATTGACAGTAATGATGGGAGTAGATCCAGATCTTAACTGCTTAAGTTAAGATATTCTCTAATGCTCTTTCTCTCTTCTTTTCAGCTTTATAAATAGAGTGCTAAAGCAAAAATAATCCCATTCCTTTTGATTTTGAATAATCAAGTTAAAAATTTGAATAATCAAATTCCTTTTAACCTGATTTAGATTTAGGGTAAAACTCCGTGTGTGTGTGTTTGTGTGTGTGTGTGTGTGTGTGTGTGGTTTGTCACTCAGTCACATCCGACTCTCCTTGACCCCACAGGGTATAACCCACCAGGCGAGAATACTGGAGCGGGTTGTCGTTCCCTTCTCCAGGGGATCTTCCCAACCCAGGGATCAAATCCAGGACTCCTGCACTGCAGGCAGACTCTTTCTGCTCTATCAGAACATAAGCTTCATGAAAGAATTTTTGATTTGTTTCATTCCCTAGTGTGTGTGGAGATATAGACATTTGCCGTTAGATATTTTCCTCTTGGGTTTGTACAGCTCATGTATGCTTTTCTAAGGGGAGTGACATTGTAAAAGACCCTGATGCTGGGAGAGACTTAAGGCAACAGGAGAAGGGGGCGGCAGAGGATGAGATGGTTAGATAGCATCACTGACTCAATGGACACGAACTTGAGCAAACTCTGGGAGACAGTGGAGGACAAGGAAGCCTGATGTGCTGCAGCCCATGGGGTCCTAAAGAGTTGGACATGATGACATGACTGAACAACAAGGGGAATGAAGCATCTCTAATCCATTTGAATTAACTGTGTACTTATAGCCAAATTTTATTCAAAAATTGAATTTTGGAAAATACGAACACATTTGAAAAATGAGAGATTCTATGTTGGGGTTCAAGTCCAAATTTATGAATCTGGAAACAAAATCTAAAGATTCTGGTGATTTCTCTTGTCTTTTCAATCTGAGCTCCTGGAATAAGAGGACTTGTCGAAAAGTTTTTGTTGGAATCCAAGAGCCTATTGATTTGGTTTCACTCTTCATGTATATCAGATTTTTACTTTAAAATCATAGGAAACAAATAAATGGAGGTATAGCCAGAGCTTTCATCTTAATAAACATAGACAGAGGCAAAAATAAATAATTTTAAAACATGCTGAGTGAGGAGAAAGATAATTTTATGACTAACCTATTTAATATAAAAAACTGACACCAGATAGTTAAAGATGCTAGTTTACTAGGGTTTCCTAGCAGTAATCTGTCATTTATATAGAAAACTTTTGACTCCATACAGATGGTTGGTCTCAGGAAGGGAAGAGATGAATATAAAAAAAAGATGCTTGTTTCATGGGAATCAGAAAGTCTGGAGTGAGTCCAGACCACATATCAAGTCATTGTGGAGAAACTCTCTTCCTCTCGGTAATGCACATTTCAGCATGAGTTTCACTTTTTCTGGAAAAAAAAAGTTTCTGATCCTTTCAGAATAGATCCTTTTAGAAACTTGTGCTTCCCATCCCATACAGATTTGTCTTTATATCTTCAGATTATTTACCACACTCTATCAATATCACATATTTCCTTTCTGACTCTCCTCTAGATGTCAGGTATTGATTCTTATTTTCTACTGTGTCTTTAGCATTGCACATAACAGATATTCAAAACTATTTTGGATGCAATAAATGCATGAATAAGAAATATATTATTATATACACACACATCAAGAACACATAACACTGAGAGGGGAGTCAAATGTGAAGTTAAAAACAATGGATACCATGGAGGTCCAGATGAAGTTGGTAATGTTGAAGGTTGGACGTTTTGAGAACTCTGATGAAAAGAGTCAGTCATTGCTGGGTCTTGAAAGATTAGCAATAAAAGGCTTGATAATGGTTAAGTAAGAGGAGAAAAGCCTCAGGTCAGAGAACTAGGGATAAATAAATGTAGAACCTCTGTCCTTGGCTGTACCTATTGGTTTCATTTCTAGGAGTGTTAACTTTTACTCTAAGCTTCTTTCTCATTTCTCCTGTTATGTGTCACCCACACAGACAGCAAAGCCTCCTTTGAATCTTCTCAGAAGCATTTACTAGGCGATCACAGCCACATTCTGCTGCTGTGTGTGTTTTTCTAACTGCAGCTTTTGTCCCAAAGAGACTTTCATTCATCTCACCACTTCAGTGACTTTATATCTTTTGAGACAATGTTTCAAAATGTTTTTAAATTAAATGTTTCTATGTTTAACATATTTGCTCCATCTACACTACTTAGATTTTCTTTGTTCAATTATCCTCATTTAGTAGTTGTATTGCTCATGGATAGGATAATCTGATAGCATAGAAAGATGTTATAAATAAAACTTAATTATCGTTGCATTCTTTCTGCCTCTCCATGTTACTGAGTAGAGAGAGAAGACATCTCAAAGTGAATGATGACTATGTTTAACATATTTGCTCCATCTACACTACTTAGATTTTCTTTGTTCAATTATCCTCATTTAGTAGTTGTATTGCTCATGGATAGGATAATCTGATAGCATAGAAAGATGTTATAAATAAAACTTAATTATCGTTGCATTCTTTCTGCCTCTCCATGTTACTGAGTAGAGAGAGAAGACATCTCAAAGTGAATGATGAAGACGATACTTGTTAATAAATAGCTGTCTATAGCTTGTTAGCTGCTGCTGCTGCTGCTAAGTCACTTCAGTCGTGTCCAACTCTGTGTGACCCCATAGCTTGTTAATGAATAAATGTCTCTCTGGAGGCTGTGAAAGGAGACTGCCTCTGCCCGTTCTCTCTGCACTCACCAGATGTGTACCTGGCTCATCAGCAGGAGGTAGAAAATAAATAAACACTTAAGAGATTTTGTTTTGAACAAAAGGCATTATTGTACACAGCCCTGAGATAAGGCAGGAGATGTGGGTACAAAGAGATTGCAGAGTGGTGATACAGACTGCCTCCCACATTAAGAGAAACTCTTACCTATTTGAGGGAATGAATGAGTATAATAAACAAATAGGGGCAGAATCCTAGGCAATTAGTTGTTAGGGCTATACCCCCAGAATTTATTTATTAGTACACGCTTCTGTTTCTTTCCCCTTTCTATTGACTTAGCTTGATATAGTAACACATATCATTTTGTAAAAAAATTAATGACCATATTCTGGCTGATTTTTAAGCATCAGCAAGTGGAGGGGGAAATGTAAAGATGAAGATCTGAACATGTTTCTTTCATGCTCCTGGGTCACAACCAGAGGCATAGAAGGAGCTAAAAATGGGGAGCATTTGGGAATGGACTGAAATCAGCTCCCCCAGAATACCATGAAAGACAAGGATTGGGAGAATTCATGCTCAGGTCCTGGTGTTACTTGAAACTGTGATCCTGAGTAATAAGCTGGATTTAACTTCTCTACAGCTTTTTGTCTATAATCATCTCCTGGCTTCAGAGAAGTGTAGTATACATAATATTTAGCAAAACTTTGGAACTAAGCTATATGAGAATCATGTGGAGTTATTACTAATACTGCACCCACTCAGGAGCTAACCACTTAAGTTCTGAAATAAGGTCAGTTGAGGCAAAATCCAGTTTTTGTATGAAAGCCAACAAATCTTGGCAATTAGATTCAGAAGAAGCAAATATTTTTTTCCAAAAGTGATAGCTCATTTATTAATGCATTGATTTAAGTCAAATTGCAAACAGTTCTAAGTGTGTATCTCTTGAGGCAAAGGAAACTTTTCTATTTAAAATTTTTTATCAGTTCGATAATGTCTTCTTTGAATCTCTCAGTTGGGGCTTATCCTTTGTCTGCAAATATGTCTTATTTATTTATTTTTCAAGTAAGCAGAGCAGAGAGGACCTCCCACCAGGGAGAAGAGAAGGTCCCCAGCATTCAGTTGGCATGTTTGGGAGATGATGTCTATGGTACTTGCTTTGACTCTACTTGATCTTGAGCTACAACTCCAACCTAGGACATCATCTGCTTTCACTTGGCCTCTGGCAGGTAAACACCAGATTTATGCCAATGAAAATGAAAGTGAAAGTCACTCAGCTGTGTCCAACTTTTTGCGATTCCATGGAATGGAATTCTTTAGGCCAGAATACTGGAGTGGGTAGCCTTTCCCTTCTCCAGGGGATCTTCCCAATCCAGGGATCAAACCCAGTTCTCCTGCATTGCAGGCAGATTCTTTACCAGCTGAGACAAAAAGGAAGCTTGGTTTATGTCAAACATTGTCATTATATGCCTGGGTAAGNGCCAGAATACTGGAGTGGGTAGCCTTTCCCTTCTCCAGGGGATCTTCCCAATCCAGGGATCAAACCCAGTTCTCCTGCATTGCAGGCAGATTCTTTACCAGCTGAGACAAAAAGGAAGCTTGGTTTATGTCAAACATTGTCATTATATGCCTGGGTAAGGCTTTATAACAGAGGGACCATTTCTCATTAGGTACTATTCCTGTGGTCCAATGAGCATAAATCTCATTTTAAAATGTGGCTTGCCAGGTGGCGCTCGTGGTAAAGAATCTGTCTGCCAGTGCAGGAGACTACAGCGACTCAGGTTCTATCCTTTGTTCAGGAAGATCCCCTGGAGAAGGAACTGGCAACCCACTTCAGTATTTTTACCTGGAAAATTCCATGGACAGAAGAGCCTGGCAGGCTACAGTCCATGGGGTTGTGAAGAGTCAGACACAAGTGAACGATTGAATACACACATAACAAATATAAAGTAATGGTTCAATGATGCTCAAAGGTGCACCTGGAGCCTCTACATCCTGAGCAACTTCTGAGCCCAGCAATTTTCTCTGAGATGGAGCATATCCAGATGGCAGCTTCTAAAGAACCAAGTTCAGCTCTCGAATCAGCCCTGCTTTTATGCTCCAAATGCTTGATGCCAGGACCTCTCTGTCAGACGCTGAGCTGAGAGTACTCAGCAGCTGTTGGCCTGGACCTCCCAAGATCTGACCTGCTGGGCTTTGTCTGGAACATAGAGGAGGACAAGGAGAGAATCTGGCTTTGTGTACCTCAAGGGAAACAAATTCTGCTTGCCTCAGACCTGGAAGAAGTTTGAAGGCTATTTTAAAGAGTTTAACTGAGCCTACAGAGGGCAAATCATTGTAACTGAGCCCTTAGTTATTATTCCCAAACAAGCTTTCTCCCACTAATTACCTCCCCTCATACTGGTCCCTGAGGACCTCCTAGATTTGACTTGAAAAGATTGAAATGCTTTAGGTACCACAGGAGTGATACAAGCACTTTCCAAGTGACTCAGTAGGCAAATAATCCACCTGCAATGCAGCAGAAGCAGGAGATGTGGGTTCTATACCTGGATTGGGAAGATCCCTTTGAGAAGGGCATGGCAGTCCACTCCAGTTTTCTTGCCTGGAGAATCCCATGAACAGAGGAGCCTGGCGGGCTACAGTCTGTAGGTTCGCAAAGATTCCAACATGACTGAACTGACTGAGCGTGCATGCATTGGCAATAAAATGAAATAATCTAATCATTCATTCAGCAAGGACACTGAGCCCTGCCCCATGCCTGACTCTGTGCTCTGACAATCTCTCGTGCTGTGCTGAGAACAAAGATGTGGTAGATTATGTAGCAAGGTGACCAATGCTGTGACTGGTCAGCAAAGGGTCTGCCTCAAGGAGTTTAGAAAGAGATTGTAGTCCAAGCTGGCTTTGAAAAAAAAAAAAAAAAAGCTTCCCAAAAGATGTGAGCTGTGAGCTGGGGCTGGAAAAAGAGAGCCACCTGAAAGAAAAGCAGGTAGGCAGAGGAATGAGGCTGTGCACACACAGGACTGAGACGGTTTAGACTTGCACAANTAGAAAGAGATTGTAGTCCAAGCTGACTTTGAAAAAAAAAAAAAAAAAAAGCTTCCCAAAAGGTGTGAGCTGTGAGCTGGGGCTGGAAAAAGAGAGCCACCTGAAAGAAAAGCAGGTAGGCAGAGGAATGAGGCTGTGCACACACAGGACTGAGAAGGTTTAGACTTGCACAACAAACCAAGCTCACCAGATGCTAAGAGTCTACTAAGATGCCTTCCTGACCCCATTGCCTCTGGAGGCTGATGGCTTGGGAGGTTGACAGCAAGGAGGGTGCATACTGGGCTGGCTTTGGAACACACTTTTCTAGTAAAGTGAGGCCTCTTTAATCTTGTGATTCTACTGTCTTTTACCGCCTTGAGTATTTCTGCATCATGGACATAAATGCCACAGCCATTTGTACTCCATGCAAGGTAAACTAGGGATGCAAGGAAATTTAGAAGAAAGATTTGTGCTATTTGATATATTTGGTTTGACTAGAAGTATAGAGAAAAGAGGATTTCAGGATATGTCAAGAGATTAGAATTTAAATCCTGGCTCTGACAATTGCTAGCATTTATTTTTTTCAGTGTGCTTATTATCATCTGTAAAATGGACTTAATAATATCCAGTATCTCTTTCTCATAAATAAAAATGAAATGATCTATCTCAAAGTGTTTGAGACAAAGAAAATAAAATATTTTAAAATTTAATTTGTTTATTGACTAATTTTATTTATTATTAAGTACACCCTTAAGGAGAACAATGTGGATTTTGATTTACTACAAAATCTTATTTTAAAATTTGTTATGTAGTAATCTGAAGATGTTATCATTAGTTCCATTGGTCAGTATTAAATGCTGGAAAAGATATCCCACAGATTTCTAGATTCAAATGAAAGTTGGGTATTGTTGGATTAAATTTAATATTTACTTTATTTTTATTATTATGATATTTATTTTCAACACAATTCTCTAATTATGTTCATGCTTTCCTTGAAATTCACTTAATAAATTTCCATTTTCTTGGGAGTCAATCACCATTTAAGCAAAATAACTGGAAGTTGCTGCATTGTGATATTTCCAACAAATACGTTTAAAATTACTTGGAAGACCATCCTTAACAAGTTGAAAAATATGGATTCTAAGTTTAAATGAGCAGTAATGAGAGGCCTAGTAAATGACACGCATTGTTTTAGGTAACAGCATTTTTTTTAAATTTTTATTTTACTTTACAATACTGTATTGGTTTTGCCATACATTGACATGAATCTGCCACGGGTGTACATGAGTTCCCAATCCTGAATCCCCCTCCCACCTCCCANAAAGCCTGGTCTCAATAAGAGTCAGGGCTGCTGATGCTGCATAATTTTATATTATCCATTGATCTCTATTTCCAAAAAAAAGGTGATAAAAGGCCTTTATGGACAATAGAGGATGGGCAAGTCACTGGAAAGACTGGTTTCCCCCGTGTCTTCTTTACTCTAATTTCTGGCTGAATTCCCATCTGGAGCGGGCAGGCTCACCACGTTTACTTACTTGCCCTGGCTTTTAAGTCCTGTGAGAGGGGATCCCAAGGTGGGGCACCCTCTGCTATTCAAACAAGCGCCGGTGGCCTAATGTAGATGGTGCAGACTTATTGTCCTGAAGTTTTATTGACTTTCCCCGTAAACCAAGTTATTCAGCCTCTTTTCTCCACTAAATTTTCCTACTTTACTATTTCTTCCTAATCTAATCTTATATTTCTAAATAAATAAGTTTTCCTCGCCACGCTGTTCCCCCTTCAAATTCCCTGGATCCACTGGGGCAGGACCCCGGCAATCCACCTCATTAGAACTGATTCAAATGTATTCTTTTTAATGGCTGAATAATACTCAATTGTGTATATGTACCACAGCTTTCTTATCCATTTGTCTGCTGATGGACATCTAGGTTGCTTCCGTGTCCTGGCTATTATAAACAGTGCTGCGATGAACATTGGGGTACATGTGTCTCTTTCAATTTTGGTTTCCTTGGTGTGTATGCCCAGCAGTGGGATTGCTGGGTCATAAGGCAGTTCTATTTGCAATTTCTTAAGGAATCTCCACACTGTTCTCCATAGTGGCTGTACTAGTTTGCATTCCCACCAACAGTGTAAGAGGGTTCCCTTTTCTCCACACCCTCTCCAGCATTTATTGCTTGCAGACTTTTGGATCGCAGCCATTCTGACTGGTGTGAAATGGTATCTCATTGTGGTCTTGATTTGCATTCCTCTGATAATGAGTGATGTTGAGCATCTTCTCATGTGTTTGTTAGCCATCCGTATGTCTTTGGAGAAATGTCTATTTAGTTCTTTGGCCCATTTTTTTGATTGGGTCATTTATTTTTCTGGAATTGAGCTGCATAAGTTGCTTGTATATTTTTGAGATTAGTTGTTTGTCAGTTGCTTCATCTGCTATTATTTTCTCCCATTCAGAAGGCTGTCTTTTCACCTTGCTTATAGTTTCCTTTGTTGTGCAGAAGCTTATAATTTTAATTAGATCCCATTTGTTTATTTTTGCTTTTATTTCCAGTATTCTGGGAGGTGGATCACAGAGGATCCTGCTGTGATTTATGTCGGAGAGTGTTTTGCCTATGTTCTCCTCTAGGAGTTTTATAGTTTCTGGTCTTACATTTAGATCTTTAATCCATTTTGAGTTTATTTTTGTGTGTGGTGTTAGAAAGTGATTTAGTTTCATTCTTTTTCAAGTGGTTGACAAGTTTCCACAACATTTTGAAACAACTCAAATATTTCTACACATCAGTTTTTCAGATGTTCATACCATTGTACAAGTTTTTTTCTTTTGAAACTTAGCTTTCCTCTTTCATTTCCCTAAACTCAGCTTTATAATGAAGGGACAAATTAACTGTATTTATTTTGTTGAGAGTTTTTGTTAGCATGCAGTTAACATTTCATCACGAAACAGTTAAAGATTTTAAATACTTGTGTTTGGTAGAAAAAAGAATGTGCAACTCATTGTCAGGGTCAATGCATATATAAAATGAATTATATGAAATTAAGCTAAGCAGGCTTAGTTTCATATAATTTGGGGATATTGCATATGCTAAGTCGCTTCAGTCGTGTCCGACTCTGTGTGGACCCCACAGATGGCAGCCCAATGGGGTCTGCAATCCCTGGGATTCTCCAGGCAAGAACACTGGAGTGGGTTGCCATTTCCTTCTCCAATGCATGAAAGTGAAAAGTGAAAGAGACGTCGCTCAGTCGTGTCTGACTCAGCGACCCCATGGACTGCAGCCTCCCAGGCTCCTCCGTCCATGGGAGTTTCCAGGCAAGAGTACTGGAGTGGGGTGCCATTGCCTTCTCCGATTGCATATATATATTATATAGAGAGTAAGTTTCACCATTTTTTCTATGCCCTAATGAATCATAAGAGTTGTGCACCTTCTGCTTTAGAACCACTGATCTGCTGCTAAGTCACTTCAGTTGTGTCCGACTCTGTGTGACCCCATAGA
>SJYX01006962.1:167299-177478 GCA_006410675.1 Oreotragus oreotragus
GCTTACTCCTTGGAAGAAAAGTTATGACCAACCTAGATAGTATATTCAAAAGCAGAGACATTACTTGCCGACTAAGTTCTGTCTAGTCAAGGCTATGGTTTTTCCTGTGGTCATGTATGGATGTGAGAGTTGGACTGTGAAGAAAGCTGAGTGCCAAAGAATTGATGCTTTTGAACTGTGGTGTTGGAGAAGACTCTTGAGAGTCCCTTGGACTGCAAGGAGATCCAACCAGTCCATTCTGAAGGAGATCAGCTCTGGGATTTCTTTGGAAGGAATGATGCTAAAGCTGAAACTCCAGTACTTTGGCCACCTCATGCTAAGAATTGATTAACTGGAAAAGACTTTGATGCTGGGAGGGATTAGGGGCAGGAGAAGAAGGGGACAACAGAGGATGAGATGGCTGGATGGCATCACTCACTCGATGGATGTGAGTCTGAGTGAACTCCAGGAGTTGGTGATACAGGGAGGCCTGGCGTGCTGCGATTCATGGGGTCGCAAAGAGTCGGACACGACTGAGCGACTGAACTGAACTGAACTGATGGCTGATTCATGTTGAGGTTTGACAGAAATCAGCAAAATTCTGTAAAGCAATTATCCTTCAATAAAAAATAAATTAAAAAAATATTTATTCTCTAATATCTTTATGTGTGTGTATATGTGTTTATCCGGGAAGGCAATGGCACCCCACCCCAGTACTCTTGCCTGGAAAATCCGATGGACGGAGTAGCCTGCTGGGCTGCAGTCCATGGGGTCGCTAACAGTCAGACAGACAGAGCGACTTAACATTCACTTTTCTCTTTCATGCATTGGAGAAGGAAATGGCAACCCACTCTAGTGTTCTTGCCTGGAGAATCCAGAGTCTGAGTGAACTCCAGGAGTTGGTGATACAGGGAGGCCTGGCGTGCTGCGATTCATGGGGTCGCAAAGAGTCGGACACGACTGAGCGACTGAACTGAACTGAACTGATGGCTGATTCATGTTGAGGTTTGACAGAAATCAGCAAAATTCTGTAAAGCAATTATCCTTCAATAAAAAATAAATTAAAAAAATATTTATTCTCTAATATCTTTATGTGTGTGTATATGTGTTTATCCGGGAAGGCAATGGCACCCCACCCCAGTACTCTTGCCTGGAAAATCCGATGGACGGAGTAGCCTGCTGGGCTGCAGTCCATGGGGTCGCTAACAGTCAGACAGACAGAGCGACTTAACATTCACTTTTCTCTTTCATGCATTGGAGAAGGAAATGGCAACCCACTCTAGTGTTCTTGCCTGGAGAATCCCAGGGATGGGGGAGCCTGGTGGGCTGCCGTCTATGGGGTCACACTGAGTCGGACACGACTGAAGTGACTTAGCAGCAGCAGCAGCATATGTGTTTATATATATATATATACAATGGCACCCCACTCCAGTACTCTTGCCTGGAAAATCCCATGGATGGAGGAGCCTGGTAGGCTGCAGTTCATGGGGTCGCTAAGTCGGGCACAACTGAGCGACTTCACTTTCACTTTTCACTTTCATACATTGGAGAAGGAAATGGCAACCCACTCCAGTATTCTTGCCTGGAGAATCCTAGGGACAGAGGGGCCTGGTGGGCTGCCGTCTATGGGGTCGCACAGAGTTGGACACGATTGAAGTGACTTAGCAGCAGCATATGTATATCACATATACAATGTGATAAGTAAACTGTAAAATCAAAGTAGTCTAGTGACATATGCATACAGAGAGAATCATGTGGTACCAAATATGACTGGCTAGAGCAGCAGCAGAGATGAACAGGTATTTATCAGGGTATGTACAAGGTACTGACTATATAAAGACAAGAAATTTCATCTGCATCCTTGAGGGAACTAACTGATATAAGAGGAAGATATTCAAGAACAAATAACTATAACAAGATAAATATTATGCTGGAAAAATACAACCTCAATTTTTTCATGAAAATATCATCAAAAATATCTCTTGAACTGCAGAGAAGGAAAAAATAGGGATGTTGCTTACCGTGGCCCTCTGTAAAGAATGAAATTGTTTGCTAGCTCACATTTTATCTTTAAAATTCTGTGAATTTTGTGTTTTTCATATTTGCAATTCTATATACATATATATACACATATATGTGTTCAATTATATGTTAATATGTATTTTAAATAACTTGCCATCTTGAAATTAATGTTATTTATATTTGACTCACAAAATTTCGTTAAAATGAATCTGTTATTATCGGAAATAGGGCTCAATTTAAGGGGACGGATGCTGGTTCAGGAAATTCCTTTTTCTGCTTCATGTCAGAATATTTCTAAAATCTAGGCCCATCAAGATAAACACCTACTAATGGAAACCTTTAAAGGATTTTTTGAGCATTATCACTGAGCTAATCTTTATTGTTATGATTAATAATTGACTTATTTATCTTTTCCAAATTCTTCTCCTTTGTCTTAATTTTGTCTCAGGAAGAAACATAACAGTGAAAGCTTGAGTACATAAATTCTGAGCAGCGTTTTCTTCCAGCTAAGGCAGCATTCATCTATATAACAGTGGTGCTCTGTAGCAGGACAGGCACGGAAGGAGTACAGGGGAGCTGTCCACACCTGTGGGAGGCATATATATATTAGCACTGAAATTACCTAGAATTGCTGGAACACGTGGTGATAATAAAAAGCAGACCTAATTTTCTACAGACGATGCATTTGTTTATTGCCTGTCCCCAGGACAGAAGGCTCCTGCTGCCCAACTCAAGTAGTCACTACTATAGAATGTGGAATAATCTTCAAGTCACTTCCCATTATACTGCAGTTTGGTTACAAAATGATTATTCAGTGTACTTTTTTTCTGTTATAAAATTGATCATTTTGACCACTTCATTGAACATACAGAAACACTTCAGAAACATCATCTTTATAAACATAGGGAACAAAGAAACCAATAAGTGAGCCAGCTCATTACATTTATGCCCTAAGTGAAAAGTTATATAAGCAATTGGGTTACATTTGCTTTCCAGCCAACTGTTTACAAATGTCAGTGGAGAACAACAAAATAGGTCATTTAGTAGTCTAGGAGAATCTTTTCATCTTGTTACTATATTCTGAGTCTAAAGCAGCTTAAGTTAGCTTTACATCTTCATCATCTTTTCCATTTTTTCATGACTTGATCTGTAATGGGTATCTGAAACTAACTTCAAAGAAAGTCTCAGGTAATTTCTAATGTGCTTATATTCAGTTGTGTTTTTCTTATTGTTCTTGGCCAAGACTTGCTTCTTTATCATTGCAGACATTCTTGTGATTAATTTTAAATCTTCCCAGGGTTGATCTGAAAATATGTCCCCAATAGTGAGTCTCATGAAGTAATTTCTCAGGTTGTTTGAGAATGTGGGCGAGAACAGGCAGGGCAAGCAATAAATAAGACTGAATTTTTTGTTAACCCTGAGGAATGAAACTTTCCAGTTATTTCTTTCAAACAAAAATGGCTTATTTCTTGGGCTTTTACTTCTCATTCTTATTCATGGTATTAGTTAATCTTTGCTGCATGACAAATTACCCCCAAATGTAGAGGTTTAAAACCACAGTCATTGATTTAGCTCACAATTCTGTGAATCAGCAGCTGGGGGCTGAGTCCAGTGGGGCCATTTTTCTGATATGGGTCAAGCTGATCTCCTCTGGTTCTCATTCATGTGTCCTGAAGTTGACAACTTATTTGAGGGCCGACTGACTGACAGTTGGGATGCCACAGTTCTTCACACGGCTTTTCAGTCACTAGTGGGCTAGCCTGGACTTATTCACATGCAGCAGTGATCTGAGAGCTGTGCACCCAATGCATAGCATTTTTCAAATCTCTGCTAGCACCGCATTTTACAGCGTTATAGTCCTCCCTGACTCAAGAGTTGAAAAAAGACTGCTTCTTCAAGGAAGAAGTTAAAAGTTATATTACAAAGGTGTGGACACAGAGAGTGGAAGGGTTTATAGCCATCTCTGCAGTCCACTATAGTCACTTACATTCATGTCTAAACATATTTGACACAGAATTTGAGGTAGGTCAATGTGGAGAAGTGGAGTTATAATACTGTGTACTTGAGTATAGATGTATCAAAAATATGCAAGAGATTTTTCACACCAGTCGAAATGACTATCATCAAAATAAGTGCTGGAGAGGGGATATATAAAAGGGAACCCTCCTACACTGTTAGTAGGAATGTAAATTGGTACAGCCACTATGGAGAGCAATATGCTTATTCCTTAAAAAAAAAAAAAAGCCTAAAAATATAGCTACCCTATGACCCAGCAATCCCACTCCTGGGCATATATTAGGAAAAAAATATGGTCCAAAAGGATACATTTACCTCAATGTTAATTGCAGCACTTTTTACAATAGCCAAACCATGGAAGCAACCCAAATGTCCATTGACAAAGGAATGGATAAGAAGATGTGGTATGTATGCACAGTAAAATATTGCCCACCCATTAAAAAGAAAGATCTAATGTCATTTGCAGCAACATGGATGGACCCGGAAACTGTCATGCTGAGTGAAATAAGTCAGATAGAGAAGCAGAAACATCTTATAACATCTCTTATATGGGGAATCTAAACAGGCACAATGCAAATAAACTATTTTACAAAACAGAACACACTCACCGACTTAGAGAATGAACTTAAGGTTGCTGGGGGAATGATGGAGAAAGAGATAGCTAGGGAGTTTGGGATCAACATTATACACTGCCATATTTAAAACAGATAACCGATAGGGCCCTACTGTATAGCACAAGGAACTCTGCTCGATGTTATGTGGCAGCCTGGATAGGAAGGGAGTTTGGGGGAGAATGAATGCACATTTACGTATGGCTGAGTCCTTCTGCTGTCCACTTGAAACGATTGCAACATTGTTAATTGGATGTGTTGTTGTTGTTTAATCACCTAGTCATGTCCAACTCTTGGAAACCCCATCAAAGCCTGTAGCCCACCAGGCTCCTCTGTCCATGGGATTCTCCAGGCAAAATTACTGGAGTGGGTTGCCATTTGCTTTTTCAGGGAATCTTCCTGACCCAGGGATCTAACCTACATCTCCTGTGTCTCCTGCAAAAGAATACATTTACCTCAATGTTCATTGCAGCACTTTTTACAATAGCCAAACCATGGAAGCAACCCAAATGTCCATTGACAAAGGAATGGATAAGAAGATGTGGTATGTATACACAGTAAAATATTGCCCACCCATGAAAAAGAAAGATCTAATGCCATTTGCAGCAACATGGATGGACCCGGAAACTGTCATGCTGAGTGAAATAAGTCAGATAGAGAAGCAGAAACATCTTATATCATCTCTTATATGGGGAATCTAAACAGGCACGATGCAAATCAACTATTTTACAAAACAGAACACACTCACCAACTTAGAGAATGAACTTAGGGTTGCTGGGGGAATGATGGAGAAAGAGATAGCTAGGGAGTTTGGGATCAACATTATACACTGCCATATTTAAAACAGATAACCGATAGGGCCCTACTGTATAGCACAAGGAACTCTGCCCGATGTTATGTGGCAGCCTGGATAGGAAGGGAGTTTGGGGGAGAATGAATGCACATTTATGTATGGCTGAGTCCTTCTGCTGTCCACTTGAAACGACTGCAACATTGTTAATCAGCTGTGTTGTTGTTTAGTCACCTAGTCATGTCCAACTCTTGGAAACCCCATCAAAGCCTGTAGCCCACCAGGCTCCTCTGTCCATGGGATTCTCCAGGCAAAATTACTGGAGTGGGTTGCCATTTGCTTTTTCAGGGGATCTTCCTGACCCAAGGATCTAACCTACATCTCCTGTGTCTCCTGCATTACAGGCAGATTTTTTTTTTTTTTTTTTTTTTACTGCTGAGGCACCAGAGATACTCCAATACAAAATTTAAAGTTTACTTTAAAAAAAAAGAAAAAGGAAAAAATGTGTAAGAAATTTTTAAAAGTATCCCAAGTCTTCAAGTCAAACACACACTGAAGGAAAGTATTCTATGTGATCACAGAGCTACCACCTGACCCACCACTGGGCATCCCTGGGACTGAGGTACTGTTCTGAGAAATGCATTCTCAGAGCCAGGTAACAAATGCTCTGATAGCACAACACAGGCACCAGTCCTGCCTGGGAAAGGCGTGGAGGAGAAGAAAGTGAAAGTGAAAGTGTTAGTTTTCCAGTCGTGTCTGACTCTCTGCCGTCCACTGGACTATAACACACCAGGCTCCTCTATCCACCGGATTTTTCAGGTAAGAATACTGGAGCGGTTGCCATCTCCCTCTTCAGGGGAACTTCTTGACCCAGGGATAGAACCTGAGTCTCCTGTGTCTCCTACATTGAAGGCTGTTTATTTGCTGGGCTATCAGGTGGATAGAAGAAAATGGGTATAAAGGAAGGAAGAACCGCCAAGACTAGGGGAAAATGCTCTGATAGCACAACACAGGCACCAGTCCTGCCTGGGAAAGGCGTGGAGGAGA
Source organism: Oreotragus oreotragus (assembly GCA_006410675.1). Classification (NCBI taxonomy): domain Eukaryota; kingdom Metazoa; phylum Chordata; class Mammalia; order Artiodactyla; family Bovidae; genus Oreotragus; species Oreotragus oreotragus. The sequence continues at coordinate 173,765 of SJYX01006962.1, forward strand.
AGAAAGTGAAAAGTGAAAGTGTTAGTTTTCCAGTCATGTCTGACTCTCTGCCGTCCATTGGACTATAACACACCAGGCTCCTCTATCCACCGGATTTTTCAGGTAAGAATACTGGAGTGGTTGCCATCTCCCTCTTCGGGGGACCTTCTTGACCCAGGGATAGAACCTGAGTCTCCTGTGTCTCCTACATTGAAGGCTGATTATTTGCTGGGCTATCAGGTGGATAGAAGAAAATGGGTATAAAGGAAGGAAGAACCGCCAAGACTAGGGGAATGAACAAACACAGGAAAGAAAGTATTGTATAATCACTTTACCACTGAGGTTATAGGGCCACTCAGGCAGTGTGAGATAAATCACTACAATAAATCTCTGCTATCTGTCACTTGCAAAACTTGAGACTATTATTTCAGATATCTCTCTAAAATTATTTTTAGAAAGTTAATTGAAATTGAATAGAAATAGACCAACCAGATGATGCATTTCCTCTCAGCTTTTTAAAGGATTATTGTTGATCATTTTGCTTGGAGATGAATAATACTAAGCAGAAATAAATACAATGGGAGAACAAAATGAAATTCTGCCTAGAAATTATAAAGCTGGCTAATTCTTCAGAAGCCTTCATTAAGAAAACCTTTGAGTCGGGCCTAAACTTGTGATGGATGAATTAAAATGTCTGTTCACTCAGTCTGGGAGTCTGCCTGGGTGGACTCAAACTGTGAACTACCACCTTACACACCAGGTACTTTATCTGGGGCTCACCATGGCTTTACAATAAATCTCTGCTATCTGTCACTTGCAAAACTTGAGACTATTATTTCAGATATCTCTCTAAAATTATTTTTAGAAAGTTAATTGAAATTGAATAGAAATAGACCAACCAGATGATGCATTTCCTCTCAGCTTTTTAAAGGATTATTGTTGATCATTTTGCTTGGAGATGAATAATACTAAGCAGAAATAAATACAATGGGAGAACAAAATGAAATTCTGCCTAGAAATTATAAAGCTGGCTAATTCTTCAGAAGCCTTCATTAAGAAAACCTTTGAGTCGGGCCTAAACTTGTGATGGATGAATTAAAATGTCTGTTCACTCAGTCTGGGAGTCTGCCTGGGTGGACTCAAACTGTGAACTACCACCTTACACACCAGGTACTTTATCTGGGGCTCACCATGGCTTTTAGAGATAAGGAACAGGGAGTCCGAAAAATCAGTCCCTATAATAAATTCATATAAACTTCTGTCACTTACACTGGGCTTGTCTTTGGCATCTGCTATTGTGGTGGTGGCACTTACATGTATTCCTCAGAGGTGAGGGTTTCCCTTTGCTTTCCCGCTAACAAGCAGTTAAACATAGATTAAAAAACAACAAAGAAGCTTCAAACAATCCTTTACCCTGATAAATGAGCTCCAAACTACTCAGAAAGAGAGTATGAAATGTGTGCTTGGTAGGAGGGGTGATGAAAATATGCTATAGGTACCCTTCCACCTAGCTGTCAGCTCTGCCCTGCATGAAGCCTGGAGCTTCCATCCCCAGAACGTGAGGACACGCTTCACAGCCTCCAGCCTTCATTATGCTCCCTAATTCCCATTCCTCCTGGTGCCCAAGTCCTTGTAGTCCCCTCCCTGCCAGGGACATTTCCCTAGCATTCATCTGGTCTTAGAAAACTTCAGGTCTCCAATGTAGGGGTGAGTCAGATCTCGTCTGCCCTCCTCCGTACTCAAGAGAGTGAAGTGGGGTGTCTGAAGGCTAGACTGGAGAGAGCAAATATGTCCAGGTGGCCTTCAACTCTCCTCCACCTCTATCCTATTTTATTTGTTTCCTTACTCAGCAACAGAGAGTCATAAATCATGTGAAGAAATAGTAATATTTTAACTTCTTTTACAGGCTTCCCAGGTGGTGCAAATGGTAAAGAACCTGCCTGCCAATGCAGGAGATGCAGGAGACATAGGTTCAATCCCTGGGTTGGGAAGATCTCTAGAGGAGGAAATGGCAACCTACTTTAGTATTCTTACCTGGGATATCCCATGGAAAGAGGAGTCCATAGGGTCAAAAAGAATTGAACACAACCAAGCCTGTGCACACACACACACATACACACACAACCTATTTGACAGGTTTTCATGTGAGGGGTCATAGCAAACACCTTCTTCCAACAGCACAAGAGAAGACTCTACACATGGTCGTCACCAGATGGTCAATACTGAAATCAGATTGATTATATTCTTTGCAGCCAAAGATGGAGAAGCTCTATACAGTCAGCAAAAACAAGACCAGGAGTTCACTGTGGCTCAGATCATGAATCCCTTATGGGCAAATTCAGACTTAAGTTGAAGAAAGTAGGGAAAATCACTAGACCATTCAGGTATGACCTAAATCAAATCCCTTATTACAGTGGAAGTGACAAATAGATCCAAGGGATTTGATCTGATAGACAGAGTGCCTGAAGAACTATGGACAGAGGTTTGTGACATTGTACAGGAGGCGGGGATCAAGACCATCCCCAAGAAAAATAAATGCCAAAAGGCAAAATGGCTGTCTGAGGAGGCCTTACAAATAGCTGAGGAAAGAAGAGAAGTGAAAGCAAAGGAGATATACCCAAAACAAAAGATATACTCATTTGAATGCAGAGTTCCAAAGAATAGAAAGGAGAGATAAGAAAGCCTTCCTCAGTGATCTATGCAAAGAAATAGAGGAAAACAATAGAATGGGAAAGACTAAGATCTCTTCAAGAAAATTAGAGATACCAAGGGAACATTTTATGCAAAGATGGGCACAAAAAAGGACTGAAATGGTATGGACCTAACAGAAGCAGAAGATATTAAGAAGAGGTGGCAAGAATACACAGAACTATACAAAAAAGATCTTCATGACCCAGATAACCACAGTGGTGTGATCACTTACCTAGAGTCAGACATCCTGGAATGTGAAGTCAGATGGGTCTTAGGAAGCATCACTATGAACAGAGCTAGTGGAGGTGATAGAATTCCAGTTGAGCTATTTGAAATCCTGAAAGATGATGCTGTGTAAGTGCTGCACTCAATATGCCAGCAAATTAGTGGTGTGATCACTTACCTAGAGTCAGACATCCTGGAATGTGAAGTCAGATGGGTCTTAGGAAGCATCACTATGAACAGAGCTAGTGGAGGTGATAGAATTCCAGTTGAGCTATTTGAAATCCTGAAAGATGATGCTGTGTAAGTGCTGCACTCAATATGCCAGCAAATTTGGAAAACTCAGTGGTGGCCACAGGATTGGAAAAGGTCAGCTTCCATTCCGATCCCAAAGAAAGACAATGCCAAAGAATGTTCATATTACTGCATAATTGCACTGATCTCACATGCTAGCAAGGTTATGCTCAAAATTCTCCAAGCCAGGCTTCAACAGTATGTGAACTATGAGCTTACAGATATTCAAGCCAGATTTAGAAAAAGCAGAGGAACTAGATCAAATTGCCAACATCCGTTGGATCATTGTAAAAGAGTTTCAGAAAAAAACATCTGCTTCTGCTTTATTAACTACACCAAAGTGTTTGACTGTGTAGATCACAACATATTGTGAAAAATTCTTCAAGAGATGAAAATACCAGACCAACTTACCTGCTTTCTGAGAAAGCTGTAGGCAAGTCAAGAAGCAACAGTTAGAACTGGACATGGAACAATAGACTGGCTCCAAATAGGGAAAGGAGTACGTCAAGGCTGTATATTGTCTCCGTG
>SJYX01006962.1:179200-194297 GCA_006410675.1 Oreotragus oreotragus
GCCAAAGAATTGATGCTTTTGAACTGTAGTATTGAAGACTCTTGAGAGTCCCTTGCACTGCAAGGAGATCCAACCAGTCCATCCTAAAGGAAATCAGTCCTGAATATTTATTGGAAGGTCTGATGCAAAGAGTTGACTCATTGGAAAAGACTCTGATGCTGGGAGGGATTGGGGGCAGGAGGAGAAAGGGAATTACAGAGGATGAGATGGCTGGATGGCATCACTGACTCAATGGACATGAGTTTGGGTAAACTCCAAGTTGTTAATGGACAGGGACACCTGGCATGCTGCAATTCATGGGGTTGCAAAGACTCAGACACGACTGAGTGACTGAACTGAACTGAACTGATGCTGAAGCTGAAACTCCAATACTTTGGCCACCTGATGTGAAGAACTGACTCATTTGAAGAGACCCTGATGCTGGGAAAGATTGATGGCAAGAGGAGAAGGGGATGACAGAGAATGAGATGGTTGGATGGCATCACCGACTCAATGGACATGAGATAGAGCAAGCTCCAGGAGTTGGTGATGGACAAGGGAGCCTGGTGTGCTGCAGTCCATGGGGCCGCAGTCAGACACTACTGAGCTACTGAACTGAACTGACTGATGTGAAGGGAAAAGGGGTTATTGCGTGTAAAAGCAGGTATTGCAGTGTCTGGCATATCCCTAATGCTCAAAAATTATCACCTATACTATCACTTCTCTGCCTGATGCTCCAAGTAGCCAGGATGAGAGAGCTTCCTCTGCTACACGTGCACCAGTAACTCTGCCACCTTCAGGGGCAGTACTGTCCCTCACATAGTGAACTCCAGGAGCTCCCAAACTTGAGTGTCTGGTGAAGTTAGTGAAAGTGACTTCTCTCCTCCTATTCTTCTAACATATCAGAATTACACCAAAGCAGTGCCACCTTGCATCCCAGGGTCTTACAAAGGTTTAAGTGAATCTTGAGGGAAAACTGCTTTTTAAACTTTTACCCGCAGCTTTTGTACTGTCCTTAGGTTGTCCTCAAGGTGAGAATGAGCATCATAGTACAGAAAATCTAAATGACAGACTTGTGCTGTGTTACTTCATTCAACAAATCTATGCTGAGTGCCTGATACATGCCAGGCAATGCACTAGGGGCTGGGCTATACCCATGACCAGGGAGGAAGTTATAATATCCGGTTTGGGATCCACTACTTTCTCTACTGTGGGAATATCCCCAAAGGAAAAAAGAAGGCAGGTTTTCTTTCTATTCTCTTTTTCAGCTGAACATCTGAATTAATAGACAAATGACATTTACTAGGAAAAAGAGACCCTTAACTATTGGATGACTTTAGTAGGATATTCTCAGCTAAAGGATTAGTTAACAGTACATAGACCCAGAATTTACAAAGCAGGGCTCCCCAGAGAATGCCTCACACGCTGTACACCTCTCTGGGTTATAACTTTAAAATGCTGACTACTGTTTGTGGGTTTCCCTGGTGGCTCAGTGGTAAAGAATCTGCCTGCCAATGCAGGAGACAAGGATTTGATCCCTAGGTTGGAAAGATCCTCTGGAGAAGGAAAGGGCAACCCACTCCAGTATTCTTGCCTGGAGAATCCCATGGACAGAGGAGCCTGGTGGGCTACAGTTCATAAACTCAGAAAGAGTTGGACATGACTGAGTGACTGAACATACACTGCTTGTAGGAACTTGCAANGCAACCCACTCCAGTATTCTTGCCTGGAGAATCCCATGGACAGAGGAGCCTGGTGGGCTACAGTTCATAAACTCAGAAAGAGTTGGACATGACTGAGTGACTGAACATACACTGCTTGTAGGAACTTGCAAAACCCCAGGTCGAGACTGAGTCTGTTATTCTGGGCTTTTCTAGCACAAGCCCAATGTGTAAAACAAGGACCTAGGAAGTCACGGGAGTGTTCCTGATCTCCTTTGTTTTGTCTGTGCTCCTTGACTGACTCTGTCTTTGAAATAATTTGCAACTCTTATTATTAAATGCTGGGTAAATTCTTGGGACTCATGAGCCTGAATTGACAATCTAATCCTAAATGTTAATCCTTTATGTGACCCCACAGATAAAATTATTGCCCTTTACAAAGTTTCTTTCCATCCTGGGAAATCCTTCTTCTGATGACTCAGGCTTTGTTACTGAGTCTAACTCAGCACATTACAGCGTGGTGGTTGACAAGCAAGACTGATGCCAGACTCGTCCTGCTCCTTATTGGCTGCGTGACTTAATGCAGCTCAACCTTTCTGAAACTCAGTTCCTTGTCTGTGAAATGAGGTTGATGATGGTACTCACTCATGGAGTCATTGTGAGCTGAGTTAATATATAGAATGTGCTTAGAATAGAGCTGGCACGTGACGCAGTTAACATACCTCTCGAATGTGTTCCTTGAAGTTTTCTTTTTTGGATATTTTAGAAGTCCCTAGTACAAAGCAACTGGTTAGCTGCCTACCAGTTAATGGTTATGTCATGGACACAACTTAGACCTACATCAGTCCTTACACTTACACAGATCACTTGTCATTTTCGTGTATGTAGCTGAATTTACTTGGAACTGAAATCACTTATTGAAGATTAATTTTAAGACAACATTCATTTGAAGTTTGATGGGATATTTATATTCTGTGATCCTTCCCACATCCAAATATTCCAAATTTATTCCTAGGATATCTCANTACACTTACACAGATCACTTGTCATCTTCGTGTATGGAGCTGAATTTACTTGGAACTGAAATCACTTATTGAAGATCAATTTTAAGACAACATTCATTTGAAGTTTGATGGGATATTTATATTCTGTGATCCTTCCCACATCCAAATATTCCAAATTTATTCCTAGGATATCTCACGAAGCAAAAGTCTGCTTAGATTTGGAATGACTATACAACCCATTTACATATAATTTTAAATAATATTACCTAATTTGCTGTAAGCTGAATCTTCCCTGTGGGTAAAATGTTAAAAAATTGTAAATTGCCTACCAACATTCATATTCCTTAGAGTAACCTCCGGCAGAATAATTTGAATGTAGCCCCAGGTGCTGGTTTTGAAATGCAAACCCAGCTCAATTAGGCAGAGCAACTGTGCCCATGGTATTGCCCACCTATGCTTTGGTTTAATAAGAATTGATTGTCAGTGTGTGTATTTTGGCTAAGTTAATGATTCCTTGGTATTCTGGCATCCGTATTCTCTCTTTCCAGCTTTCTGAATGAAAAGATTCTCACACAGTGCCCTTTATTTTGCTTTGTAAATTCTAAAATTCTTGTTTTCTACATCTTCAGTCTCTCTTAGTATATAACACGTGATCTGGCACATGGAGGACACTCATTAAATATTTGTTAATAAATACATAAATGACAAATGCCAGTTTATGAAAGGTTGAAGAATTGACTGATTATGCTATAATATCTTTTTAAAATTACTTTTTATTGTTTGGCAGAAAAAGAGTTTTCTATATTCTTGCTAAGGTCTATTACATTCTGTTTAAAGGTATTTTATATAAAGCAATTGTGTGTCATTGGCCCAACAGCCCTGATTACCCCATTATTCTCATTTTCGGTGAGCATCCTAACGCTTAGGGTATGCTGATGACTTGTCCCACATTACTAAACCAGTGTTTGAGAAGCCCCAGGGTCTGTTTTTCTTTTAGGCTTTGGACACTTATGACAAATTATAGGAAATACTATTTAATCAGTAAACATCTAAGGTCTAGAAATAAATGGAGATGAGGACCTGCCTGAAGCAATTTAAACACTCTCAGGGAAATCACCCCACCCTAGTACTCTTGCCTGGAAAATCCAATGGACGGAGTAGCCTGGTGGGCTGCAGTCCATGGGGTCGCTAACAGTCGGACAGACTGAGCGACTTAACCTTCACTTTTCTCTTTCATGCACTGGAGAAGGAAATGGCAATCCACTCCAGTATTCTTGCCTGGAGAATCCCAGGGATGGGGGAGCCTGGTGGGCTGCCGTCTATGGAGTCACACAGAGTCGGACACGACTGAAGTGACTTAGCAGCAGCAGCAGCAGGGAAATCACTGACTGGAAAATGTAGTAACAGAAATGTTCTGATGAGCAAACTCATCCCTTTATTTTCCCATACCCTCTTTGCAGAAAATGTCTAAACATTCTAAACATGGAGGAACTGTGGAGGCATATTCAGTGATTGACATGTAGGTGTGTGAATCCATTCACCTGTGCCACTCAAGCACAATCTCTTTCAAACTTCTGGGCATTTAGGGTCATTTCTATTCAGGAAGTTATAAAATCTCTGTCTTTCAGCTACTTAAAGCAAGCCTTCTACTGATGACCACTGGCTAGTGAAGTTCCCACTAGAAACAGCTCTAATCAGTTTGGCCATGCACCCAGACCAAGCAGATTGGACACCATGAAAGCTCTGCAGCAGATGGACTATCCAATGACCCTCCAGCCATTCCATTAAGAGAGCCCTTACCTATCTCCACCCCATACACTATATTATTATTCTAGACTGCACCTCTGTGTCCAACGAAAGGTTGTTGTTTGACAACCAATATCAGTTTTATTCACACAGCTTAAGCAAGTGGCTAGATACAGAATGTGAAGGCTGAAACTTAGTATCTTGGCCATCACACCCATGAAGGTCTTCTGAGGCCTCGTGCAGAAAGCAATGGCTGAGAAGGAAATCTTGTGCCCCTCCTTTGCCATAGAGCACGTGGAACACCATTAGACATCAGGCTGAGACTGAAAGCATTGTCAGTTTCAACCACAACACCCTCTGCCTCTCTATCTGTGGAGCAAGGCCTGGTTCCATGACTCCAGCCAGCAGGCTCCAAATTGTCTAAAGATCCAGAGCACATGAGGAGCACAACTCTGAAATTAGCTTCTTTTGTCCTCCCTCTTGCTAGAGGTACAGGATGTATACAGTGCTCAGAGAGACTATTTAAAGAAATGATTCAAAATTGCTTTAAAAGCAATGCTTTCTTGGAATCAGGAGATAGTCAGTAGTTACCTCTTCTAGAAGGAGAGCAAATAATACAAGATACTTCCCATAAGAGCTTTTAGGCAGAAAAACATGAGTTATGGACAGATTTAGCAAAGATTCCACCTGTAAAATAGAGAATTATGGAATGGTTTGATCCCCATGTTTGGAATATATTTATCTTCCCAGACCAAGGATGGAACCCATATCTTCTGCACCAGCAGGCAGACTCTTTGCCCTTGTGTCACCAAGGAAGTCCCTTTATTAACTATTTAAATGAATGTTTTAATTTATGGAAAAAAAAACCCATATTTAAATGCAACTGAGTAAAATATTGGGCTTTCCCGGTGGTGTTAGTGGTAAAGAATCTGCCTGCTAATGCTGGGACTTAAGAGACGCAGATTTGATCCCTGAGTTGAGAAGATCCCCTGGAGAAAGGCATGGCAATCCACTCCAGTATTCTCGCCTGGAGAATCCCATGGACAGAGGAGCCTGGTGGGCTATATTCCATAGGGTTACAAAGAGTTGGACATGACTGAAGCAACTTAGCATGCATGCCCAGGTAATATATTCCTTAAAATTTTCATGCTTATGGAATATGGATTTTACAAAGCACAACTATAATACACAAGTACATTTTATTCAAAATTTATGTGTGGAAAGCAAGAGGAAATAAGATTGCTTTTTATATTCTGACTTTGTTAGCAGAAGCTTATAAAGTGAAATGAAATTTCCATAACTGCAATTCCAAACTCAATAAATACAATCTCACTTTACTTAATAGATGAGTAAGTTGGAAAGCATTAAAAATGATAGTATTTCCTTCTGAAAATTTGGAGAGTTGCATATTGGTGTAAATATCCTCTGATTTGGTAATGCATAGAGTAAAACATAACCTCAGATCTGCCCTGTAAAATGCCACTAAGTAACTGAAATGTAATTAAAATTTAAGATATTACAGAAACTCTGACAAGATTCATTAACCCACCAAATCACCGCCAGTGTTTTTTTTTTTTTTATTTTGTAAGAAACCAATGATAGATTAAACTCAGGAGATACCCTTGAAGGTGACCTCAAAGTTCTAGTTTGGAACCTCAAGGTATAAAACCCAAGGGTTTTATTTTTTATTTATTTTTATTCGTAACTTTGCTTATAATACAGACAGAAAAGAGCCTGAGTTTATTTGCTTGTCCACATGCCAGAATTTCACTTCCAGGTCCATAACTGTGTACTAGAATGGTGGATTCTTGTTGCATCAGTTAGGATAAACTAGCTTGTGTGCTGTGGTAACAAACAACCTCCAAACTTTGATGGATTGTTTTTCTCTCATGTTTCAAGTGCACTGCAGATTTGCAGGGAGCTCTGCTCCTTGTCTCCTTAATCCAGGCCTGATGTTTTCAGAGCAGCCATCATCTCAAATATTACTGTTGCTATGACAAAGGGAGAGAGTTTCAGAGGACCTTGCACTGGTAGTTAAATGCTCTGTTGTAAAAGCAAGTCATCACTCCCACCTGTAGCTTATTTGCCAGATCAGTCACATGAACCCACCCAACCCCAAGGTGACTGAGAAGTACGTCCACACACATATTTTGAGAGCAGAAAGCCAAACATTTTCAGAGTCAGAATTAAATTCTAATCTCTTGACATCTCCCGAAACACTTTTTTCTCTGTACTGCAACCCAAACTGAACATATCAAATAGCCCAAAGCATTCTTCTAAATTACCTTGGACCCCCAGTTTACCTGGCATGGAGCACAAATGACTGTGGCATTCATGTCTGTGATGCAGAAATGCTCCTTTTTCCCATAGCGGTTCACTTAGTCATTACGCTTTCATGGCTAATGATAAATGTTTTTCTTCAACTATATGAATGCTTTCTGTTTTGTTTTAAAGAGGATTACTAAAATAAATATTAAAAGGAAAAACTACCATTTTTTTTCTCTGCATACTGAATATGTCTGATACCAATTGTATGGATTCCCACCCCCTCCCAAACTAACCAATTTTCTGGCAGCTGCTGGGTTTCCTACAATTAAATTCAGTTCTGACACTATCTACCTAGAGTTAGAATCAGATCTCACAGGCTAAAGAGTATTCTGGCATCCGTATTCTCTCTTTCCAGCTTTCTGAATGAAAAGATTCTCACACAGTGCCCTTTATTTTGCTTTGTAAATTCTAAAATTCTTGTTTTCTACATCTTCAGTCTCTCTTAGTATATAACACGTGATCTGGCACATGGAGGACACTCATTAAATATTTGTTAATAAATACATAAATGACAAATGCCAGTTTATGAAAGGTTGAAGAATTGACTGATTATGCTATAATATCTTTTTAAAATTACTTTTTATTGTTTGGCAGAAAAAGAGTTTTCTATATTCTTGCTAAGGTCTATTACATTCTGTTTAAAGGTATTTTATATAAAGCAATTGTGTGTCATTGGCCCAACAGCCCTGATTACCCCATTATTCTCATTTTCGGTGAGCATCCTAACGCTTAGGGTATGCTGATGACTTGTCCCACGTTACTAAACCAGTGTTTGAGAAGCCCCAGGGTCTGTTTTTCTTTTAGGCTTTGGACACTTATGACAAATTATAGGAAATACTATTTAATCAGTAAACATCTAAGGTCTAGAAATAAATGGAGATGAGGACCTGCCTGAAGCAATTTAAACACTCTCAGGGAAATCACAAGCAGCTGTGCCCATGGTATTGCCCACCTATGCTTCGGTTTAATAAGAATTGATTGTCAGTGTGTGTATTTTGGCTAAGTTAATGATTCCTTAGTATTCTGGCATCCGTATTCTCTCTTTCCAGCTTTCTGAATGAAAAGATTCTCACACAGTGCCCTTTATTTTGCTTTGTAAATTCTAAAATTCTTGTTTTCTACATCTTCAGTCTCTCTTAGTATATAACACGTGATCTGGCACATGGAGGACACTCATTAAATATTTGTTAATAAATACATAAATGACAAATGCCAATTTATGAAAGGTTGAAGAATTGGCTGATTATGCTATAATATCCTTTTAAAATTACTTTTTATTGTTTGGCAGAAAAAGAGTTTTCTATATTCTTGCTAAGATCTATTACATTCTGTTTAAAGGTATTTTATACAAAGTAATTGTGTGTCATTGGCCCAACAGCCCTGATTACCCCATTATTCTCATTTTCGGTGAGCATCCTAACGCTTAGGGTATGCTGATGACTTGTCCCACGTTACTAAACCAGTGTTTGAGAAGCCCCAGGGTCTGTTTTTCTTTTAGGCTTTGGACACTTATGACAAATTATAGGAAATACTATTTAATCAGTAAACATCTAAGGTCTAGAAATAAATGGAGATGAGGACCTGCCTGAAGCAATTTAAACACTCTCAGGGAAATCACTGACTGGAAAATGTAGTAACAGAACTGTTCTGATGAGCAAACTCATCCCTTTATTTTCCCATACCCTCTTTGCAGAAAATGTCTAAACATTCTAAACATGGAGGAACTGTGGAGGCATATTCAGTGATTGACATGTAGGTGTGTGAATCCATTCACCTGTGCCACTCAAGCACAATCTCTTTCAAACTTCTGGGCATTTAGGGTCATTTCTATTCAGGAAGTTATAAAATCTCTGTCTTTCAGCTACTTAAAGCAAGCCTTCTACTGATGACCACTGGCTAGTGAAGTTCCCACTAGAAACAGCTCTAATCAGTTTGGCCATGCACCCAGACCAAGCAGATTGGACACCATGAAAGCTCTGCAGCAGATGGACTATCCAATGACCCTCCAGCCATTTCATTAAGAGAGCCCTTACCTATCTCCACCCCATACACTATATCATTATTCTAGACTGCACCTCTGTGTCCAACGAAAGGTTGTTGTTTGACAACCAATATCAATTTTATTCACACAGCTTAAGCAAGTGGCTAGATACAGAATGTGAAGGCTGAAACTTAGTATCTTGGCCATCACACCCATGAAGGTCTTCTGAGGCCTCGTGCAGAAAGCAATGGCTGAGAAGGAAATCTTGTGCCCCTCCTTTGCCATAGAGCACGTGGAACACCATTAGACATCAGGCTGAGACTGAAAGCATTGTCAGTTTCAACCACAACACCCTCTGCCTCTCTATCTGTGGAGCAAGGCCTGGTTCCATGACTCCAGCCAGCAGGCTCCAAATTGTCTAAAGATCCAGAGCACATGAGGAGCACAACTCTGAAATTAGCTTCTTTTGTCCTCCCTCTTGCTAGAGGTACAGGATGTATACAGTGCTCAGAGAGACTATTTAAAGAAATGATTCAAAATTGCTTTAAAAGCAATGCTTTCTTGGAATCAGGAGATAGTCAGTAGTTACCTCTTCTAGAAGGAGAGCAAATAATACAAGATACTTCCCATAAGAGCTTTTAGGCAGAAAAACATGAGTTATGGACAGATTTAGCAAAGATTCCACCTGTAAAATAGAGAATTATGGAATGGTTTGATCCCCATGTTTGGAATATATTTATCTTCCCAGACCAAGGATGGAACCCATATCTTCTGCACCAGCAGGCAGACTCTTTGCCCTTGTGTCACCAAGGAAGTCCCTTTATTAACTATTTAAATGAATGTTTTAATTTATGGAAAAAAAAACCCATATTTAAATGCAACTGAGTAAAATATTGGGCTTTCCCGGTGGTGTTAGTGGTAAAGAATCTGCCTGCTAATGCTGGGACTTAAGAGACGCAGATTTGATCCCTGAGTTGAGAAGATCCCCTGGAGAAAGGCATGGCAATCCACTCCAGTATTCTCGCCTGGAGAATCCCATGGACAGAGGAGCCTGGTGGGCTATATTCCATAGGGTTACAAAGAGTTGGACATGACTGAAGCAACTTAGCATGCATGCACAGGTAATATATTCCTTAAAATTTTCATGCTTATGGAATATGGATTTTACAAAGCACAACTATAATACACAAGTACATTTTATTCAAAATTTATGTGTGGAAAGCAAGAGGAAATAAGATTGCTTTTTATATTCTGACTTTGTTAGCAGAAGCTTATAAAGTGAAATGAAATTTCCATAACTGCAATTCCAAACTCAATAAATACAATCTCACTTTACTTAATAGACAAGTAAGTTGGAAAGCATTAAAAATGATAGTATTTCCTTCTGAAAATTTGGAGAGTTGCATTTTGGTGTAAATATCCTCTGATTTGGTAATGCATAGAGTAAAACATAACTTCAGATCTGCCCTGTAAAATGCCACTAAGTAACTGAAATGTAATTAAAGTTTAAGATATTACAGAAACTCTGACAAGATTCATTAACCCACCAAATCACCGCCAGTGTTTTTTTTTTATTTTGTAAGAAACCAATGATAGATTAAACTCAGGAGATACCCTTGAAGGTGACCTCAAAGTTCTAGTTTGGAACCTCAAGGTATAAAACCCAAGGGTTTTATTTTTTATTTATTTTTATTCGTAACTTTGCTTATAATACAGACAGAAAAGAGCCTGAGTTTATTTGCTTGTCCACATGCCAGAATTTCACTTCCAGGTCCATAACTGTGTACTAGAATGGTGGATTCTTGTTGCATCAGTTAGGATAAACTAGCTTGTGTGCTGTGGTAACAAACAACCTCCAAACTTTGATGGATTGTTTTTCTCTCATGTTTCAAGTGCACTGCAGATTTGCAGGGAGCTCTGCTCCTTGTCTCCTTAATCCAGGCCTGATGTTTTCAGAGCAGCCATCATCTCAAATATTACTGTTGCTATGACAAAGGGAGAGAGTTTCAGAGGACCTTGCACTGGTAGTTAAATGCTCTGTTGTAAAAGCAAGTCATCACTCCCACCTGTAGCTTATTTGCCAGATCAGTCACATGAACCCACCCAACCCCAAGGTGACTGAGAAGTACGTCCACACACATATTTTGAGAGCAGAAAGCCAAACATTTTCAGAGTCAGAATTAAATTCTAATCTCTTGACATCTCCCGAAACACTTTTTTCTCTGTACTGCAACCCAAACTGAACATATCAAATAGCCCAAAGCATTCTTCTAAATTACCTTGGACCCCCAGTTTACCTGGCATGGAGCACAAATGACTGTGGCATTCATGTCTGTGATGCAGAAATGCTCCTTTTTCCCATAGCGGTTCACTTAGTCATTACGCTTTCATGGCTAATGATAAATGTTTTTCTTCAACTATATGAATGCCTTCTGTTTTGTTTTAAAGAGGATTACTAAAATAAATATTAAAAGGAAAAACTACCATTTTTTTTCTCTGCATACTGAATATGTCTGATACCAATTGTATGGATTCCCACCCCCTCCCAAACTAACCAATTTTCTGGCAGCTGCTGGGTTTCCTACAATTAAATTCAGTTCTGACACTATCTACCTAGAGTTAGAATCAGATCTCACAGGCTAAAGGGTTCAGTCCCACAAGGCTGTACGCTCACCTTACTTCAGACCCAGATTGCAAGTTTCAAGTTGTCATCTATAGTTTAACCAACCTGTTCTAATTAGAGGTGCCCATGACACTCCTCTTAGATTCAGAAACTGCTAGAATGGCTTACAAACTCAGGAAAGCACTTTACTTATTATTACCAACTTAGTACAAAGATATAAGGAACACAAATATGAATACATAGAATCATAGTTGAAGAAGGGCCCATGGAGTAGAAGCTGCGGTCTCCACGGAGTATGGGGTGCACAGCCTTCCTGCCATATAGATGTGTTCACCAACCCCCATACTTTAGGGATTTTTATAGAGGCTTCATCATGTTGGCATGATTGACAATTAATCTTCAATTCTATCCTCTCCCTAGAGGATGGGGGAATGGGTTGAGGCTAAAAGTTCCAAGCTTCTAATCATGGCTTGATCTTTCCAGTGACCAAACCTCATCCTGAAGCTATACAGGAGCTTTTCAAGTATTGCCTCGTTAGGATAAAAGGCACTTCCATTGCCTAGGCAAATCCAGGGGTTTTAGTTGCTCTGTGTCAGGAACCAGAGTCAAAGATCTGAGATGGCTCTTAGGTCCTTGAGAAAGACATTCCTGGGTCAAAAAACTGACAGACTGGGGCATATTTCAAAAGAGTTTATATAACTTTCAAGGAGAGGAGGAAATACTTACACTGTGACAAATTTTTGAAGGAAAAGGTGAGGGGGAATCCCTTTCCTTATTTTCAACAGGGAGAATTAAGCCTCCTACTTTTAAATGTACATGTATCCTTACAAAATGAAGATATCTCTACCATCTAGACTGTATTTTATCCTAGAAGATCAGCATATCTGTTGCCTCAATTACTAGTGTCAGTATTTCTAAATGTTATTTGGTGTAGGACTTTTACCATAAAATAAGGTTGGGAAAAGCCTAAATGCACTATCATTCATTTTTTAATATGTTAATGATTTATTTCTGTTACAGGGGTCTTCACTGCTGCATGGGGGCTTTCTCTAGTTGTGGTGAGCAGGGGGTTACTCTCTAGTTGCTGAAGGTGGGCTTCTCATTTCGGTGGCTTCTCTTGTTGCAGAGTAGTTGCCCCAAGGCGTGTGGGGTTATTCCAGACCAGGGAGCAAACCCATGGCCTCTGCACTGGCAGGCAGATTCCTAACCACTAAACCACCAGGGAAGTTCTGATCGTTTATTCTTATTAAAAATAAAATTTGCCTTGATGAACATCTGCCTCTGTGTGTGTAATTATGTAAACATTTATTAATGGATCTTTAATGCTCTTCCAGGATAAAGCCAGAATGTTCAAAGCAACTGAAATAGTGTTGGAAAGAAACAGATTAAATTACAGGAGGTATGTGAAAGTCAGTCTCTTTTTATCTTTTAACATTAGATTAATCACAGAACAAAAATGCTATTTTAATTGAGCTAAAAAAGACTTTGATTAGAATTATCTTAATGATGATTCCAGTTCACTTTTCATGTGTAATCAAACTACAGGGTGCACAGAAAATATTAATTGGTTATGAGATTAATCATTCCTGTGAGTTCAATTTACTTGCTACTAACCCCTGTCCTTCCCCAAGATACTGAAGAGAAAGAGATTCTGTTTCTTCCTTTATCACCAAGCATCTGAGATGGAGCCCTGAGAGACCCATCTTAAGCACCACAAATTAAAAACAATGATGAAATAAAGATCTTAGTGCCCTATAGTAAAGAATTTTTCTCTTTACCATTATATATTTCTCAGGTATAAAAATGGATTAGCTTGCACTAAGTTTGAGTGTTTCTTGGATATAAATGGCAGGTACGCAAGCATCAGAAGAACTCCCAGAATTCCTGAGTTCTCAGGATTTTATCAACCTAGATCCATCCACTGATCTCATCTATAACTTGGTCAAAAGAGTCTAATCTTCCCATTGGGATGCCTATCACTGAATGCCATACGTGCTAGGCATTGTGTCTGGAGTATATAGAAATTATCTTATGCTATCCTCACATAAATCTTTAAGAATTTTTTTTATTTTTTACGTATTTATTTTGGGCCCTGCTGGCTCCTTGTTGCTGTGTGTGGGCTTCCTCTAGTTACAGAGAATGAAGCTCCTCTCTGGTTGTGGAGTGCGGGTTTCTCTCTGCAGGGGCTTCTCTTGTTGGGGAGCGCAGGCTCTAGGCCCTCAGGCTGCAATAGCTGTGACTCCTGGGCTCTAGAGCACAGCTCAATAGCTGTGGCACACAGGTTCAGATGCTCTGTGGCATGTGGGATCTTCCCAGATCAGGGACTGAACCTGTGTCTCCTGCATTGGCAGGCAGATTCTTTACCACGAGCCCCCATGGAAGCGCTTGTGCATGCATGCTGTCAACCACTGTGTCCAATTCTTTGTGACCCCAGGGACTGTAGCGCACCAGGCTCCTCTCTCCATGGGATTTTTCAAGCAAGAATACTGGAGTGGGTGGCCTTTTCCTCCTCCAGGGCCTCTAACCAACCCAGGGTTTGAACTCATGTCTCCTGTGTCTTCTGCATCAGGCAGCAGCTCCTTTACTGCCTGAGCCACCATGGAAGCCCTCACAAAAAGCTTATAAGTAGATTTTCACAGTTTAGAAAAGTGAGGATCAGGTATTAAGTAATTTGCCCTAAGTCAAGCTTATAAACAGAGGATGGAAGTTAAACCCAGATCCATCCAACTTCAAAGCACATGCTTGATAAGGTACTTCTCTTTCGTAAAAAACAATGATCAATTAATATAAGCTTAACTAAATACTAGCTTGGGTTCTTAAGCTAGGACCACCATAAGGAAATCTCAAATCATTAAATATTAATAAAAAAGCAAAAGATTAGCTCCATTAGGGCCAAATGAGAGCTGCAGATAATTAAAGATGATTAGTTGTCTGCCAAGACCCCAGGTTTTCATTTGTGAGTTTAGAGGTTTCCTCCTTCAGGTAATGTTGTTGGGCAGCTTATCGGGTGGGAAGCCTCTGCTAATCACAGCTACTCTGACTCACAGATCACAACCTACTTTGTAAATATTAAAAACTGGAGAGGCAGGGCATTCCACTTTTATGAACAAATGTCTCTTGAGTAACAGAATGTGGTAGTTTTTTTTTTTTTTTTTTTTAAAGTGAGAATAACGATTTGTTATTGTCCAATTTTCAGTAAAAAATAAGACTGGGAGCTGACTGTGGCTCAGATCATGAGCTCCTTATTGCCAAATTCAGACCGAAACTGAAGAAAGTGGAGAAAACCACTAGCCCATTCAGGTATGATCTATATCAAATCCCTTATGACTATACAGTGGAAGTGAGAAATAGATTGAAGGGACTAGATCTGATAGACAGAGTGCCTGATGAACTATGGATGGAGGTTCATGACATTGTACAGGAGACAGGGATCAAGACCATCCACATGGAAAAGAGATGCAAAAACGCAAAATGGCTGTCTGAGGAGGCCTTGCAAATAGCTGTGAAAAGAAGGGAAAGGAAAAGCAAAGGGGAAAAAGAAAGATATGCCCATTTGAATGCAGAGTTCCAAAGAATAGCAAGGAGAGATAAGAAAGCCTTCTTCAGCGAACAATGCAAAGAAATAGAGGAAAACAATAGAATGGGAAAGACTAGAGATCTCTTCAAGAAAAACAGAGATACCAAGGGAACATTTCATGCAAAGATGGGCTCGATAAAGGACAGAAATGGTATGGACCTAACAGAAGCAGAAGATATTAAGAAGAGGTGGCAAGAA
>SJYX01006962.1:198975-213393 GCA_006410675.1 Oreotragus oreotragus
CTGTATGCAGGTCAGGAAGCAACAGTTAGAACTGGACATGGAACAACAGACTGGTTCCAAATAGGAAAAGGAGTACGTCAAGGCTGTATATTGTCTCCCTGCTTATTTAACTTCTATGCAGAGTATATCATGAGAAACGCTGGACTGAAAGAAACAGAAGCTGGAATCAAGATTGCCGGGAGAAATATCAATAACCTCAGATATGCAGATGACACCACCCTTATGGCAGAAAGTGAAGAGGAACTAAAAAGCCTCTTGATGAAAGTGAAGGAGGAGAGTGAAAAAGTTGGCTTAAAGCTCAACATTCAGAAAACAAAGATCATGGCATCTGGTCCCATCACATCATGGGAAATAGATGGGGAAACAATGGAAACAGTGGCTGACTTTATTTTTCTGGGCTCCAAGATTGTTGCAGATGGTGATTGCAGCCATAAAATTAAAAGACGCTTACTCCTTGGAAGAAAAGTTATGACCAACCTAGACAGCATATTAAAAAGCAGAGACATTACTTTGCTGACAAAGGTCCATCTAATCAAGGCTATGGTTTTTCCAGTGGCCATGTATGGATGTGAGAGTTGGATTGTGAAGAAAGCTGAGCACCGAAGAATTGATGTTTTTGAACTGTGGTGTTGGAGAAGACTCTTGAGAGTCCCTTGGACTGCAAGGAGATCCAACCATTCCATCCTAAATATCAGTCCTGGGTGTTCATTGTTAGGACTGATGTTGAAGTTGAAACTCCAATACTTTGGCCACCTAATGCAAAGAGCTGACTCATTTGAAAAGACCCTAATGCTGGGAAAGATTGAGGGCAGGAAGAGAAGGGGACGACAGAGGATGAGATAGTTGGATGGTATCACTGACTCAATGCACATGGGTTTGGATGGACTCTGGGAGTTGGTGATCGACAGGGAGGCCTGGCGTGCTGTGGTTCATGGCATCACAAAGAGTCAGACATGACTGAGCGACTGAACTGAATTTTCCATGAAGTCAGCTTAAAAAGAAATGAAAAAGAAAGGTGCTTTCTTTCTCAGTGTAAATGTTTGTTAAAATAAGGTCTATGTCCAGTTAAATAGTCTGAAATCAGACCCAGCAAATCCCATCAAGCTCCTCTCATGGAGCTGTAGACTGGCCCACTGCCAGAGCAGTTATGTGGACAAGAAGACGCCCCAGTGCCCACCTTTGTTCCTTAGCAAAACTTTAGTAGAAAACATTCGTGACCCTATGGTGAGTTCCCTGGTGGCTCAGATGGTAAAGCGTCTGACTACAATGCGGGAGACCCGGGTTTGATCCCTGGGTCAGGAAGATCCCCTGGAGAAGGAAATGGCAATCCACTCCAGTACTATTGCCTGGAAAATCCCATGGACAGAGGAGCCTGGTAGGCTACAGTCCGTGGGGTCGCAAAGAGTTGGACACGACTGAGTGACTTCACACTCACACACTATGGTAAGTTCACAACCAAATATAGACAATGCAACAGAGCAAAAGGGCTCTGCATAAAAGCTGAATGTGGCCATGTTTAAGAGACCTTCAAAAGGGCCAAAATGCAGAAACTTATATTTCCTATGTTCAAGTTCTTGTTTCAGTGGAAAACCTAAATGTCATGACAGAGATTTCAGAAATCAGAAATAATCCTCATAGAAAATGTGTGCTTTATAATGTTTATTGATAAAACTGAAACAACTGAGACAAATAAATGTAGAGCTAATAAGTTGATAAAAAATGTTTTTTAATAATATGTATTGATTACTCTTGCTTGGAAAATCCCATGGGCGGAGGAGCCTGGTAGGCTACAGTCCATGGGGTCGCTAAGAGTTGGACACGATTGAGCGACTTGACTTTCAATTTTCACTTTCATGCACTGGAAAAGGAAATGGCAACCCACTCCGCTGTTCTTGCCTGGAGAATCCCAGGGACAGAGGAGCCTGATGGGCTGCCATCTATGGGGTCGCACAGAGTCGGACACGACTGAAGTGACTTAGCATAGCATGGCATTAATTAACTAAATCTACTATCTTGAAAGTGAAAGTGTTAGTAGCTCAGTCATGTCTGACTCTTTCCGAGCCCATGGATTGTAGCTGGCCAGGCCCCTCTACCATGGAATTCTCCAGGCAAGAATGATGGAGTGGGTTGCGTTCCCTTCTCCAGGGGATCTTCCTGACCTAGCGACTGAACCCAGCTCTTTTGTATTGCAGGCAGATTCTTTACTAGCTGAGCCACCAGGAAAGCCCAAAATGTTTTCCAGAGTTCTGTCAGCCATTCTGCTTGCATGTTAGGTCGCTTCAGTCGTATCTGACTCTTTGCAACCCTATGGGCTGTAGCCCGCCAGGCTCCTCTGTCCATGGAATTCTCCAGGCAAGAATACTGGAGTGGGTTGCCATGCCCTCCTCCAGGGGATCTTCCAGACCTAGAGATTGAGCCTGTGTCTCTTATGTCTCCTGTAATGGCAAGCAGGTTCTTTACCACTAGGGCCACCTGGGAAGTGAGATGCTATCTTAATTAATTGTGAATAAGACTCTTGTGGGGGCTTCCCTGGTGGCTCAGAGGTTAAAGCGTCTGCCTCCAATGTGGAAGACCTAGGTTCGATCCCTGGGTTGTTAAGATCCCCTGGAGAAGGAAATGGCAATCCACTCCAGTATTCTTGCCTGGAGAATCCCATGGATGGAGAAGCCTAGTAGGTTACAGTCCACGGGATCTCAGAGTCAGACACACTGAGCGACTTCACCTCACCTCACCTCACCTCAAGATTCTTGTACCCTCAGGAGATACATTGAGACCAATGTTTTCCATCAGAATTTATTAACATATACCACTTAAATATGCCCTTAAAGTGTCACATCAGAGTTGTCTGGTTTTGTCAGCCAAGTTTCATCTGGAAAGTCAAAATGCATAGATACAGTACAAAAAACTAAAATAGGAGATGTGTCATGGCTTTTATCAGCTGGAAAAAATTTATTATTCTAATAAGCTTAAAAACCACATTATACAGATTGTTTTTTGTATGTAAATATGGAAAGTCAATGAAAACAAAGGACCAGAGAAGGCTTCCAACTTACTAGACAGATGGAGTCATAAATTCAGGAGATAATAACTGCTATTTTGGGGGGAATGTAATTTTTACTCTTTAGTTACAGACAATGCTGTTACTATACTGCACCATAAAGCAGTGATGACTAATTAGAAAAACTGTGAAAGAAAAAAATGTGGCAAGTAAAAATAAGTATATATGAGAATAATAATCAGGTCCAAATAAGAAAAGTACATAGGATTCCTACATCATGATGAAACTTGGAGAATTCCACATAAATATTAATTTGTATCCCCTTAAGCCCCTAAAAACATTCACCTTAAGTTGGCGGCTTTATCTCTAATCAAGGAACAATATTACATCTTATCTGAGCCAATTTGCCTGCTGAAAATTTGGAAGCTCCTTGCATGATTCATTCTGTATAAAATTATTTGAATTTTGCTTGCTGTAGATAATTGGCTCTTGGCACCAGAACTTAAACTATTTACAGTCCAAGTCTGTTAAAATGACACTGAGATTTAGCTTAAACAAACAGAATCGAAGTCACAGGCATGTTTTTCTTAATGCTCTTGGTTGTACCTGCTGTAATTAAATTTCAAAATGCTTACAAAGAACTATGGTAGAAATGGAAATGAGAAACTCCAATTTCTAATCTAATGATACATTTGATGAGGTGTGTACATAAAGAAAGGAGAAAACAGAGTCAGAAAGGAGTCTTTCTTTTTGGGGAAGCATCAAAAAGGGTGAGACTTTTCTTGTGAGCCAGTAGCACATCATATAATCCAAGGGCACACAAATTCCAAAATCACACTTTAGATTTTAAGACATTAAAGACTCCCTAAATGTGGAAAATTACTTGGGAGGCAATGTGCTAAGCAGTTATGCTATAACAATGTAATATATTTTATTGATCTAAGTAATATAGCAAAGAACTCTAGCAACTGGGAGATTGGGACCTTAGACAGTGGCTTTATGGTCCTGGAGGGTAGAAGTGAAAATTTTCTCAACTAAAAAGTGAGTATTAAAAATTACTATATTAACTAATACTTATTAAATGTAAATATATGCTAAACATTGTACTAAATTATGAGGAGTAGATAAATTAATACATATATAAAAAAATACATATAAAACACTTAGGCCCTTGACTGGCTTGTATAAACACTCAATATATTATTAATATTAAATTTTTAGTGATATTATTAGAAAAAATCTTGGAAGTCCTCATTGCCGTGTGCATTTTGAAGTCCAATATAGTACTTACTGAGGCTCCAACTCAATAACAATGAATTATTTAAATTAATCCTTCTAAGAATAATTATATATAATTTCTTATAGCAAACAATCATCAACATCTTAAAGTGTTTATGAGCTTTGGAGAGTTTAAAAGACAGAGGAGATTTCCCAGGCTAATTAATTTTCGACTAAAAGCCTATAGTTGGGAAACAAGCAGATATCAAAGCTCCAAAACTGTACATATCCTGAGTTCATTTGCTGATGCAACAAATATAGGATCTGGTTCCTAGAGTATGCAGGCAAGGGCAGAGGCCAAGGCCCAGAGATTACCAAAGGAAAAGGGACTAGAACCCCTCAGAGTAAGAAAAACCATACCTATATCACCCCCAAGCCCCAAAGAACAGCAGATAAGGCCATGCTGGGGCTGAGCAAAGTGAAAGACAAGGGAAAAGAAAAAAGCTGATTTTTGAGTTGCATGTCTTCAGGTCTCTGTCCTCTCAGAGTTGTATAAAGCAGTAATAATAATGTATAATTAAAAGACAACAATAAAAATAGATAGATTATGAATATTAGCCATAAATAAATTGAGGAAGGTAAAAGAATTAAACTATTTTTAATTTCTTTTTTCTCACACTTTTATTTCAATCATATCTGATTTGTTGTTGCTGTTATTTAGTGTCTAAGTTGTCTCTGACTCTTTGTGACCCCATAGACTGTAGCCTACCCGTCTCCTCTGTCCATGGAACTTTCCAGGCAATAAAACTGGAATGGGTTGCCATTTCCTTCTAAAGGGGATCTTCCCAAGCCATGGATCGAACCCAAGAATTGAGATATTCTAAGGACTTGCATTACCTCAAAGGAAAGTAAAGATCTGGATTAATTTCAGATTGAGATAAACAAGTAAGAATATTGTTATTCCTAGAGTAACTACTAAAATAAATAAAAACAGGATAAGACTTCCAAGCTGATGGAAGCAAAAATCAAAAGATGAATCATGCTTAGTTAATAAAAATAAAATGGCAAGAAAAGATAGTTAAGGAAACACCAAACATATGGAACAAATAGAAATTATGAAATAAAACAGCAAAATAAATTCAAATATACAGGTCAATAATTATATAGAAACAGAATGTTGAATTAAAATACTATTCTTGTCAGTATTTTAAAACAAAGCACAAGATAATAAAATTTGACAGGAAACTATTTATTTTTTAAAAAGACAATTCTAAAACAGATACATTCACAAAGGTTAAATGTAAAAACATAGAAATTGCATTAATGAAGAATCAGTGAAACTAAACTTGAAGTCAAAAAGCATTCCTACTGATAAAGAGATTCACTTCAAAAGGGTAAAGTTTACTTTTATTTGAGGATATAATTGGTTTGGACTCATAAACACCAAGTATTAAAAAATATACCTTCAAAATAGAAATAGAAAAATAAGCAGAACTAAAAGCAAGCATTAGAGAAATCTACAGCCACAGTAATAGATTAAAGTACACATCTTCTAGTGCTTTCTAGCATAGACAGGAAACATATCACTAATTTAGAGAGTATGTGAGCAACATCATTAACACACTGGTCTAATAACCCTGCATAAAGCACTGCGACATACACAATGTGGAAAACGAATGCTCTTTTTTGGCACTCTGATTTTTATTTTCCTAATAGTTAAAAATAGATATTTTTATATAGCAGGCATATATAATTTGCATATAGTTACAGAAAAAATAGAAAACAACATTTTGAAAATATATAATAGAAATACATCAAATAAAATAAAACAAGTTTCTCTTTCTCCATCTACCTCAAGCCCTGTTCAATTTCCTCATGGGCTGATGAGAGCAGTAACTCAAAGCACAGTGAAATAATTCAGGGGTTGCCTGTGTATACAGCACAGTTGGGAAGCCACAGCATAGAGGATTCTTGGGGGTTTTAAGTGTGGAGAGAGAGAGTTCAGGGCTTTATGCCAGAGAGTGATCACTGCTTACCAAAAATTCATACACTGTATTCCATTCAGAAAACCCTTAAATGAGTTACTGAGCTGTAATCCCTCTTTGTATCTCTGTTTTTTTGTCCTGGTGGGTCAGATAGTAAAGAATCTGCCTGCAATGTGGGAGACAGGGATTAGATCCTTGGGTTGGGAAGATCACGTGGAGAAGGAAATGGCCATTCACTCCAGTGTTCTTGCCTGCAGAATTCTAGAGATAGAGGAGACTGACAGCTACAGTCCATGGGGTTGCAAAGAGTTGGACACAACTGTGTGACTTTCATTCACTCACACATCTCTCTTTTTGTGGTAACCAGACTCCAGTATGGCCCCAGTGATGCTCCTTTTCTGATATTTACTCCCCTGTATAAGTTCTTCCTACAAAAATAGGGTTGAGCTATGTAACCAAAGGATACTGCAGTAATGATGAAGTGTGACCTCTGGGGCACTGCACCTTTCACCATGCTCTCTTTGGGATTGTTCATCTAAGAAAGCCAGCCAACATGTGACAATACTCCAGCAACTCCTTGGGGAAGGCCACGTGGTAAATATTTGAGGCTTTCTATCAACAGTCAGGCCTTCCTCGGTGGATCAGTAGTAAACAATCCCCTTCCAATGCAGGAGACAAGGATTCGATCACCGAGTTGGGAAGATCATCTGAAGGAAGAAATGGCATCCCACTCCAGTATTCGTGCCTGAAAAATCCCCTAGATAGAGGAGCCTGGTGGGCTGCAGTTCATGGGGTCACAAAGAGTCACAAAGAGCACAGCTGAGCACACTTGCACCAGGAGCCAGCGCTTTCCAGGTGGCTCAGTGGTAAAGAACCTCCTTCCAATGCAAGGAGCCACAGGAGATTCCAGTTTGATCTCTGAGTGAGGAAGATCCCTTGGAGGAGGAAATGGCAACCCACACCGGAATTCTTGCCTGGAAAATCCCAAGGGCAGAGGAGCCTGGCAGGCTACAGTCCATAAGGTCGCAAGGAGTCTGCTCGCAAGGAGCACACACGCAACAATGTTCGTTACCATTTCCATTTTATCCAACACAAGGATGATAAGCCAAAATCTACATCTGTAACCTGCAACGGCTTGTATGTGCCTGCCCTCTGGAGGTATACACAGTCAAATCTCTCTGTCATAGACTGCCCCTTCAGATGTGTCTCCCAGCACTGTATTGTCCCCAGTGAGGGACATTTCCTCCAATAATTCATTGATCAGACACTATGCTAGGTCCTGACAACACAAACAGTCTCTGCTCATAGAAGTCCAGGAGAGTGGTCTGCGATGAGGCTGATAATTCAGGACACTGAACACAGGTGACGGCAGAGGGAAGCACAAGCTGTCAGGAGAGCGTATGGAAAGGCTCCTGAGCCAGACGGAAGGGACCCAGGAGACTTTCTTCCGGGGAGATGGCTGCTAAGTGGTGTATTGAGAGAGGAGCAGGAACAAGCTGTGGGGCGTGCAATTTAGGCAGACACGGTTTCATGTACAACCCAGAGACAGTAGTCTGTGTGTTTTGAGTGAATATGTGGCAAAGACAATAGCAGCAGAGCTAGAAATACGGATAAAGCAGCTGCATGCTAGACTGCCCAGGAGTTGTGAATGGGGAGTTACTGAAGGGGTAAGCAGAGGAGCAGTGTGACCTGACCTGACAGGGGCTTAGAAACACTACTTACACTTCAGTGTGGAGAATGGGTTGAAGAGGTCAGTTTGGAAGTAGGCCAACTCGTTTAGAGGTAGCATCCACAAGAACATAAGAAGGCTTGTCCCAGAGGGGTGGCAGTGATACTGGAGAAAAACAGCATCTTTTCTCGTGTATCCTTCTCTAGATGAGGCCTGTGCTGACCATCTATTTATCACGCAAACTGCTTCTTCCCCTTGCACTCCCAGTCCTCCTGACTCTGCTCAACTTTCTCCTTGAAACTAAGATCACTCTTACCTGTTATATAATCTATTTATTTTGCATTTTGTCCTCCTTACACTAGGATTACTTTAGATAGGAATATGGCCAGTTTTTTCGACTGGTGTATCCCAAGCACCCAGAAGAGCCCTAGGCACATTACAGGCACTTAATTTATATGAGTCAACATCATTTGAATAAATTAATGTTTGAAGACTTAGGACAAAGCCTATAAATTTCGGCGGTTTTCCAAGAAGTTGAAAGATGTCAGCAATGAAAAAGAATGCTATATCAAGTAAATTGGCATAATCACTGTGGAGAACAGTATGGAGGTTTCTCAAAAAACTAAAAATAGAACTACTATATGCCCTGGAAATTCCTATCCTGGATATATACATTAAAAAAAAACAAAACACTAATTTGAAAAGATACGTGCACTCCAATGTTCATAGAAGCATTATTTACAATTGCCGAGATGTGGAAGCAACCTAAGGGTCCATCCACAGATGAACTGGACAAAGAGATGTGGTATCCACCTGTGTGGATGTGCGCTCAGTTGCTCAGTCGTGTCCAATTCTTTGTGACCCACGGACTGTAGTCTGCCAGGCTCCTCTGTCTATGGAATTCTGAGTGGCTTGCCATTTCCTACTCCAGGAGATATTCCTGACCCATGGATTGAACCTGTGTCTCTTGAGTCTCCTGCATTGGCAGGTGGATTCTTTATCTCTACACCACCTGGAAAGTCAAAGATCTGTCAGTTCAGTTCAGCTCAGTCATTCAGTCATGTCTGACACTTTATGACCCCATGGACTGCAGTGTATCAGGCTTCCCTGTCCATCACCAACTTCCGGAGCTTACTCAAACTCATGTCCATTGAGTTGGTAATGCCAACCAGCCATCTCATCCTCTGTCGTCCTCTTCTCCTCCTGCCCTCAATCTTTCTCAGCATCAGGGTGTTTTCCAATGAGTCAGCTCTTCGCATCAGGTGGCCAAAGTATTGGAGCTTCAGCTTCAACATCAGTCCTTCCAATGAAAATTCAGGACTGATTTCCTTTAGGATGGACCGGTTGGATCGCCTTGCAGTTCAAAGGACTCTCAAGAGTCTTCTCCAACACCACAGTTCCAAAGCATCAATTCTTTAATGCTCAGCTTTCTTTAGAGTCCAGCTCTCACATCCATACATGACTATTGGAAAAACCATAGCTTTGACTAGATGGACCTTTGTTGGCAAAGCAGTGTCTCTGCTTTTTAATATGCTGTCTATATCTGTCATAACTTTTCTTCCAAGGAGCAAGTATCTTTTAATTTCACGGCTGCAGTCACCATTTGCAGTGATTGTGGAGCCCAAGAAAATAAAGTCTGTCACTGTTTCCATTGTTTCCCCATGTATCTGCCATGAAGTGATGGGACCAGATNATATGCTGTCTATATCTCTATGTCTATATCTATACAAAGGACTACTACTCAGCCATAAAAAAGAATGAAATGTTCCCATTTGTGACAACACGGAAGGTATTATGCTAAGCGAAATAAGACAAAGACAAATGCTATGTGTGATATTGCTTATATGTAGAATCTAAGAAATACAACATACTCATGAATATAACAAAAAAGAAGCAGACTCACAGATACAGAGAACAAACTAGTGGTTACCAGTGGGAAAAGGGAAGGGGAAGGGAAAAGGATAAGGATAGGGAATTAGGAGGTACAAGCTATTATATATAAAATAATCTACAAGCATATGTTGAAAACATGGGGAATATAGACAATATTTTATAATAACTATAAATGGAGTAAAACCTTTAAAAACTGTGAATCACTATATTGTGCACTTCTAACTTATACATCAACTTTACTTCAGTAAAAAAGAACTTATCTGGGACTTGGAGAATAATCAGCAGCCTCTTGAGAGAGAGAACAGTAAGTTCTGGGGGGAAAAGTTTTACTTTGAGCCTCAGGGGTGAAAAAAGAATACCACAAGGAAGTTGAGAATGTAGGGGAGGTTGTTTTTCATGGATAGGAATTCCAACACTTTGGAGTGGTTAGTGGTCTTATATCTCCCTTGCGATTCTAAGGCACAGCCCAGAATGTGTACAATGGCCCTTTCATCAGGGTCAGAGAGGCACTGAGCCTCCTGGGGTTGGCGGAGCCACTGTCACCATATATGCTTGTTGACCTCAGAGAAGTGCCCTGTGCCTTTTTCTTGAGTGGGATCATGTCACATAGATAGCAAGTGTAAACCAGTCTTTAGGGTGGAAGGATTGTGACCCAGTTCTGTGCCCCCAAACGTCTAACACAGTGTTTTATGCACAGTGTATAATCAACAAATAGTCTGAATGAATAGATGGATGTTTTTTCTCATAGAAGTATGTGCATGCTTCATAATCTAAAGAAGGTCACAAAGAAACCCCAAAGCAGACATCTCTAATGGTGGAAATTCAGACACTGTGCAACCTGAGAGGCAGAGATATTCTAGGGGGCAAAGGAGGCTTTATGAGGGTCTTTGAATTTGTTCATTCCACCAGTATTTTGAGTTTGTTCATTCCACAGATATTTATTGAGGGCTTGCTACATACCAGTGCTGCTCTAGGCACCTGCCTGCCTGCCTGCTAAGTCACTTCAGTCGTGTCCGACTCTGTGTTACCCCATAGACGGCAGCCCACCAGGCTCTGCCGTCCCTGGGATTCTCCAGGCAAGAACACTGGAGTGGGTTGCCATTTCCTTATCCAATGCATGAAAGTGAAAAGTGAAAGGGGAGTCGCTCAGTCGTGTCTGACTCTTCACGACCCCATGGACCACAGCCCACCAGGCTCCCCCATCCATGGGATTTTCCAGGCAAGAGTACTGGAGTGGGGTGCCATCGCCTTCTCCGGCTTTAGGCACCTAGATTATGTCAATGACCAAGACAAAGATTTGCGCCCTTCTATAAGTTACCTTTTTGGGGATACAATGGTGGTAGATACAATAAGTGGTTAAATTATATACTGTTTTAAAGGGCATAAATTCTCTAGAGGAAAATAGAATTAAAGCCAGTGAAGGAGAACAGGAATGCAGGGAATGGGATGGTATGGGTGTTGCAGTGTTTAATTCAATGGTCAGGGTGGCCATACATGACTGCAGCCTCTGTCTAGAAAGACCAAGTTAACCTGGGTAGTTGGATTTCCTCAAGGAAGGCTTGTATATATTTCAAATACGTAGCTCAAATCTATAGAACCAAAACATACATTCCAAACTGAAGAGAAAGACAGACAATACACTACTTCAAAGAGTTTTAATGAGCTCTGCTTACAAATGCTTAAGGAAGTAGAACAGAGCAGGAAGAAAGAGTGATTTATTTGATTTGATGCATTCTTGCTGTAAACTTTAACGTGCATTTTGGGTAGCTAACTATTGCCTTCACCATAAGTGATATTCATTGTCGTTGAATGAAAAGATGAATAATGGGAAGGTGGAAGCCCCCATCCATCACTCTTTCCATTTTCAGAAGTAGTATCATCAGTATCAGAGAGGCACTGAGCCTCTTGGGAATGGAGATAACCCCTCCCCAGTCACTGGCCTCAGGGAAGAGCTCTGTGCATCCCTTTTGAGGGTAAACTATGGAGTCACCATGGCTGGTTACCAGGCTTAAGGATGCCAGTATTATAAAGAAAAAAGTCACATATAAGAAAATAATCATTTGAGCTGTGTTCTAACCAGATGGACATTGGAAGAAGGTTTGTTGGGAGTTTGGAAGAAATGTGTGGAAGAGAAGAAGACTGAGATCATTTAGGCTTTGTCTAAGAAATCTGCAGCTCCATAGACAAATTTTTCTCTAATTTGCCAGACAAATAAGATGCAACAAGAAATTATCTTAACTTTGTAAACTTATCCTCTCTTTTTCATTATTTGTTATTATTTGTGTATGCTGATGGTATTTTAAAGCACACAACTTATATACATACTTTTGTGAAAAGAATGAAAAATGTAGAAAGGCAAAATTAAAAAAAAAAAATCACTGATAATTCTACCACTCAGAGATGAACACTTCCATTTTGATGTACATTTTTCTGGATTGTTTATTTGATAATCCTACCTTAACACATATATTATTTTATAATCTTGACAACTATAAAACAAATGATGAATTCTTTCCCTGTATGGCTGTACAATATGGTTTTTGATCATTTAAAATAGGCACTTCTGAAAGACACTATACTTAAAAACTGAAGACAGATAAATCAAAGTAACCATTAAAAAGAAGACTATTGTTTGACTAAAACTTTTATTGTTTGACTAAAATTTTTTGTAATATTTTTAGAAGAAATATTTGTGGGAATTTTTGTAGAGTATTTCAGGAAAAATATTTGTAATCTAGCTTAGGCAAAGGTTTCTTGAGCAAGACACAGAAAGCATAAATCAAACCAAACAACAACAAGATGAACTTCATTGAAATTGAGAACTTCTGCAAAACAGATATCTAACAAAGGGCTTTTATCCAAAAAATATTTTTAAAGCCACTCAATTACAGAAAGATAAACAACCTCTCTACCTCACCAAGAAATGGATAAAATATTTGAACAGACATTTCACACAAGAAGACATATGTGTGAAGTACATGAAACATCATTAGTCATTAGGGAAATACAAATTAAACCCCTATAGCCTTACTAGAATAACCTAAATCAAAAATTCTGAGCACAGCAAGTGTTGACAAGGGTGTGAAGCAACTTGAACTCTTAACACTGCTGCTGAGAATGTAAAATGATATGATATGACACTTTGGAAAACAATTTGGCAATATTTTACAAAGTTAAGTATATACTAATCATATAGCTATTTCACTCACTCTGGTATTTATCCAAGAAAAATGAACATATATGTTCTCAAAAAAGATTTGTACACAAGTATTCATAGTATTATTATACATCATAGACAGAAAATGAAAATAACTTAAATGTTTATCAACTGTCAGATGCATAAACAAATCCTAGAGTACTTACACAGCAAAGAANTGAAGCAACTTGAACTCTTAACACTGCTGCTGAGAATGTAAAATGATATGATATGACACTTTGGAAAACAATTTGGCAATATTTTACAAAGTTAAGTATATACTAATCATATAGCTATTTCACTCACTCCAGTATTTATCCAAGAAAAATGAACATATATGTTCTCAAAAAAGATTTGTACACAAGTATTCATAGTATCATTATACATCATAGACAGAAAATGAAAATAACCTAAATGTTTATCAACTGTCAGATGCATAAACAAATCCTAGAGTACTTACACAGCAAAGAAATAAGATGTTAAACACACAGCAACATAAACTAACCTGAAAAAACTTTGTGCTGAGTGAAAGAAGTGAAACACGAAAAGGACCTGTATGGTTGTATTTATATGAGATACTAGGTTAGTGGGTGCTTAGGGAGAGTGGTTATAAAAGAGGATGGTGGTTACATGACTGTGGACAAACTGTACATTTTAAAAGAATGAATTTTATTGTATATAAGTTATGTCTGAAAAAGCTGGGAAAAAATGAATAGATGAAAATTACTATAAAGGAAAAAGCCGTTGTTGGAGGCCTTGACTATGCCAAAATCACAGAATCAAGAGTTTCATCACCTTTTTCCTTCAGTATCAATAGTATTTGATATGACATTCAGGAAAGGTACTTCTTTGATTTAATCAGTCATTATTGATTTGTCTTTTGAATTTATGTAGCCTATATTCTATGGAGCACTCAAGCTTATGGAACCTATATTCTATGGAGCACTCAAGTTCATGGAATTTGAACTTTGTCTATTTAATATTTGTGAAGCAAAAATAATAAAATAAAGGTGGAAATAAAAGAGTGTGAAGACCCATGGTAAGGAGTTCACAACAATAAGCAAAAGTGCAATCAAATTAACAACTATCTTATAGTTATAGACCTTTAAGGTTTTATATACCTCAAAGATGTACCAATTGCTACTTATATAATATGTACAAATATGCAATTCAGTTCAACCAACATCTACAGAGTCTTTACAGAAAGGAGATCTTTGGCTAGTTCAAAGGTACTAGATGTTTAGTTAGGGGTACAAAGACATATGATCCTTGCCTTCCAAAAGCCTAGTGAAGAAACAAGCACTCTGACAAATATATACAATTGAAAGATATTATAACAAAGTTGTATATAAAATGGAATCACAACAAGACATAGGAGTGATCCAACTAGTCCATTCTGAAGGAGACCAACCCTGGGATTTCTTTGGAAGGAATGATGCTAAAGCTGAAACTCCAGTAC
>SJYX01006962.1:230552-248066 GCA_006410675.1 Oreotragus oreotragus
TAAAAAATAAATAAAAAATAAAATAGTCTTAGTTCTGTCTATGGGAAAAAAAATAATAATAATTAAAAAAAAAAAAACCCTACTGAAAAGATGGATCCTCTCACTCATAAAACTGATGTCCACTCAGATGTAATATCATTGGCCACCTGGAACCTGCCACTGATATGAGCAATTTGGATGAAGCATACCCTCCTTGCCAGCAACCGTCACATTGCACATGGCTCCACGAGTCCTCAGTTTCTTCCACAGGCCAAGTCTTAACAATTCCTTGTTAGGAGTGCCTTACTTCTTACAGGAAGCCTGGCTTTCTCCTCTTCCTTATCAGTTCAAATAGTGTCATTAGCCTGACTTACGGCCAGATATGTTTTATGGACAAAAAAAATGGAATTATTAAGAAATTCATGCTGAGAATGAGTAATTCTGAACCCCATAGTTAGGTTCTCTACATTAAGCATGTGCTGAATGAAGGAAAGGATGACTAAATTACATTTTGGTCAATTTATATATATTCATCCAAAGATACTAAGTGGATAATAAGGAAATATTATAAATAACTATATTATAATTACTTTGATACCTTACATGAAAAAGATACATTTCTTGAAAGATATAAACTACCATAGCTCAATCAAGAAGAGACAGAGTTTATGCTATAAGTATTGCATGGGAAAATAAGATGGTGATGGCACATATACAATTTCTGAATAGCTCTATATTTTTTAAGAAATTGAATTTTTAGTGAAAACATTTCCCTATAGAAACTTCAGACCTAGGAGTCTTCAAATAGTGAATTATGTCACACATTTAAGGTAAATATAATGCCAAATATAATAAAAATTGTTCCAGAAAACAGAAGAGGAGAATAATTCCCAGTGCATTCTCTTGGTCCAGTGTTACCCTAATATTAAAACCCAGACAACAATATTACAAACAAATGAAATCAAAGATCAATACCCCCTCATGAAAATATTTGCAAAAATTAAAATATATATACTAAAATTATAAATATATCACCTATATATAGTCATAGTGATCAAAGGAAGTAGTTCCAAGAATACGGGGTTGGTTTCATATACAAAAAAAAAAAAAATCACTGTGATAAACTATGTTAAAAGAATAAAAGAAAAAATATGTGATCACCTAAATATGAGGCTTCCCTGGTAGCTCAGCTGGTACAAAATATGTTAGTAGACACTTCCTAAAAGCAAATAGATGCATGAAGAGATGCTTATGGAACATGGAAATGAAAATTAAAATCATAAGAAGATACAGTCAGCCACTTTGGAAAACAGTTAAGAAGGAAGGGAAAAGAGAAAGGAGACAGGGATAGAAGGAGGGTAGGAAGGAAAAGGGGAAGGAAAAAATAAGGAAGAAATGAATAGCTTTATTTGCTTAAAGCACAGGTTGGAGCCGCGAAGCCTTGCCCATTCAGATCTCTTCACTCCCCCTTCTTTTAACTTCCAACCTTGAGCCTCATTCAAGTGACCTCTAATTTGAAAACTATCACTTCAGAGCAACTTTCTCAGCTCAGGAGCTCTTTAGAATATGGGAAGAGAACAATCAAGGCATTTGAATTTCGCTTTAATATTTAATTTCTAATTCTTCTTAATCTAAAGTCCTAGAAAGCCTGAAAGTGAAATACCTTTGCTGCTGCTTACTATTCTATTATAGCTAAGAACTCTAAGTACTTGTGAATAAAACACCTATGCAACATATCAAAGTTAACACAACTTACCAAAGCTTGTTCGTGTCTAGATGATGTCTTTTTCACTAGATGATGTTGTTCATGGCTTGAGACTTGCTTTTACTTCTCAGCTGTCCATTACTTGAATGTATAGTAAATAAATTCTCAGAGTACATCTCCAGGGATATACAGGTAACTCTGAAAAGTCATGGGAAGGGTTGATTACTGTCATTACTGAACCCAAAGTATAAAAAGCTAAAAATGGAAACAATCATACAGTGAAATGTCAAGAAGAAAGCACTGACCAGTTAACTCTGTATGAAAGCTGTGTATGAAACTCTGTGTATGAAAGATCAAACCAGTCAATCCTAAAGGAAATCAACCCTGAATATTCATTAGAAGGACTGATGCTGAAGCTGAAGCTCCAATATTTGGGCCACCTAATGCTAAGAACCAACTCATTGGAAAAGATCCTGATGTTAGGAGAGACTGAGGAGAAAGGGGCAATAGAGGATGAGATGGTTGGACAGCATCACCAGCTAACTCAATGAACATGAGTTTGAGCAAACTCAGGGAGATAGTGAAGGACAGGGAAGCCTGGCATGCTGCAGTCCATGGGGTCCCAAAGAATCAGAGACGACTTAGTGACCAGACAGCAATAACAACATGAAAGACGAAGCAGTTCTTATCATGCATGAAAATTAATCCTGTTGTTTTCAGCTCTTTAAGATACTGACAGGTAAATGCCCCTGCCCCCAGATTATGGCACACAAACCTTAGTCTTTGCTAAAACTCCAGATGCACAAGGGATATTATCTTTATACAAGTAAAGTATTATTAATTTCTGTTTGTCTGAAGCTCTGTGGTAGATCTTGAAGTGGCAATAAAACTGATATATCTACCACTCATTTTCTTTCCCTCAAAAAATGTTCCATAGCAGCAAGGCGCTGAACTGGGAAGAAAAGACAATGGTTTTATTTTCTTCTCCCACGTATTCTCACCATAGAATAATCTTGGGCAAGTCATGTGAAAACCCTGGCCTTTGGCAGTCTATATGTAAGATAAGGTTGTTAGACCAGAAAAACCAAACATCTGAAATGTGCCAAGGTTGACACTGTCCATGACCACCTGCTCCTTGACACCTGCTTCATTTTGGAAATGAGAAAGATTATAAAATGAGGATGGGGAGAGAAGTGGAAGATGAAGTGAAGCTTATGCAAGTTTAAAATCAGCAAAAAAATTGAAACCACAACTGGTTTTTATTTCATGCTTTCTACCTTCCTACTACAAATCATATTCATATTC
Organism: Oreotragus oreotragus; assembly: GCA_006410675.1. Lineage (NCBI taxonomy): Eukaryota > Metazoa > Chordata > Mammalia > Artiodactyla > Bovidae > Oreotragus > Oreotragus oreotragus. Next base: position 233,542 of record SJYX01006962.1, read on the forward strand.
ATGAGAAACATAGAAAAAGTATCTAGGGCAGAAGTCATTATTCCCAAACACCAGATGGCCTCCTATAAGACATGTATGTAATGGAGAAAGGAAACCTAGGAAAGTTGTCCCTATATTGCTCATATTTTAAGATCAGGAGGAAGGAATTAAGAAAACCCATCAAATGCTGATGGCTTTGAACTCAACTCCTCAGGGTGAGGTTAAAGCTCCACAAACTAGGAAGTATGAAATATTTTATTGCAGGCTGGAGTTTCACTGACTCTTTGAATAACCATGGGTAAGACTATTCTCTATATCCTGATTTACTACCTACATATCAAGAGAAAATGCTAAATTTTTGACTCAGAAAATATTAATTCAGCATCTGCTTTGACCTAGGCACATGGACCCTGGTCTTAAGGAGCTCACAGTCTAGTGAGGGTGGCAGATATGCACATGAATAAGCACTAAGGCAGCCAGTAACAAAGGTTAAGTTAGAGGCACAGCAAACCACTGGGAGACAGAGGAAGGACAGATAATTTAGCACGACTTTTCTCTTCCTCCTGTGGCGGGCTAGTTTTTCCCCATTATCTACCAGATTTTATGGAATCAAATATATCTATTCTCAGATTCGGGGTCACGTGCCTCTCTCTTTAAATACTTGGTCATTGGCAAGGAACCTGTTGATGATCAATAACAATGATGAGCAATGACAACCTAGAGGGGTGGGATGGAATGGGAGGTGGGAGGGAGGTTCAAGAGGGAAGGGATGTATGTATACTTATGGCTGATTCATGCTGATGTATGGCAGAAACCAACACAGTTCCGTAAAGCAATTATTCTGTGTAGATCACAACAAACTGTGGAAAATTCTCCAACAGATGGGAATACCAGACCTCTTGACCTGCCTATTGAGAAACCTGTATGCAGGTCAGAAGGAACAGTTAGAACTGGATATGAAACAACAGGCTGGTTTTAAATTGGGAAAGGAGTACGTCAAAGCTGTATATTGTCACCCTGCTTATTTAACTTATATGCAGAATACATCATGCAAAATGCCAGGCTGGATAAAACACAAGCTGGAATCAAGATTGCCAGGAGAAATATCAATAACCTCAGATACACAGATGACACCACCCTTATGGTAGAAAGTGAAGAAGAACTAAAGAGTCTCTTGATGAAAGTAAAAGAGGAGAGTGAAAAAGCTGGCCTAAAACTCAGCATTCAGAAAACTAAGATCATGGCATCTAGTCCCATCACTCCACAGCTAATAGATGGAGAAACAATGGACACAGTGAGAGACTTTATTTTCTTGGGCTCCAAAATCACTGCAGGTGGTGACGGAAACCATGAAATTAAAGGATGTTTGCTCCTTGAAAGAAAAGCTGTGACAAACCTAGACAGTATATTAAAAAGCAGAGATATTACTTTGCCCACAAAGGTCCATCTAGTCAAAGCTATGGTTTTTCCTGTAGTCATGTACGGTTGTGAGAGTTAATCATGGCATCCAGTCCCATCACTCCACAGCTAATAGATGGAGAAACAATGGACACAGTGAGAGACTTTATTTTCTTGGGCTCCAAAATCACTGCAGGTGGTGACTGAAACCATGAAATTAAAGGATGTTTGCTCCTTGAAAAAAAAGCTATGACCAACCTAGACAGTATATTAAAAAGCAGAGACATTACTTTGCCCACAAAGGTCCATCTAGTCAAAGCTATGGTTTTTCTTGTAGTCATGTACGGTTGTGAGAGTTGGACTATAAAGAAAACTGAGTGCCGAAGAATTGATGCTTTTGAACCATGGTGTTGGAGAAGACTCTTGAGAGTCCCTTGGACTGCAAGGAGATCCAATCAGTCCATCCTAAAGGAAATCAGTCCTGAATATTCTTTGGAATGACTGATGCTGAAGCTGAAGCTCCAATACTTAGGCCACCTGATGCAAAGAACTGACTCATTGGAAAAGACCCTGATGTTGGGAAAGATTGAGGGCAGGAGGAGAAGGGGACAACAGAGGATGAGATGGCTGGATGGCATCACCAACTGGAAGGACATGAGTTTGAGCAATCTCTGGGAGCTGGTAATGGACAGGGAAACCTGGCATGCTGCAGTCTATGGGGTTGAAAAAAGTTGGACACAACTGAGGGACTGAACTGAACTGAACAAGTTATTATCAAGGGAAACAATACATGAAATATAAGCCAAAGAGGTCAACAAGCCTCCTTTTTCTAGGAGACAAGAAAAAACATTTTAAAGCATTTGAGTTTCTTTAATGGTGGGATTTCCCTAGGTTGGAAAGATACCCTGATGTTGGAAATAGGAATGTGCCCACCATTCCATATTGTTCTCTATTTATCCCTTCTGTTGGAATATTTTGGATTTGTATGCTTTATATTAAATTGGTGTTAAAAACAAAAATCAAATAAAATTTTAAAATCTAATTGACTTTATTGACTAATTCAAGATTGGACAGTGCCCCCTAACAAGTAGTTGGGAGCTCTAAAAGGCTAAAGAAAGGAAAAGGTTTGTAAAGACAGAATATAGAAAGAAAAAAAATGATTACTTCAGATTAGGTTCTGGGAGCTATCATAGAAATTATCAAACTTGCAGGGGGTTGGGGCATGGGACAAACCCCCCCTCATACTTGTAGTTTGTTGGACAGAAGGATGGGTAGGCTGGGAAACCCATCTGCAGCTTGTCTCTGAAGTGGGGGGCAGTTCTGTAGAACTGAGCTCTTTAAACTCATGGGATCTGAAACTAGTTCCATTTATATGGACATCCAGCTTGCATCAAAGAACTGGAATATTGGTTATTGATAAGGAAAGAAAATCACATACTTTATTATGTTTCTCTGTTCCCTCTTTTTAACTTTCAACACTTGGTTATTGAATAGACTTTATTTGACTCCAAATCTAACAAAATTCGTTGGATAAATGCATGTGTGTGTTTGGGGAGGAAAATTTCTATTTATCGTCTCAGCCATACAAAATTTTCTTCTCTAGAAGAATGCAAGACAGTTTCATAAGCTTGGTAATAGTGGCTGTTGAATATGGATTTGGTACTCACTTGATTGCTAGATGCTGCCACTTCTTCAGTAGCTAGAGTGCCCAGAGTATAAGAAAGAATTAACTTATTAAAGAGAAAAATTTTAATAATATCACAATGCACTTGAATGCTATACCATAATTTATAAAAAGCCTCATGTACACTAATTTCAATTTTCTTTTTACAAGTCTGTGAATTATGCCTATATTATAATGGGGAAGTGAAAGTTTAGGTCACAAAGCTGTTAAAAGATAAGTTGGAACATATTAAAATTTTTAAGAATTTCTTTGGGCATGCTGCTGCTGTCGCTGCTAAATCACTTTAGTCGTTTCCGACTCTGTGCCACCCCATAGACAACAGCCCACCAGGCTCCCCCGTCCCTGGGATTCTCCAGGCAAGAACACTGGAGCGGGTTGCCATTTCCTTCTCCAATGCATGAAAGTGAAAAGTGAAAGTGAAGTCACTCAGTCGTGTCTGACTCTTAGCGACTCCATGCAGCCTTAGCTGGACTCTTAGCAGCCTACCAGGCTCCTCTGTCCATGGAATTTTCCAGGCAAGAGTACTAGAGCGGGGTGCATAAAGTGACTCAAATTGGGTATCACCAAACCAGAAATGATTCAGAGCTGATGGGAGTTCAGTGAGACTTTTATAGAGAAAAGGTAGAAACAAAGCAAGGAAATTGACTAGTTATAGCATAAATGGTTGACTTATTTGGGAAAGCCTCATTGGTTGTCTGTGATTGGTTGTTCTTAGGTTTCTCAACAACTTGAGGAGTTACAGACTTAGGTTTGAGTTTGCTTCCCTGGTGGCTCAGTGATAAAGATTCTGCCTGCCAATTCAGGAGACGTGCATTCAATCCTGGATCAAGATCTCCTGGAGGAGGAAATGGCAACGCATTCCAGTATTCTTGTCTGGAGACTTCCATGGGCAGAGAAACCTGGCAGGCTACAGTCCACGGAGTCACAAAAGAGTCGTTCACGACTGAGTGACTGAGCAGACACACAGCCACCTTGGTTTAATGGCCTCCTTGTTTAATCAACATAACAAAGCTGATAAGCTATAAATCCATCATCCAAACTCAATTTTTACAAGTCAGTTCTAATATTTTCTTCTAGTAGGTGACAGAAACCCCAAATAATCATGAATCAGAGTAGCTCATGTAAATCAAGAAAGGGGCATCATCTCTGCAGAAGTGTTGGGGGACATTTCCTGAGCATGAGTGAGTGGCACTGTGTGGGTGGAAGACCCCTTTCTAGGGCAGAATCAAGAATAGACTAGGGCTCAAGGTCCACCCATGGGCATGAAAAAAATTTTTTTCCAGGGAATACGATTGCAATGTATATACTCCAAAACTCCTCTTCCTCAGTCTTAAAGCAGTTTAGATGTCATTGGAAATGCAAAAGTGCAGTGTGGAGATTAAGAAAATTTAATCCCTCCAGCTAATCTTGGCTGAATACCTGGATATAGAAAAGGCATATAAAAATACTTCTCCCTTTGATAGAAGACAAAGTTTTTCAAGAGTTTATAAGATGTATATATATATATTTCTTTATACATATATAAAGAACTATAGAATATATTTCCATATGGAAATTCATCTGTTCCTTTCAAAACCCATTAATGTATTCCTGTGGTCTTCAAAAATGGATTTATCCTTATCTAGAATTCTCCTTTTCATACATAGTCTCCCCATTCTTCTAGATGGTATTCTAAAAGAATACAGTTGCNTTTATACATATATAAAGAACTATAGAATATATTTCCATATGGAAATTCATCTGTTCCTTTCAAAACCCATTAATGTATTCCTGTGGTCTTCAAAAATGGATTTATCCTTATCTAGAATTCTCCTTTTCATACGTAGTCTCCCCATTCTTCTAGATGGTATTCTAAAAGAATACAGTTGCCTTCTATTTTTTTATTTCTGTATTTTATGTTTCAACAAATAAACAGCTACTCTTTCTTGAGGGTTTACTATATTCCAGGCACTGTGCTAAGTGATTTTGTAAGTTGGAGGATAGTTGATTTACAATGCTGTGTTGGTTTCCACCATATGACAATGTAGATTAGCCACAAGTATACATGCATCCCCTCCTTCTGGAGTCTCCCTCCCGCCTCCCACATTCCAGCCCTCTAGGTCATCACAGAGCACCAGGCTTAGTTATCTGTTTTATCCAGTGCTTTTAATATATTTTCTCAATTTATTTTCCCAAAATCTATGAAGGAGGTATTATTATCGTTCAACTGGCAAATGAGAAAACGGAGGCTCGATGAGAATTAGAAGATGTGCTCCAGGTTGTCACTCTCCAAAGCAGTTCCTGATACAAGCCTCCAACTCCAGTCCTTTTCACGCCTGTGTAGCTCAAGTTCTAAGTCCTAAGGAGCTCACTTGAGTCATCTTCCAGTTCAGATCTTGCCCCCGCTCTTTGATTCAGTCCCTTTAACACACTTCTCTCCAGTAGAATGTCCCCTGATAAGTTTAAAACCAATACATCCAAAATGATGCTCATTACTAATTCCTCCTTCCTAATTTCCCCATCACTGGATGACACTCTCACTTGCTGGGCTTCAAACCTGAGAATGACCCAGGACACATAGTCAACTTGCCATGGCCTGGTGTCTTCCTTCTCTCCCTGCAAATCATTAGATTGGCCAGAAACGTGGCAGAGGCAGAGAAACACAGCTTTTCCCAGCACCTTTCTATCTCTGCTGACTCCCCACGTGATTAAATGTTCCAAGCGTTTTCCACCAATTAAACATCTCTTCTGCAATCTGCAGACTGCTCTCCTGCAGCCATTTGTGGGGTGGCAGTCTCCTTCTTTCATTCATCGCCATGAATACAACACTTTCTGTGAATAGCATTGGATAATTTATTACAAACGTGTGGTGGCAGTGTTACTGTTTACCTTCTGAATTTTGATGATTGCCCCGTGGTCACCAATTTGACTACCAGTTTTACCCAGCCAAAGATGGACAGCAATGTAAGCACAGGGCATGGACGACCTCGGCTCCAGGCTGTGGGCTCCTTCTGCATTGCATTCACGCCCCAGCCACTAACTGCGTATGAGAGAGATTCCCTCTGTCACTGTGGACAGCAGAGTAATGACTTGTCAGGCCTGGCTTCTGCTGCATGGCGACTCTAGGGACATTAGGCATTCTCATCACACTGACAACGTTTCCAGTTCTGTGTGCTGGTCACGGGTCATTTTCTGAATGCAGTACAAGGCCCAGGCATGGCTGCTCACATGGGAATGGCTCCAAGAGAAAGCAGTAGTTCACCAAAAACTGTCCTCACACACACACACACACACACACACACAAACACCAGGAGTGCTAGGAGGTGGATGTCATTATAGCTTCCCATTTCCTCACATGATCCATTTAGTGAGACCTTGAGAGAAAACATGAAAAGCACTTTATCTTTCAGAAGGTTCGCAAGTAATGCACTTGTGCCGAATATTTACCCACAGGGAAAGAAAAAAAGTCTTGCAAAATTGCACTCTCTCAAATGCAAATGGAGCTAAATCCCCTGAGGAAATTAAACTCCTATTTGCTATATATGTAAAACCTAAAGATATCAAGGGCTTCCCTGATAGCTCTGCTGGTAAAGAACCTGCCTGCAGTGTGGGAGTCTTAGTTCGATCCCTGGTTTCAGAAGATCCCCTGGAGATGAGACTGGCTACTCACTCCAGTATTCTTGTATTCTGGCTTGGAGAATTCCATGGACTGAATAGTCCATGGGGTCGAAAAGAGTTGGACATGACTGAGCGACTAACTTCACTTTCAAAGAGATTTTACTTTGTGTTAATAACCAAAATTTATAGTCCTATAAAATCTCTAGGGTCTCTGTAAACATTTTCAGGAAGGCCTCATCAGTTAAGTGTTTTAACTTGCCTCAAAATTCTCCTTTTGCTTGAAACTAAGCATTCACATGAAAGGACTCTAGACAAATGCTTCTCTCTTACCTTTTATCTTAAAATCATCCTACACTCCCAGGTTCCTAATGATAACACCTACTTTTCCCACAGATAATTCATGATCCAATCTACTTCTTATATGTCTCAGCTCGGTGCCATCTGAACATCCATGTATGAACTTTGGGAAACTGACCTCTGACCTCTCTCAGAATCAAGAAGAAGTATGCATGTCTGCATGAATGAGCAAACACGCAAGCATAAACAAAGATGTCAACACAAATATCACAAGAACATAACTCCAATTCAGTAGAAAGCATTTTCATTATTCAAGTAAAGGACAGAGTAATCCCTAAAAAGCAGAAGATGAAGTAAATGCTCTTCACGTATGTTTGTTCAAAAATATTCAGAAGTCATTTCCTCTGCAATTAATAGCCTTGTGCATACATTATTTCTCTTTTTTTGCCAGCATGACTGGGAAAGATTCTTAGAAATAGGATTGCTGAGTCAGAAGGCAAATGGATATAATTTTTGCTAGATATTGCTTAATTCCCATTGTGTGTAGTAAGAGCTTAAAGCTAATAACTCAGTGACTTAAGAGAAAGATGTTTGCTTTGAGGTTCAAGCTTCAGGTCCAAAACAGCTCAGTGGGAGGTGGGTGTGCTAAGCTATGTTGTCACTCAGGGGCCTAGGCTGATGGGGGCTGTGTGCTCTGTGCTACTGCTATCTCAACACTCAAATTCACCAGATAGGCAAGAGCACCCATGGAGAACCCAGCCAGTCTTCTGTGCTTTGTCCATGAAGGGACACGGCTCACAGATATAGGCTCACGGCCCATTGACCAGAACTTGTCACATGAACCTATTGAACAATATAGGGTGAGAATTTGGAGGACAACAGATCCCAGCTCTTTGTGGAGCTGTTGTTAGTTACATTTGAACTTTGAGGTCATGTCCCTAAGATTTTGCTATACAGATGCTCATCAAAGAGCTGTTTATGATAGAAAGGAGGGGAGGAGAGGAGAAAGAGAGGGAAAGAAGAAAACAGGAAAAAAGGGAAATGACCTAGAGGTCTAACAATTGGAAAAAGTTTTGTTATTTAAAAGACACAAATAGATGTATAGGAAAATCTGGACAGTACAACAAAATATAGACAATGATAACTTTCAACATACATTTTTCTGGATTCTTGTAAAATAAAATGCAATTTTATCAAGAAAAGGTAACAATCAAACTTAGATTAGGTGTACAGCATGAGCCAAATCACTTGAAGATTACGAGTTTTGTCCTAGAGTTTCATGTTCCTGTAGCTCATCAGGGAGACTGAAACAATGTCTTCAGCTACACCTATAAACATGAGATAGTCTGTGTTTAAGAAATCAGCCTTCCATGCAACCAAATACACACTGCTTATGCCAAGAGGTCTTTGGCAAGTCTCACAGATTATTTCAAAAGGGAAAAAAATGTACTTGTAAGGCAGATTTGCATCCTTTTTTAAAAGAATTGCATTGTCACTCTGGAACCCTATGGCCCCTTCTTCCTGCCAACAGTTTTTTTCTGAACAGCTGCTTCAGAGAGCTCCCATTACTGTGTGGTACTGGCTTCAGAGAATTTTCTGCCTCGAAGGAATCTAAGGGGGCTTCCCTGTGGTGCAGTGGTAAAGAATCTGCTTACCAAAGCAGGAGAGGTGGATTCTACCAATGGTTCAGGAAGCTCCCCTGGAGAAGGAGATGGCAACCCACTCCTGTATTCTTTCCTTGAAAAGCCCAAGGACAGAGGAGCCTGATGGGCTATGGTCCAAGGGGAGACAAAGAGTCGGACATGACTGAGCACAGCAGACACACGTACACACAAAGAAACATAATTTTGGTGATCATAAAAAGTGTCTGTGGATCATGAGAAAGTCAGTCCACCTTCTAGAATTTCAAGATTGGAAAAACTCTTGAAAACTATTTTTTAATTCTAGCTTTCAAGTCTGAAATAAAATTATCTTCCTTTTTTTTAATGTTATGATGTAGCAAACAGGACACTAAACTGAAAGTCAGTCCCCAACACTGTTTAAGAAATTACCTACATTATCTCAGGGAAGTTGTCTGATATCTCTGTGTCTCAGGTTTTCTCATGATTAAAATTGGAGAAGTCGTAAAAAAAAAAAAAAGGTCACTAGGAATCTATCCAGTTTTTTTAGAGTTTATGGTTGTCCATGCATTTGTGATCTCAGTAATCAGCTATGAAAACTATGTATTCAAAATATTTGGTAGTAAAATTCTATCTTTATTGATATAAACCAACTCATAGTCTAGGTAATATGTTTTACTGGAAAAATAGCAATGTATTTAATTATAGCAGCTGATCAAGATACTACTGTGACTGTTACAAAATATATGGTATATGTCCACTTCAGTCCCTCAGCCGAGTCCAGCTCTCTGCAAACCCATGGATGGCAGCAAGCCAGTCTTCCCTGTCCATCACCAACTCCTGGAGCTTGCTCAAACTCATGTCCTTCAAGTCGGTGATATTATCCACCTATCTCATCCTCTGTTGTCCTCTTCTCCTCCTGCCTTCAATCTTTCCCAGCATCAAGTACTTTTCTAATGAGAAAGTTCTTTACATCAGGTGGCCAAAGGATTGGAGTTTAAGCTTCAGCATTAGTCCTTCCAATGAATATTCAGGACTGATTTCCTTTAGGATGGACTGGTTGGATCTCTTTGTAGTCTAAGGGACTCTCAAGACTCTTCTCCAACACCAGAGGTCAAAAGCATCAATTCTTTGGTGCTCAGCTTTCTTTATGGTCCAACTCTCACATCCATACATGACCACTGGAAAAACCATAGTTTTGACTGGACAGACATTTGTTGGCAAAACAATGTCTCTGCTTTTTAACATGCTGTCTACGTTGGTCATAGCTTTTCTTCCAAGGAGCAATCATCTTTTAATTTCATGGCTGCAGTCTCCATTTGCAGTGATTTTGGAGCCCAAGAAAAGAAAGTCTTCTATTGTTTCTATTAGCCATGAAGTGCTGGGATCAGATGCCATGATCTTAATATTCTGAATGTTGAGCTTTCAGTTCAGTTCAGTTCAGTCGCTCAGTCGTGTCTGACTCTCTGCGACCCCATGCAACGCAGCATGCCAGGCCTCCCTGTCCATCACCACTCCCGGAGTTCACTCAAACTCACGTCCATCAAGTCAGTAATGCTATCCAGCCATCTCATCCTCTGTCGTCCCCTTCCCCTCCTATGCCCAATCCCTCCCAGCATCAGTCTTTTCCAGTGAGTCAACTCTTCGCATGAGGTGGCCAAAGTACTGGAGTTTCAGCTTTAGCATCATTCCTTCCAAAGAACACCGAAGATTGATCTCCTTTAGAATGGACTGGTTGGATCTCCTTGAGTTCCAAGGGACTCTCAAGAGTCTTCTCCAACACCACAGTTCAAAAGCATCAATTCTTTGGCACTCAGCTTTCTTAACAGTCCAACTCTCACATCCATACATGACCACAGGAAAAACCATAGCTTTGACTAGACGGACCTTTGTTGGCAAAGTAATGTCTCTACTTTTTAATATGCTATCTAGGTTGGTCATAAATTTCCTTTCAAGGAGTAAGCGTCTTTTAATTTCATGGCTGCAGTCACCATCTGCAGTAATTTTGGAGCCCAAAAACATAAAGTCTGACACTGTTTCCACTGTTTCCCCATCTATTTCCCAGGAAATGATGGGACCAGATGCCATGATCTTCATTTTCTGAATGTTGAGCTTTAAGCCAACTTCTTCACTCTCCTCTTTCACTTTCATCAAGAGGCTTTTTAGTTCCTCTTCACTTTCTGCCATAAAGGTGGTGTCATCTACATATCTGANTGTGTGTGTGTGTGTGTGTGTGTGTGTGTGTGTATGTGTGTGAGTTCATACAGCTTAGTGACGCCCCACCCCAAGACTTCACAGCACCTATATCCCCTGTGGTCCTGGGGGGCTGGACTCTGGACCCAACCAGGAAGCTCAGCCTCAGGCTCCCAAGGTGATTGGTGATGCTGGTGCCCAGGGCCTGAGGTGGCCCAGCCACGCCTCTGCCATCTCCCACGGGGACCAGCAAAGAGAATCCAGGCCCAGGATGGCCCTGGGAGTGAGGAGGGGGGTGAGATGATGGGAAAGGGAGCCTGAGGTCAGCTGGGGCTCAAGGCACCATCCTAGCTCTGAGCCCCTCTTCCTCATCTGTGAAATGGGCGCAACGTCACCCTGGGGTCTGTCTCATAGGGTCGCTGACGTCCCCGCCCCTGCCAGGCCCTCCGCACTGTCTTGCTTGTGCTGTGTCTCTGCCTCAAGCTGTGGGGCGTGACAGGGCAGGGACCACGCCTGCCTGGCTCGCTGGTCACCCAGTGTCCGGCCAACATTCGTGTCCTCGTTAACGCCTTCCTACTGTGTGCTTCCTTCAGATGATGTTTGCGTCTGCCTCGACCTGGAGGCATCAGCCCCAGGGGGTTTTATCCCAGCCCCTGCACCGTGTCTCTGTGAGACTGGGGGTACAACACCCGGGGCCTCAGTTTTCCCATCTGTGAAATGGGTCTCAGCTTTCCATGTTGCCCGCCTCTCCAGGTTGTAGGGAAGCTAAGGGGGGTGGTCCTGTCTGATGTTGGTTGGGTGGGGTGGCAGGCTGGTTTGCAGGAGCGCTGCATTGGGAGTCTGGGGGTCTGTGTTGAGACTGGCAAGAGTTGGTGGGATACGGGGTATCAGGTTTCCCACCTGTGACTAGCCCAGCCCAGGGCCCCTGCTCACTCCCAGGTCCCCTGGCTCCTGACTCTGGCTCCAGCCCCCAGCTGTCTTTTATTCTCCTATCTCCCCACCCTGCTAGGCAGGCTCTTCTGTGTCCCCTCTGCCCCCATCCTGCCCCCATTCATCCCTGGTCAGAGGTCGTGGTGGGGGAAGGGCCTCCCTAGCCTCCGCTCCTGCCTGCCTGGCAGAGCTTTATCTGTAATCTAACGCCAGCCTCAGGGACAAGGGGTCAGGGGCTCCACTGGAATGAAAGAGGGGACTGGGAGGGACTCCTGCAAGAAGGAGCTGGGGGGAAGGGAAGCTGGTGGTGGGAGGGTCTGGGCTGCTCCCTCTCTATTCTTTGAAGGCCCCCGGAGGGGGTGCACCTCCAATTCCCTGGGCAAGTCATCCATCCTCCCAAAGCCTCGGTTTCCTCCCCGGTGCAGCAGGTCGGCAGAGGATCCAGTGAGCCCTGTACTCCTTATACGTCTCTAGGGGTCCTTGGCTCTTACGCTCCGACAGCCAGTCTCCTGCCTGCGGAGAGAGCACAGGCTCCGAAAGCCGCTGCTCTGGCAAGGGGAGGTCGAGCTGGGATTTAAAGCCAGTTCACTGTGCCTCCGGGGCCATGCACACACTTCTCACGGCAGACTGGCGGAAGTCAAAACCCCGAGCTCAGCTTTCCTGAATTTCCGGGAGGAGAGTGAACTGTCCCCCACTCCCACTCCTCTGCACTGTGGCACCTCTTCCCCGTGGCAGCTTGCACCTTTCCGGAGGAGGTGACAGAATATTTATGAAAGAGTTTCATAGACGGTGCCAACCTGAAAGAGGCAGAGAAGGGCATCTTTGGTGGCGGGAACAGCACCTGCGAAGGCACAGCGTCATGAAACAGGAGTGTTTGCAGAGAAGGGGGCGGAGCGAGGGAGGCTTGGAGGAGTACAGTAGGAGTCCTCGTCTGGAGAGGCGAACCGGGCGGGGCTGCACCGGTTTCAAGCAGATTCCCTTTCAGAAAATTCTTCCTGGGGGGCGGGGCTGGGCGGACACCCCATTGACGAGGACAAGTCTGGATGGGGGAGACTAGTTCAGAGGTAGGTGTCTGTGGTAATAAGCCAAGCGTAAGAGTCGGATGTTCAGGTGGGATGAGTCCAAGTCCAGAGATGTTCAGGGCTGGAATTCGCAGCACAGCACCTGTCTGTGGGGAGGGTGAGAAAGAGGGAGAAGTTGAAGGTAAAGCCTAGATGTCTAACTTGGGCAGCTGGGTGGAAGGTGGGGGCACTCCATAAAACGGGGGTCAGTGGGCAGTTTGGGGCAAAGAAAAAGAGTTCAGATGGACCCACGTCACGTCTGAGGAGTTGGAGAGTGTATCAGTTACCTATGACCACAATTATGCTGCCTAACAAATAGCCACTAAAGCTCAGTGGAATTTAGTGATCAATAATCATTCAGCTCGTGTGTCCATGGCACTTAGGGGCTCTGAACTGGGCTGGGCTGATCTCTGAGACAGCCCTGGAGGGGTCAACTGCCAACTCATCTAGGTTCGGCTCCACAGAGCCTATCCTGCAGCAGGCTGGCACCAGCGTGTCCTCGCAGAGATGCAGAAAGCCCAATCACACGAGCGCTTTCCAAGCCTCTGCTCCCATCGTGTTTGCCAAAGCAGGTGACTGAGCCCAGAGTCAGAGGGGGAAGGGCTCTGCCAGTCATGTGGTCAAAGCCATGGATACAGAGAGGGGGAAAGATGGGAGCTAACAGGGGGTGTCCAGCCAGCCACGTGGAGGAACCAGAGGACTGTTGTGTACCCATGACTGAAGATTTGAGGCTGTGGACTGTGGACGGTCCCTGAAGCCAGGGGAGGGCAGGGGCTGCCCAGACCAGTGTTGTAGCTGAGAGGGGAGACAGACCTCTTCTTCCTTGGCAAATCCCCATCCTCTTCGGCTTCTCATAGAAGAGAAAACCCCGGACCTCAGACGGCCACGGAGGCCTTGCCTGGCACGCGTGTAGTAGGTGCGCAACAAAATACCAGCAGAAGGAGCAGAGCCAGGCAGGCTGGGCGATTAACCCTTGTGGGTCAGCAGGTAGATGCCGGGGCCCATGTGCGTTGCGGGGGGCTACAGGAGCAGAGCTGGCTGAGAGGCCCCCACCCCATTCCCCCAGCGAGGAAGCACCCACTCCAGATCCTGCTTTGAACAAAAATCGGTGGTGCATTTTTAGACCAGAAAGGCATTTGACCTGAATGAGTTCCCTCATTGTTTCCAAGGTTCTAGACCCTTCTGCTCTGTCTCCTTCCCTCCTCCCAGCAGTCCCAGGAAGAGGCAAACTTGTAAACTGCCAACCCCGCCTCCTGGCCCCCTACAGGTGGAGAGCCTGGAGGAACAGCAAAGCCCAGGCTCAGACATGCTCCCAGTGGCCGGAGTTGGAGACTGGTGTCTAGGAGGCAACAGTGGTAAAGAAACAGCTTGCCAGTGCAGGGGACGTAAGAGACACAGGTTCGATCCCTGGGTCGGGAAGATCCCCTGGAGGAGGGCATGGCACCCCACTCCAGTATTCTTGCCTGGAGAACCCTACGGACAGAGGAGCCTGGCGGGCTACAGTCCATGGGGGTGGCAAAGAGTTGGACACAACTGAAATGCCTAAACACTCTCGCATGCCACATGCCCAAGCCTCAGCTCGCCCCACCACAGCCCCCGGGCCCGCTCTAGGGGGCTTCCTCCTTTATTCTGCGGCACGTGTGGTTCAGTGACAGGGGAGTGTTTAGTCAGGCAGCATGCCTGGATGACGACCCCCCACGGAGCCACCCAGCCCTCCCCTCCTCAGCCGAGACTGGTTCCCTTGGAGGGATTTTTTTTTTTTTTTTT